>VDFB02105785.1:502032295-502063302 GCA_007258455.2 Sequoia sempervirens | reverse complement strand
CTATGTCCCCCTCTCTATCTCCTCCCTCTCTATCTCTCCTCATCTCTCCCTCACCATCCCCCTATATATATCTCTATCTCTACCTCTCTCTCTCCTTTTCACTTCCCATATATCTCTATCTCTCCCTACTATCTACCTCTCTCCCTCTCTATTTATCTATCTCTAATTCTCCCAGTTATATATATATATCTCTCTCTCCTTCTCCCTCTCCTTATATCTATCTATCTATTTGTCTCCCTCTTCCTTTCTCACTATATCTTCATCTCTATCTCTACCCCCCCTTTATCTCTAGACATGTCTCCCTCTCTTTGTCCATCCATCCATGTCTCCCTTTATCTATTTTCCTAATTATTTGGCATACCCCATTGCACACCTAAAGTGCAATTGCTAGTTACGCCAAAGGCATTCCCTCAATGAAGGTTGCCAATCCATTTTCTCTATCGACGATTATTACGCCGATGCAAGACCATTTAGAATATATCTTAACTGTTCATTATTTCTTCTCATTTTTCCTTCTGTCTTGTTCGCACATTTAACGTGGATGGGAGTTGGTGTACCCTGTGCATTACAGCTACATTCTACCTCCTTAGATGCATTTACTCTAGATGGAAGTTGGTGAAAAATATCTGCCTTATTGATGCAATTCGATATTGATGTAAGCGACCTCTCCACTCCTGAAGATGTATTTTTGTTTCTCCTATGACACATTTTTCAAGAAAACCTCAAAGAATTTAGCTAGATTGCCTTCCATACCAATACCAAAATCCTTCAGACCAGACCAAACCTCTCCACGCACATGCACAGAGAACGTCCATTTAGGTGAAATAGGGTTCCATTAACTCTTTTAATGGAATATACAAAGCGTTGCCTCAAAACCCTACTTTGCAGTAATAAGGACCTATTTTAAATGAGAATGCTAGAATAAATGTGGGAAAATAGAGATATATGGTTTTCATTTGATAAGGTTACAAACATTGAAAGAAAGGGCATCAAAACCACTCATCATCTGATAGCAGAAAGCCATGTAGGATGTGAATGGAAGCTGAGAATGTGTTGATCATAGAATGGTTGAGTAAGCGAAGGAGCTTTGCAGAATCTTGAGGTAAGTCATTTGTCTTGGTTTGAATTCTCTGCGATTCTTTCTTTGTTCTGTCTCTATTTCAAAAGCTGCACATTATTAGATTTTTTTTACTAGCTTCTGAATCTAAATTAGATTACTGCCCCTCCAAACTAGAGTAGTAGAAGCCTTTTCAACACATCCATTTAGTACATTTCCTGCAATCGTTGTAGTCCATGAGATGACATCCTTTCCAGGTATTATGTCAAATAGTTCAAGTGCCTTGTTAATGCTTCCCCTTTTTTGCATACATGTCTACTAGGGTAGTTGCGACTATAATTCGATGGATGTCCATACTATTCCAAAGCTCCCATTTTGGCATGGGAAGGGAGGATGCTAGCAAAGGTTTCAAAATTTGGCTTTACACTTGACAATTGCATTTGCTAGGAAATTTCTAAAGCCTTTTCAGCAAATCCATTTTGTGCATATCTGATACCACATCTCTTTGAGGCACCTCAAACACTTCATGTACCTTGTTTATGCTTCTATATTTTGCATACATGTCTACCTAGGCAGTTGCAACTACATTTTGCGCAGTTACCTTCTGAGAATGTAAAAGCAGTGGCTTTCTAGCACGAAGTTGTTAAAATTCAATAGAGTATTTTAAAGTTGAATACATTTTCTTCAAAATTATTTTGGAGTCAGTAATTATTATCTTTTTAGCATGATTTTGTCAAAATTTGATGGAGTATATCAAAGTTGAATATGTTTCCTTCGAAACTATTCTGGAGTTTTGTGTTGAACTTGGGAAAATTCAAAATCAGTAACCTTTTAGCACATTAATTCCCATGAACAATTAGACTCAAACGTAGGACTTCAGTTTTTAGCATGGACAACTCAACTCAAAATTAGGAGCTACAATTTGTGGTGGGGGTGATTTAGCACACTACTCATCCTCTTCGTGGATTGGAGTGTGGGTTGTTTATAACATCCTATTCCCCTCCCTCGCTAAACAATTTTCATGGACCATGAATGAATCAAATTTAGAATTTCCCCTATGCTGCTGGAGTGCTCAACCAGTGAGCTCCACTCTCTTTGAGACTAGAGAATGGATTGTTTTTAAACTTGTAACATATTTTAACTATATACATGCAAAACTAACAGCTTTTAGCCTTAAAAAAATCTTGCGGCAGACTTTAAATATGAAATAGTTTTATGCTAAAATTATGAAATCTTACTCTCTTGATTAGAGCATCGCAAAATGAAAAATTACTAGCTTTGTAGCATGAGTTCAAATTGTGTGACTTATTTTAATGCTGAAGACATTTCCCGTATAACTTTTGAAGTCGCTAATTCTTTCCAAAGTTAAAGAAGCAGTGATTCTTTGAGCATGGATTTATTAAAATTTGTAGAGTTTTTTAAACTTGAATACATTCCTATAAAGAATTGAGGTTTTTAATATAGATAGATATGATAAATATATTATTAACACACAGAGATATGCATATCTATAAAACTATTATCCTAAACTAAAAATAGATCAATTAAAGGCACCCCTGAAGGATATGACGTTTTATGGAAAGAAATGATAGAAAATGAAGACAAACCAAAGATTCCACATACCATAGGGACCACTTCTTGTTTGTATGATAATGTAAGCAAATACACATTCAACTATGAAGAGAGAAAGATAGAAAGCGAAGCCTCATGGGGTTGTAGTCTGCTTATTTTGGGCATTTATTATTTACACTTGTCTAAAATTTAAAAAGTTTAAGAAAACTTGTACCAGAAACAACTTAAAGAGTACTCATAGACTCTGTCTTTTTCTATCTAAAGACCTGGATTCTTTATCATGGAAGATTAGGCAAAGATTTGAAGGTAGGAAAGGTGAGGGAAGGAAATTTGCAAGGAAAAAAAGAATAAGACATACCTTTAAAGATGAAAAACATGAGCACTGCGTAAAACTCTGGACCAAAGGCATGAAAAGTATCACTTCAAATTGACAGAGAGATACGACTATAATTTTGCAGAGAATAACCCAAACTAAATAATATTGAAGATAATATCTCATTGCAGGAAGAAGTAGGAAGTAGTTGGCAGCATTCAAGTTCAAAAAAGGACAAGATCATTGTTTGTGTACTAAACTATGATATGAAATGATAATATCTCATCGTTCTTTTAATATACAAAATGATTTCAGCGACGTCCAAAGACTACAACGACGCCTTTAGTAATTAGTCTGGTAGCCTTGGGGATTTGTTCATGAATTTTTGAGGCAGTTTTTTGGTTTCCATGTTAGAACCTGCTCCAGTTTGCTAAATTTAACCTATTTAGACTCTAACACTCATGAGTAAAAAAAAATTCCCCCCTTCTCATTTTAGGTGGGAATGTGAAAAAAAGAAGAGTACAATAAGATTGTTGAATAACATAGTCAAATTTATTACCTAATCCACTCTGGAATTAAAATGCACACTATATGCACAGCTGTGAAAGAACAAGTCTTGACTGTGGCGGTGGGCTTGGAATGAAAAAAAGTTTACAGTAGATGGGACCACCAAATAATAAGTAAAAGACTCAGTCAATAACATTGATTTGCAATCTCTATAATTTTATATGATTTCTTTATTCTTTTGGTCCCTTGTGTTTTGATGATTATCCAGTCACTACCAATGTTAGTTGTTTCTTCTCCTAAACTGGTTCTGCTGTCATGTCTCCATTACCTAGATAGTTTGTATTCTATAATTCTATTTTATATTATATAATTAGTGCGTTATGTAATTACTATTTGGTTTAATTATTAAACTTTCAATAATAGTTTTACAATTTATGTATATTAGAAATATAAATAATTGTTGTATTTTTATATAGAGTGATATGATATTGAAAAATACTTCATAATTAGTAGTCATATGTTTGAAAGTAATTTATTAGTTTTGAATCTCTAGAATTTTTTAAATTGAATAAAAGAGAATTTGAATCTCTAAACTTATCAGGCTATTGTTTTGTATTCATTTTCCAAGCATGCCTTTAGTATAAGCTATTTGCTTTTGAAGTCCGTTCACATTTGTTTAGTATCTGCTATTGCTAGCTTACTTGGCTAAGCTATTGCACTTCATTTTACTGGCTTCCGCAAGGATAGGCATGATTTCAAACAATGAGGATGACCATTGATAGTGGGCTAAATAATTCTTTTTTATTTCAATTTAATCTTAGATAAAACACTAGATTACTACACACAGCAGGAGACAACTACCACAAAAATACTAGATATATAGTGGACATAATCATAGTAGAGCAAAGGAATGCAAAAGCCAAACTAAATATATACCCAAGATTAAGACTATTTAAATAGCTTTAATCGATTTTCTTTTTCCTTTTTCCTTTTCCATCTTCTTTTACTCTAGTATTCCTTTGTTATTTTTAATATCATAGAGGATCCCAATGTTAGTACTTTGCATTGTAAAAGATATAACTTCATTGTAAATGCATTCCTGATTTCATGTCACAATATCCTATATAAGTTTCAACGGGTGTGATACCTTTGTGACCTGGTTTTTATTAATTAACCATAACAATAGTGCAATAGTATTTAACAAATCAAAAGATTGATGCAAAATATCACCATCAATCAGGAGGCTATAGTAACAATTAAGATCATCGAATCTATTAAATTTGGTAGAACAAAAACAAGTGTACCGAAACATTGATTACAGAGAAATTGCTTATGTAAGAAAAAAATTCTACCAAATTAATTGCAAATAACATGAAATTTTTACAAGAAATTAGTCACAAATACAGTTTCGCCGCCATGGGCCTTAACCATCCACAAATCACAGGGCCTTACACTTGAAAGGGCCACCGCTGACATTGGAAACATCAACTGGCAAGAGCTGACATTCACAGCAAATTCCATAGTCACTCATCTTAGAGGTCTTCGTATTCACCCTTCATTCTCATTCCAAAGATACACACGCATGCAACACAACCCTTATGTTGCATGAAGGATGAAAGAGGAGGGTCGACTATCAAAACTATCACCTTCAATCACTTGACATTATCAAATACTTTTCAACAAGAAACTATAGGTTGGTGTGCTACAACCTTGCTGCTTTCTTTTCCAACATTACAAATCTATGGATGGAGTTTAATATTACTTCCGTATTTGATCATGACTACCTCGTTCCAGATTCCCAGCAACATAGGGCTTTGTACGCATAGCTCAAATGCAAAGCAACAGTTATTTCAACGTTATATTGTTGGAAACTACACAATTAAAGCAATGGATGGAGTTTACTATTACTTGCATATTTGGTTCAAATTGGTAAATCTTTCCAACTTCTCTTTAATTCTTCATTGCTCTTCATTCCTCTATATTTTATACATAATTGACACTCTGTTGTTCAATTAAACCAAAAACCTTGTAGTTTCCTTTTCTGCGATCAGTCTTTGGGAGGTTCCTAAAAAACATTTCACTTCCTATTTTTTGTAGATTTTTACTTTTGGAATTCATAATTAAGTTTCAATTGTCAATTCACAATTGTTTGAGCTAAATAAAAAATGGCTTGTTTTACTGTATCTACAATCTAGAAACTAAAGATATATCTATTTTTGGCAGGGATCCAATTTTGGATGGAATGGAAGTACTTTTTTATATACCAAATCTTTTCATGCAAGCTAGATATCCGTGGAATACAGACTGCATATAACAATGCATGATGTCTTAAGTTTTTTTTCTAGAATTAACAGACCTCTGTGTTGTTTTCGTATCATAGTTTACTTATCATTTTCTTTGTAAGCTGTCACCATGCCTATCATCCCCATTTGTGTGCTGAGAGGGAGGATAATTTTCATATGTAAATGCTGAAAAATTCATATCTTGATTATACTTTATATTAGAAGATACCTGTGTAGCATGTGTTGCTTGAAAGTTGCTCTTTTACCAAACTCTTTAGTCAGCTCATTTTCAGCTCACCTACACTTTATTAGGAGTCTCCTTTCAAGACCAACATGAAGAATTTTCTTGCAAACTCTACACATTTTCCTCTTTGGCATCCTTGACAACTCAACACAATGCTTGTTGAATCTTAAGGTAATTCACTTGCCATTATTTCAGTCAATATCTTTATGACAATCTATACATGGCCAGATCAGTTTTCTTGTGTTTTATTTTATTATTAGAGAACTATTAAATGAAGGTGGTTTTATCTATGGCTTTTTCAATATATAATCCCTACTGTAATACCTAATGTTACAGCTTTCTTGACAACATCTTTTACTATTGAATGTATAGCAACTGTAAATTCAATGGTTGCCAAAGCTTTCTTGGTAACTCAAATTGTGGTAACTCACTTGCTATTATTTGAGTGAAATATTTTATGGGAATCTCTACACGGCCAAATCAGTTTTGTCGTGTTTTATTTCCTTATTAGAATTCAATTATTATCTGCTAAATGAAGGCATTTTATGTTCATTTTGCAAAATAAATTTTTGGCTAACTTTCTTTTTCTTCTTCTTGAGGCCATTTTTGCTAACAGTTTTCCTCACAACATTATTTACTACTGAATGTATACTAGCTGTTGTTGAACCTGCAAATGCAATGGTTGTCAGAGCTATTTTCACAATGTGTACAGTACAGATCAAATCATCTTCATATGTTTATCTTAATACATTGTTCTTTACAGAGCTTATGAATTATAGAGTAGATATTTGCTCGCATTTCCTGTCATTTCACTGGTTATTGTCCTTTGCAAATATTCCAATTATACTGGTTAAAGACAAAATCTCAAAAGACAAGGGATTGGCATGACACAAACCAAATATTATTTACTCTTGAATGTATAGCAGATGCTGCTGTGGCGTTGATTGCAATGAACAGTACAGCTCGGATCATCTTTATATCTTAAACTTAATACATTCTTCTTTACAGAGATCATGAATTATATAGTGAATATTTCCTCACAATTTTCTACCATCATTCTAGTTATTGTACTTTGCGATAAAAAACAATGCACTACTTTTAGATAATGACTTGTAGTTGAAAATCATAATTTTGTTAATTAAAATGAAATAAAATAAAAAATATATGGAAAACTTCATTTATTTAAAAAAGTTTGACACTTCACATTTTACACTTTTCTATCTTTCAAATAGAATACCATAAATTAAAATACTGATCTCCACAAATCTTCGGCATACCCATTGCACACCTAAAGTTTAATTGCTAGTTTAATATCTAGTAAATGAGAAGAAAATACAAAACTATACACCATAGTAGACTGAATCCTCTCGAGAATGTGTAGAATGTTCAATACCCGGTAGGGAAAAGTCAAATCAGCCGAGAATGTTCAATACACGGTAGATAAAAGTCAAATGACTATCATATTCCAGTACTTCAGATTTTTATACAACCAGCTTCAATAACTATTTTATTGCATCCTATTACGTAGCATGTGACGCAAATCGGCCGAGATATTTATATCTTTGGACATCCATTTTAATTAAACACCCTTGAAACACATTCATATCAGCCACAATTGACAAATTCGTCTGTGTGATACATCCTAACGAAATTCTAATCACTTTGAAAAAGTATGCGTTTAACAAGTCTAAGGGAACCGTAATCTTAAGAATAAACAATTATATTATTCCACCCATTCCCTACTTTCTTTTATAAATACCCGGTTTTGGTATTCTCAAATCGTATCAAGCTCTTATTTCTATTCTTCATATCGCACAACATTCCGCGTCAATTGGAAATGAAAACTTCGAGAACGATGGTCAAAGCTTCCTTGATCTGCATTTTATGGCTTTCCGTAATTGTGGCCATTAACGCATCAGACCCAGATCCTCTGCAGGATTTCTGTGTCGCTGATATTACTCAAGCTAATGTGAAGGTGAACGGTTTTGTCTGCAAGGACACAAAGGATGTGAAGGCATCCGATTTCTTGTTTACGGGACTAGCTAATCCAGTCTCAACGAACAATAATTTTGGGTTCAATATCACCCAAGGTAATGTGGAAACTTTCCCGGGATTAAACACGCTGGGCATATCTATGAACCGTGGAGAATTTGCCCCTGGTGGTTTGAATCCCCCTCATATTCACCCTCGTGCTACTGAGATCATATTTGTAATGGAGGGCACTATTTTGGTTGGTTTTATCAGCACAGATAATGTCTTGTTCTCACAAAAGTTGGAGAAGGGAGATGTGTATGTAATACCAAGGGGATTGGTGCATTTTCAGCAGAACGTTGGGGCATCATATGCCACTACAATTACTGCTCTTAACAGCCAGCTGCCTGGCGTGCAAGTGATTGCATCTGCCGTCTTCGGAGCCAGTCCTCCCGTTCCTCAAGATGTATTGGCCAAGGCATTCAATATCAATGACCAACAGGTCAAGGATTTGATTTCTGGGCAAGCCTCTGCACCTGCACCAGCACCAGCAGGGCATTAATCCCTCATTATTGCTCTAAATTCATAGGCTATTCTTTTGAGAGAAGATGCTATCATGACCCTCTTAGGTCGTTCTTACTCCATTTGACTTATTCTTTCTTATCAGTTGTTTTGAAGCCGTGCTGAATAAAAGCTTCATCATTCTTGAGGCTGAAGTGAATTGAAATTAAGACATTAATTATTTTGAAAGATATGTTTTCTGCGTCTAAGTAAACCATAATGTAAAAATAATATAAAACCTTATCATTATGAAGTTATTCGAAGTTCTTCTTATTTGTACAATCAAGGTACTAAATGGTACACAAGTTTTTAATGCATCTATATGTATTAGCGACTTCAGTTAAGAACATTTTATTTCTAAATACGGGTAAATATTAGGTGGAAATGGGTATCATTACAAAATTTCGGACACCTTATAGACATTTTAATTGGCAGAAAAAATGTTCGCAATTATCTTCATACGGATGATTATTTTATAAGTATTTTGGACAGTTATCTTGGACTGATGATATTACAGTTAGAAATGGTAAATGATAAAATAAAATGAATAATTAAACTTACTCTTACAAATTTTTTTCTTAGTTTTTAATTAGTGATAATAGAAATCAAGAAAATTTTTATTGACAGATATTTTGGGAAAAATTTAGTATATTTTATGTATATGTTATTTTATAAATAGTATTAATTATTAATAATTAATATAGGTTTATAATACTAAAATCAAATAGTAGCTTTAAATTGAAAATATGTAAGTTTATGGAAAATTGTATTTATTGTTATGATTATGGTAAGTTGGTTTTGAAGGGACCACAAGAATTGTATATAATAAGTTTTTGATGGGTTCCTAAATTAAATAAAAACAAAATATTATCAAAGATACGATTAATCAATAGAAAAAATGAAAGACACCCACATGTCAAGCCATGTAGCTTTTGGAGGGAACCTAGCACCCTAAACATTTGGATGAAATTTACACAATGCTAGACCCCAATCTACGTATCTAAATACTCTTAGATCAAGCATGTGTCTCAAAAACTTGTTTTGAAAGACTATTGTTCCTTCATTGAACAAAAGTCTAAGAAACCTCATCAACCAAGTCATCAAATCAAGTGGAAATGGAAGGGAAATCCACCAAGTTCCCCTTGACCTAAGGGGACACTTGCATAGAGGTAGAATTTTAATTAAATTAAGCAAAAGTTTCTTGAAAACCAATGGAAGTGGACTAGGTGATCCACAATAAAGTACCTTTTAGGTATTGCACACCATAGAAGGAGCATCGACAACCAATCCAATAGATGAAATCTTTTTATAAATCAAAGTTATTCATAAAACCACACTAACCAAAAGGGGAGTCATCATAGGAATAGGAGGCATTATGGTGACAAATAGGTTTGATATTGATGAGTTCTTATAAGAACCACTATCCTCAAAGTTGACAAATTCCAACCATCATCAAGTGTTAAAGAATGGAATTCTTAAACTTGGTTTCCATGCGCACATTTGACAAGTGAAAGTAGGTGAAATTCAAACCAATGTGTGAAATAAAAAAGAATCTTCTTAATGAGGTGGGAAGATTATAAATAATCTATTGTTTCCAAGGATTTTTTTCACAATTAAGATATTATCTCTAGAAATATCCTTTCGAGATGTTCATGTCAACCAAACTTTTGGCATAGGTAGTGTGTCAAAAATTTGATGAAGTTAAGTTTATCTTCTAAAATTGAAAATTTATATTTCCTTTTCCTTCAAAATAGGAATCACTCCCAAAATATAGAGGGAGATCATGAAGTCTATTTGAAAATAAGAAAGATAGTCAATAATTTAGTAAGTGGGTTGAAAGAGTAGAACAAAGATCTAAGTGAAATGGAGTGTTGACCCCATATGTAATATCCACCATTGAACACCACCTCCTTCAATTTAGTAGTTTGAAAAGATACAAAAAATTCTACACAAGGGTATAGGTTAATCCTCTCTCTTTTTAGTGGTCTAGATAAGATCCCAAAACTGACTTATTTAGATAAAAAAAAGGATGGAAAAAATTGATTGAATCTATAGATTAGTTCATTATTGACATGATATTTTGCGCGTTCAATTGTGCATCCCATGCATAAATGAGAATAAAGGTGGGTCAAGTAGAGAAAAGATCTTATCTACTATCCAAGTGAGAAAAAAAATAGAAGCAAACACTCTTAGGAGAGTCAGAAAGGACCCTTGTCCAAACAATGGTTGTATTGGAAAAAGAGGAGACTAGACCTCACACCACCATAGTACCGCAATAGGAAATAATTTCACAAATGGGAACTACTTTAGGACCTAAAGCCAAGGTGATTTTTATAATAAAAATGTACCTATTTTTTATATATAACTACATTTCTATTCTTTATAGATATAATTCTCTTTTGGTAATTATTGAAAATATTATGGTATTTGAGTTCTTATGTTATTCCTCCTCTTAAATCAATATAGTTAAGAAAAAAAATACTTAAGGATAATTTGGACTATAAAAAAATGCATACATAAACACACTTAACTTGAACTAATTAATGTTGCTACTTTCCACTACTAATATATTGATTTATAATAACTATCTTTTGAATGAAATTAAGTTAAATAATGGTACTTATGTTTGTGACAAAAAAATGTAATACAATTTAGAAGAACATGAAGATTATAATACTTTAAGATCTAAAATAGGTGATGGTAGTTTGACTATTTTCCTCAGATTCATAATATTATTTTTCCTTTATTTCAAGATGCTTACTCAAGTAAGTGGTGTAATTTTAAATCTTTTTACCCTAGCAATTTCATTTTATATTTTATTTTCACATTTTTTGTGTTAGTTTATGTCTTTTAAATTCCAATATGTTCTTACTATGTTGTCATACTTTTCTTAATCCTTGTAGTATTCCTAGCCTATCGAGCCTTTTTTTTGTTCACATTATCTAGAAGTTAGTGTTCTACATGAATGTTATAATTATGCACTAATTTCCCACAATAATTTATGATTCCAATGTCACTTCAAGAATTTTTTCTTTTGTCAAATGTGGTCCATGAAAGACAACTACCATCCATAGATCCTCAATTATTATCTTTTCTTTATGTTCCCTATTGACTAGATTTCTATCTTTTTCTCTCAAAACTCATAATACATCAGTTGGAAAATATCTCATAGAAGCTCTACCAACATTCTACCATTGATCACCTATCAATTGTTGAAGTCTATACTAGTATTATTTACATGTGAAATTTCACATCATTATTGCATTTGTGGAGGTTTAGAAGATCATATTTTAATCAAGTATAATTCATCTTCACTTATTTCAAACATTTTTTATGGCTTTAAATCCTTAAGTTTTTTTAAATATTTTATTTCTATTTTCTTCTTATATTTTTGCTTCCTAGCTACTATTAGTTTCAATATATTAGATCATTTTATAGAATCATTTTTTTTGTGTTGCATCTTATTTAGAAAAAGTGTTTTTTCAAATAGACTATAAACAATAGGCTACTATAGAGGTATAAATAAAATTAAAGGTAATCATCTTAGGAAAATCCTCAAATAGCAACAAAATATTTTTGATTGTTTTTCATAATATAGGTTAGCATTGAAGAAGGGGTATTGAGCTTAGAAACTATTTGCTTGCATTCTATTCCCTTATTTAATTTTTATTTCATTAATATATTTCATCAAAATATTTTGTTTTATTATTTAACCATCCAAATCATTTTTCTTTTATATTAATTTCATATTTTCCCTATTATGCATGCGGGTGACAAGATTTGGGATATAATCATATTTTTATTTTTTTCCTATACAATATGGTATCTCACCATGTTACATTGGATGCAAATAACTAGCGTCCATGGAAAATAATCCATATTTTAGTTATGTGTTCTTATTTTCCTATATTTTCCATTTTGGTGCATAAAATATGATTTTCATTTCTCAGATATTCTATTTTTAGTAAAAAATGCTTCCTTACATGTTTTAATTAAATATCTATAGTATAGTAGAGTTGATCTTAAACATTATCTAATTATCTTCTATATGGTTATTTGAAATCACTTTCAAAGGAATCTAGTCTTTAATTAGCAGAGTCTAATTCCTTCACTAAATTTTGGTGAGTTAGATGCTTTACAAAAAACATTTTAAGAGATTCTATTTTAAAAAAAAAAATTAAAACAACCCTCATGTGAATAGTTTCTTAAATTCATTTTTCAATGTTTTATATTGTTCATTTTGAGACCATTTATGGGTTTTAAAACTCAATCCCATTTCTTTGATAACCTAGTTGAAAGGAGATTCACAATTTATAGATATACTCCCAAGATATGGCTACTCCTTTTACAACTAGTCTAGAGTTTATTTATAGCCTACCTCCCACCCTTTTGATATATAGGACCTTAAATACAATATTTTATCATAATGATACCTTGAAAGTATCTAATAATAAACTAAAAAAAAATTGATGAACATTAAGTAGCTTTCAAGAATTTATGGTGAAAGAGAGTCTTTCTAGTGAAACACTACCAATGCTTGAGGCCCTCTATAGTATATGAACCAAAAATAAAAAGTTTATTAATTTTATTTAACTATTTTTTAACATCACACAAATAAATGTTATTTCTATAGAATAGTTCTTAGGGATCCTTATAATTAACATTATAATATCAGTGATCAATATGAGGTATTTTTGAAATAATTGGTGCATGAGATAATGGAGTTGGGAAGGAATCTCCTATTTTGTGTCCTATAGTGTGAGATGTTTCTGGCAGTTCTGGTGGTCTCACTAGGTACAGTGTGTCTCCAAATGACACCCATGGGCATTGTGGGTTACCACTTGTCCCTTCCCCTATTTCTCAAAATGTATCTTCACCACCAAATTGGAAAGATCTTTTCATGGGTACCAAAAAGGAAACCTCTACAGGTGATGGGGTCCAGATTTTGCATTCCAAAGAGGGTACCACCATAAAAAGAAGGATCCTTCTATTGATCGTTCTTTTTCTAAAATGGAAAATTCTTTTATCGAAATATTTGTGGGAAGGAATCCTAACATTGAATCAATTAGGAAATGGGAATCCTCACAATGGCCTATTAAATGTTCCTTTTCCATTTATGCTCTCCCAAAGGGCCTTTTCTAATTCAAATTTACTCTTCATGAGGACTTTTGGGTAGCCTTGACTAGGTGTCCTTGGTTCTTTGGGAAGAAAAATATTGCTTTGTGTAAACAACACTCGGGGTTTGATCCTTCAACTCATTTGGCAGTTGCTCTCTTGACCTGGGCTTGGCTCCTAGGGCTCCCTCTAGAGTTTTGGGATGAGAAGATTATTGTTGGAGTGTTCAACTATTTTGGTAACTTCCTCTATTTAGACTATTTTACTAAGGAATGTTCTAGTATGGTGTTTGCTCACTTTTGTGTCAACATTGAGCCCAACAAAGTGCTATTGTCCTCTATCATTCTAGAGTCTAAACTTGGTAATTGGTCTCAAGACATTGAATATGAAAATTCCACTCTCTTTTGTCAACTTTGTTATTTTGTGGCTCATACATGCAATTCCTATCCTAATGGTGTGCCTAAGATGTCTATCCCCCTAGACAAGGGAAAGAATGTGGCTTCCCAATCCCCTCAGCTTGAAATTGTGAAGGTATTGTTTTAAATTTCCTCCCAAACTGGCATTGGTGCTAGTTTTTCCCACTAGTCTCAAGATTTCACTGGACCTTGTTCTAGTTGGTGAGGTTGGTTTCTCTGAAACCCTTGTCTCACTTTCTCCTCCATCCTCTAAGGTTTCCTTCAATTTATCGCACACATTCTATGTGAATAACTAAATGTGTTGATCCTACAAATTAATGTTTGCATGATATACCTTGACATCTATGTCCATTATGTTGGCATGTTCCAAAGCCTAGACCTGGAATTTGTCCAATTCCCACTAATATATGTGTTCAAGGAATCTCTAGTCAGTCATGCCAACTATGTTTATCACCTGCACCATATCCACCTCACTTGGATACTACTGAATGTACCCATGTGCATTATTCTAAAATTGATACTAGTATAATGAAATATAATAATTTCCCATATACTTTATCTACCAGTTGAATGGTAGTTTCAAGGGTAGGTTCTTCATCAACCATGAATACCATTCTGATTCAATGCCAATGCCTAGTTCTTTTACTACCCATACTTTCACTTTTCCTTTCTTGCTTTCACATTATGGGCATTTATTTGCATAATTCTCACCTTTGGAAATATAGCATGTACATTTCCAAAATTTTCCCTTTTTGTGTATCCTCTTTTGCCTAAAGAAGTCCCTTTTATATTTCCTTTGAAATTTCTTGTCCTTGGTGAAATGTCTCTTTGGTGTTCACAAATTACACTCAAAGCATTTATGCTTTTTCTTGAACTTCTTCTTTTCTGGTTTGTATTCATTGTAGCCAAAGTTAGAATTTAGTTGTTTACAAATAGAGGCTGGCAAGAGAGGTTTAATCTTTTTATACATTTCCCTATTTGAATAAGTGTGGAAATCATCTTCATTCTTCATGATATAGTTGTAGAGTTGTGGAAAGGAGATTTCTTTGAACTCACATCCAAAGTGGATGAGAGACTCCATAACCTTATTTAAATAAGTCTTTAACCTAAGGTAATTTTTTAAGGATTTATATTACATGAACTCAAAAGCTTGTTCATGACCACTATAAGAAAAGTTGAAGTATTGCTCAGTAAAGTACTCATTAGTGTAGCTAATGTCACATTTTTTGTTAGTAATAAATCTATTATAGCACATTCTATCTATGGAATATGTGTGACAAACAAACATAATTATCAATTGATTATAGACTACATCAAGGCCACTATTGAGGAGGTCATCTCTATATTGGGCATCAAGACAATCCCAGGTTCATCTGCAATACCAGTCATAGCATTAATGGCTTGTAAGATAAAATTTCTAGTCTAGACCCCTATGTTGGTGTTGATGTAATTTTGTACCCATGCTTTGAGAGCTTCTATGCTCTTCAAATTTTTAATTGGATCGAAATGATCAAAGTTTGACCATGGAGGTGTCTCTGCACAAAAGTTTTACGGATTAGGGAATACGTTGGATGATCCTGAGAGACCACTAAAATGCCCTGAATTTCCATTAGCCATATGAACCTGTGCTTTCTCTTGGTGCCTGATCTTATTTATGCGATACTATCCTAATACATGTTCCCATTCTTTTAATGCTTCAGGCTCCTTCATTCTTGGATGAAGAAATATTTTTCTAGCAACCTATATATTTTGGAAACTTGTGCTACTAGTAGGGCAATTGAGGACTTTTGCAGTTGGTTGTATGGGCACTATTGATTAGATATTTTGAGCTTCAGTGGTGACTGATTGATGGACTTGATCAATTTTATGGGGGTAAAAGCACAAAGCTATGTCACACTTTATAAAGGAAATGGCCAACATTGATCCAACTTTTAAACTTGAATCACTAAAAAGTGGTATATATGTTTTGAATTTTGAAATGATGTAAACTAGTAAAATATGTATTTTTTAGTATATTTTATGTTTGTAATTTTTTTTTAAATAAAAATTATTTTAAACTAGTTACTAATAAATTAACACTATAATTTAGTTGATGATAAAATGCTAAAAAATGAATTTGCATGAGACATCAAAATTTTTGTAGTAATTTTTTTTTTGTTTCAAATTTTTTGTGTGTATTTATAACTTGAAACTTTAGTGCATTAATATATTTTTTCCCAATTTTGATAAATATATATTTTTAAATAAATATTAAAATGTGCATGAATCAAAAATTAGTTGTTTCCATTGGACGTCAACTTTCACATTAAATATTTATCTAAAATGAAAAAAAAATATAACATCTTGAAATAGATTCTTTTATCTAGTGCATCATATATTTTTAATAACTTTTAGTATTTTTCCTTGGCATGGTAATTAACCTAATATTTTGTGATGATAAACTACTATTAGTAAAAATAAAAAATAAAATATAAATAATAAGGATATGTACAGGATCATGATGGGTTAAAAAGTGGCGATATAATGGGTATGTGTAGGGTATGTGGCTGATATATTTTTTTTAACCTAAAGTTGATGAAACAAAAAAGGTTTTTAAAGGAGATTCTCAACTTTCCACCAATATAAGTTATACTTTACTTTGAATTTAATAAATAATTGTTATCCATTTTCTATTTGAATTATGACTAAAATCCTGATTGATAGGCTGATTGAAAAACATCTATAGCTTTTAAACGGTATCACATTTTTTGAATCCAAAACATGAGTGAAATTTTATGCTTCACATGCTATAGGATTAAAAAAAAGTGAATTTTATGAAGTTTTGACCAAGTTAAGGTGGTCAGGACATACGAGTTTTATATTTTTTAAAATTTGTAATAAAAATAAAAAATAATTATTTACTTGGAAAAAATTACAAAAAAATATGCATCACATCCAAACATGAGTCCTATACTTATATATATACAATATTATAAAATATTCTCATTTTATTGTGGTTAGGGTGGTCAGACACACCTACTTCTTATTTTTTCCGAAATTTAAGTTCTCATTGAAATTTCAAAATTTCACTAAATAGATTTAAAAAAAAAACCTAGTAGTTTAGAAACTACATTCAATTTTCTATAGATTCTATTATTACATATTTTTGAAGTAATATAGATAACTTATTCAAATTTTTACGTCAAGTTGCTTAACTTTGATTTTTCTAAATTTTTGCCACTTAAGGGCTTGCTTTTTCCATGATGATCTTGCACATACCCATAATTAAACTATTAAAATACATATATTTTTAAAACTACACTTATGGATCTACAAAAGGGTATTTTTATATTTTTTAAAAATGTTATTTACATTAGCAGGAGTTATTGAAACTTCAAGTTTTTCAAATAATTTTTTTTTTTGTAAATTGGACTCAAAATGGTGCTCCATATATTTTTAGCCAATAATTTCAGTTGAATTTTTTTTGGAAGTGTCTAACTTAGCTTGAATGAATCTTATTAGATCATATGTTTGACCAAAATTAATTTTTAGTTAGAAATACTTAAATTCAGTTGTGTTGATAAGTTGGCTGAAAGTTTGACACAACTTTGTGTTGTTACCCATGGATCATGGTATCTTGATATGAATCTTTTTGTTGAAGTAGTTGAGTGACTTGGTATGATATGATGGTGATGATAGAGTGGATAGTGGTGCTTACATATTGTTTCTTGGTCCACCATGCTTTAGCATGTGCTTTGAAGGCATCAAAATATTTACGTAAAGTAGCAAGTTTAGGTTTAATGACATCCTCATATGTATGACCTATCAAATTCTCAAGATTTTTAAGTTTAGCAAGGATATCATCAGAATTTTGTTGTTGAGAAGCATAAAAATTTTGTTGACTAAGAGTCATTTGTTTAGCATAACCTTATCGAACCCCCTCTCTCTACTTTCCTCGTAGTCCCTAACAATTGACCAGTGTTTTCTAGTTGACTCCCCTCTGTTGGTCACTATCCAAATGAATGAGGGTTTCCATATGGAGATTATGTACCCTAAGCAGTCTTCCTTAGTCTTGGTTATTCCTTGTGTCATTTCCTCTAACCTTGATATGATGGTGAAATTCCAAAAATTCCCATCCTATATTTTAGGACATAGAACAACTAATTCTTCCCAAGTTTCATTCAAGGATAACTTAAATATCTCAATCAAGGGATAAAATGAGGGAAATATATATTCAATAAGGTGTCCTAGGGTGTGAATAAAGGATAAAAGGGGGTTCACCACCAAGCTAGGGCTAGAAAGATAAATAAGTAAATGATATGCAAGATTCAAGTAAATGACCTAGAAATGAATTCAAAACAAAAAAATAATCTGAGAAAGTACATAGGTGCACTTGAAAACTGGGGAGGTTTTAATGAAGGTCTGAAATCATAGAAATGTTGATTTGAATGCACACAAGGACTCATATACTAGCAGGGTTGATTTAGTCCCAAATTATGGTTTCGAACCGAAACGGGAATCTAGAATTGCTGAATTAGGATCTACAAAAAATGTTTGAAAATATGTATATTGGGACTCATACACCACAAGTGGTAATTTAGTCCCAGTATCAAGGTTAATCTGAAACTTTTATTTCCTCTAGTACTTTCCTATAGCTTCCCTCCTACCAAATCTCTAGTTCTGAAACATTGAATTCTGCCTTGTAGATGACTTTCTGTGATCTTGCAAACAAGGTTACAACTTTGAAAACTTTTGCAACTTGACAAATTTTCTCCAATCTAGCTCTTCAATGGATCCTCAACCTAGATCCGTAAATCGAACATCAAACAGGGGGAAAATTTTTGTGTTGTTAGAGCATAGGGGTTTGCCTTGGTCAAACCCCATTTTGGTAATAAAACCTTGAAAAAAAATGAAATAGAAAGAAGGGAAGATGAATGAAAAATATGTGATATTTCAACTCACCAAACCCTTAATAAAAAGGCTACACACTTGTATGTAATGGCTATCATGAATGTGAATCTTGACTCTTGCTTGAATGTTGTAGATCTTGACTTGAATTCTTGCTTAAATTATGAGATATACTTACAACACAATTATTAGTTGAAAAACAAACATGATGCGTGATGAATTTGACATGATTTTTGATTCTTGAATGATTCTCCAAAGTGCTCAATAATCACTCTTGAATACTCTTGAATTCCCTTGTAATCATAAATTTTATATAGTGCTTGAATACTTGAATTGCTAGATGACTTATAAGCTTTCTAGGAGAAAAATATGTTAAAAAACCTTGTATTTATACTTGTTTATGCCAAATTTCCAAAAAATACAACACAAGCCAACATTAGATCTAGAAGAATAAAATCCTACTAGAATTCAATTCAAAATTACATCTAAGCTAAGCAGGACTCATACGCCAGTTGTGGCATATGAGTCCCAATAAACTAAGCTTGGGACACATTTTTTACGAAATATTATATTTTATGCTAAATTAAGGTTTGGGGCCTCGAAACCTAGGTGGGACCCATATGCCCAAGGTGGTGTATGAGCCCCAAATCACTAAATCTGGGCCATACAAACCAAAATCATTAAATTATGACTGGTCATTACATACATCTCGGTATTATCCTTAGAAAGATGCAGTAAATAATGTTTGTGGATGCAAAATAGGACTAAATAAGGCATAAAGAATCCCAATTTTAGTAGGGAGAGTCTAAACAAGTGTAAAAATGTAATGGGTGACATTTTTCTATACTACATTTATCCCCCAATTTAGTGAGAGGAGAAACTTGCTTCAAACTCACACTAAAGTAGGTGAACTCACATTAAGAGGGGTCCAAATGTGCTAATTCTAATAGGATAGGATGACAATGATCAAGAAGGTTGCACAAGCCCCCAGGATCAAGATCCTATGGGAAACCAACATACGCACAAAAGAACACACCTAAAAATGATATAAGGATCAACAACAAGGCATAAGCATACACTACCAAAGAAAAAGAGAAAAGAAAAAAAAATAAAAAAGAACTATTTAAGGGGTGGATCAATCCTCGACTATTTGTCTCGCATGTTGTGGATCAGATCTAAGCTATTTGTCCAAAAAAATTTACAAGTGCAACACGATGTCCACTATGCAAACCAAGGGCATGCTCACAAGGGATAGTGGAACCTCAAGCCATCCATTAGGTGAGACCCTAGTGCGACACATATGCACATGATTGGTATACGCTCACACCGAGAAGCAAGAGGCTATGGGAAAGTCACACCAACATTTGGTTCCCATATGTATAATACTAAAGCTATACCTCCTGATAAATTTGATAAGGCACCACACAAAAATGAGCTTCAAGATCCATGAGGCAAGCAAAGCTTCATATTGCAAAAGAATAATGCCAATGTATGCCCCCACTTTAAAGAAATTGCTAAGCACCATGTTGTGAGCAATTAATTTAAAGTAGCAAGTGATAAATGCTAATAATAAAAAGAACATGAGAACTTATTTGGAAATCCCTATGCCATGTCATATGTTTCCAAAGGAAGCTACATCATGGAAAGGGGTTGCTCCCAAAATCACATAAGGGATCCATATATTCAAGGTCAATTTGTCTTTGCTACAATTTTGTTTAGAGAGCTTGGAGACGTCATCATTCCCCAAATACTCATGCAATGTGAAGAATGACATAAAGAGAGTGAAAAAAAGAAATATCCTTTTGGGTCAACATGGAAGAGATGTAAATGTCTCAACACCTTGCGTCATTCGGGAAAGTAAAGCACAAGAAAAAAAAAAAGATAAAAGTTTACAACATAGAGAAGAATTTAGGTACAAAATGAAACTTCAAAAATTATCATCCTATGTTTTAGGACATAGAACAACTAATTTTCCCCAAGTTTTATTTAAGGATAACATAGAAATCTCAAACAAGAGATGAAATGAGGGAAATAGATTTGCAATAAGGTGTCCTAGGGTGTGATTAAAGGCTAAAAGGGGGTTCACCACTGGGTAGGGCTTGGAAAGATAAGAAATGTAAATGATATGCAAGATTCAAGTAAATGACCTAGAAATGAATTCAAATCAGAACAATAATTTGAGAAAGTACATACATGCACCTAGAAACTTAAGAGGATTGAATGAAGGTCTAAAATATTTAAAATATTTATTTTAAGGCACACTGGGACTCATACGCTAGTAGGGGCAATATAGTCCCAGATTAGGGTTTCAGACCAAAACCAAAATCTAGAACTCTTGAATTAGGATCTATAAAAAAAGTCTAAGAATATGTATATTGGGACTCATACACCACAAGTGTCAATTTATTCCTAGTATTGGGTTTGCTCCAAAACTATGATGTCCTCTAGTGCTTTCTTATAGCTTCCCTCCAATCAAATATCTATTTCTGAAACACTGAATTCTACCCTGTAGATGACTTTCTATGATCTTGCAAAGAAGGTTACAACTTTAATAACTTTTGCAACCTAACAAATTTTCTCCAATATAGCTCTTCAATGAATCTTCAACCTAGATCTACAAATCACACATCAAAGAGTGGAAAAATGTGTTTTTGTTAGAGGATAGGGATTTTCCTTGGTCAAACCCTATTTTGGTAATCAAACCTTGAAATGAAATGAAATAGAAAGAAGGAATGATGAATGAACAATATGCGATGTTGCAACTCATCAAACCCTTGAACAAAAGGTTGTAAACTTGTATGTAATGGCTAACATGAATGTTGATCTTTACTCTTGCTTGAATTTTGTAGATCTTGACTTGAATGCTTGCTTAAATCATGAGATACCTACATCACAAGTGTTAGCTAAAAAAAAACATGATACATGATGACTTTGACATGATGCTTGATTCTTGAATGATGCTCTAAAGTGCTTGATAATCACTCTTGAATGATATTGTAATCATAAATTATCTATAGTGCTTGAATACTTGAATTTCTAGATGACTTGTAAGGTTGCTATTAGATAAATGTGTCAAATAACCTTTTATTTATACTTGTTTATGCTAGATTTCTTGAAACTACAACACTACAAGCTGACATCATATCTAGGAGAATAAAATCCCACCAAGAATTGAATTCAAAATTAGGTCCAAGCTAAGCGGGACTCATACGCCAGTTGTAGTGTATGAGTCCCTATAAGCTAAGCTTAGGATAATTTTTTTAAGAAATGTTGTATTCTATGCTAAATTCAAGTTTGGGGCCCTGAAACTTAGGTGGGACCCATATGCCCAAGGTGGCGTATGAGTCCCAAATCACTAAATATGGGCCATACAAAGTAAAACCATTAAATTATGATTGGTCATTACATATGTGTCAGGATTATCATCAGAAAGATGCATTAAATAAGGCTTGTGTATGAAAAATAGGACCAAATAAGGTATAAAGAAGCCCAATTTTAGAAAGGAGGGACCAAACAAGTGAAAAAAATGTAAAGAATGACATTTTTGTACACTACATTTAACCCCCAGTTTAGTGAGAGGATGAACTTGCTTGAAACTCACACTAAAGTAGACAAACTTGCATCAAGAGGGGTCCAAATGTACTAATGCTAGTAGGATAGGATGAAAATGATCAAGAGGGTTACACAAGCCCCCAAGATAAAGATCATATGGAAAACCAACATACACACAAAAGAATAGACTTGAAAATGATATAAGGAGCAACAACAAGGCACAACCATACACTACCAAAGACAAAGAGAGAAGAAAAAAAAGAACAAAACTAAAGGGGTGGATCAAACCTCGACTATTTGTCTCACATGTAGTGGATTAGATCTAAGATTATTTTCCAAAAATTTTTACAAGTGGAACACGATGTACACTATGGAAACCAAGCACACGCTCACAAGGGCTAGTGGAACCTTAGGCCATCCACTAGGTGAGCCCCTAACAAAACACATACACATTCAACCAGTATGCACTCCCATAGACAATCAAGTGGCTATAAGAAAGTCAGGCGTAAGTTCTTCTCCTATACATAAAACCATACCAAAGCTATAACTCTTGATAAATTTGATAAGGCACTAGACAAAAATGAACTTTGAGGTCCATGTGGCAAGCAAAGCTTCATATGCTTGACACCCATGAACAATAAAGATGGCACCATAGGTAAGAAAAGTGTGTTATGCAAGGTGGCCATATAACAAATATTGTAAAAGAGTGTAACATACATTAAAAGGATTTTTTCTTAGTTCATGTAAGGTCTTAACCTAGGGGATATTGTGCCTAATTTCTCCAAGAGAGGACCAATTGAAGAATAGAAGATTCAAAACTTAGGGGATGTTGTGTGTCGCATCAAGGAACTAAGAGGAATATAATATACTAAGAGAGATGATGCTCTTGAAGGAAATCACACCCAATGTCACCACAAAGAGAAAGATGCATCACATGAAGTAAGAAGACTACACTATGAAATATTAATTGCAAAATAATAATGCCATTGTATGCCCCCATTTTAAAGAAATTGCTAAACACCATGATGTGAGCAATTAATTTAAGGTAGAAAATGATAAATTCTAACAATAAAAATGACATGAGAGATTATTTTGAAAGCCCTATTCTAAGTCATATGTTTCCAAATGAAGATACATCATGGAAAGGGTTTTACATTAAAATGAAATCCCAAAATCACATAAGGGATCCACAGATTCGAGGTCAGTATGTCTTTTCTACAATGTTGTTTAGATCATTCCCCAAATACTCATGGAACTTGAAGAATGACACAAAGAGAGTGAAAAAAAAAGAAAAGTAATTTTGGGTCAACATGGAAGAGACCTAAATGTATCGATGCCTTGTGTCATCCCCAAAAGGAAAACACAAGAAAAATGAAAGATAAAATTTTATGACATAGAGAAGAATGTAGGTACAAAATGAAAAATGAAAAATTGTCGTCCTATATTTTAGGACATAGAACAACTAATTTTCACCAAGTTCCATTCAAGGATACCTCAAATATCTCAATCAAGGGATTAAATGATGGAAATGGATCTAAAATAATTTTTCCTAGGGTGTGAGTAAAGGCTAAAAGGAGCTTCACCACCAAGCTAGGGCTTGGAATGATATGAAATGTTCAAGTAAATGACCTTGAAATGAATTCAAACCAAAAAAATATACTGAGAAAGTACAGAAGTGCACCGAGAAACTAAAGAGGTTTGAATAAAGGTTTGAAATCTTGGGAATTCTGATTTTAATGCACATTGGGACTCATATGCCAGTAGTGGTGATTTAGTCCTAGATTAGGGTTTCAGACCAAAACTGGAATCTAGAACTGTTGTATCAGTAACTACAAAAAATGTCTAAAAATATGCATATTGGGACTCATACATAACAAGTCTTGATTTATTCCCAGTATTAGGTTTTCTCTAAAACTATGATGTCCTCTAGTGCTTTCCTATAGCTTCCGTCATGTCAAATCTCTGCTTCTAAAACATTGAATTATGCCATGTAGATGACTTTGCATGATTTCACAAATAAGATTACAACTTTAATAACTTTTGGAACTTGACAACTTTTCTCGAATGTAGCTCTTTTACAGATCTTCAACCTAGTTTTATAAATCACACATCAAAGAGGGGAAAAATGTTGTTTTATTAGCAGATAGGGGTTTTCCTTGTTCAAACCATGTTTTGGTAATCAAACCTTGAAATGAAATGAAATTGAAAGAAGGAATGATGAATGAAAAATATGTGATGTTGCAACTCACCAAACCCTTGAAAAAATGGTTGCAAACTTGTATTTAATGGCTAACATGAATATGGATCTTGAATATTGCTTGAATGTTGTAGATCTTGAATTGAATGCTTACTTAAATCATGAGATACCTACATCGCAAGTGTTATCTCAAAGAAAAACATGACACATGATGACTTTGACATGATGCCTGATTCTTGAATAATGCCCCAAAGTTCTTGATAATCACTCTTGAATGCTCTTGAATTATCTTGTAATCATAAATTTGCTATAGTTCTTGAATACTTGAATTGCTAGATGACTTGTAAGCTTGTTAGGAGAAAAATATGTTAAATAAACTTGTATTTATACTTGTTTATGACAAATTTTGTGAAATTACAGCACTACAAGCCGACATCAGATCTAGGAGAATAAAATCCTACCAAGAATTGAATTTAAAATTAGGTCCAAGCTAAGAAGAACTCATATGCCAATTGTGGCGTATAAGTCCTAGTAAGCTAAGTTTGGGACACATTTTTCAAGAAATGTTGTATTTTATGCTAAATTCAGGTTTGCGGCCTCAAAAATTAGGTGGGACCCATATGTACCCAAGGAGGTGTATGAGTCCTAGATCACTAAATCTGCACCATATAAAACAAAATCATTAAACTATGATTGGTCATTACATATGTTTCTAGAGTCACCGAAAAAGTAACCCTTTTACTTTTTCTAGCTTGTTCGGGCCCTCCTTGTGATTTTGGCGTAATGCTACCTTGATTTAGTGTTGCAATGTGGATGACACATGCAAATTAAGTGTTGGGCCCTTGTGAACTAATGGATTGTAATGGTACCTTGCTAAAGTTTTGTAACACACTTTTAAACTTTTCTAGGGTTTAATCAAATAATTAAACATAATAAAACTATTTTTGATCGAAATCAACATTAATTTTTCCTTATTTGGAATGTTGTGAAGTGTTGTAATACACTTTCACACTTTTCTAGGCTTTTTATTAATAATTGGGCTTTCTTATGCTTTAGTCAGCCCCATTTTGCATCCATAAGCTTCATTTATACATCTTTTCAAGGATAATCCCAACACCAATCAGTAACCAATCATAATTGAAGTGTTTCTGGCTTGTGTGGACCAGATTTAGTGATCTAGGACTCATTTGTCACCTTGGGTGAATGAGTCCACCTAGATTTTTGGGTCCCAAACCTATTTTTGCACCTTTCTAAGCACTTTTGATTTTCGGTCGCATACATTATGCCAGATGGAACTGATTCACCATCACGGGAAAATGAGTCATGTGTGACCAAAATTCAAATTTAATTCAAAATTTTGGCAGGATTTTATCCTCCTAGATCTGATGTCAGTCAGTAGTGCTATAATTTCGGTAATTATTGCACAATTAAGTATAAACATAAAGTTTTTTCACTCATTTTCACCTAATACTTTTGTGAGAGCATTCATAATAGTAAATTGAGTTCACAAGAGCATTCAAGTATTCAAAGGGGCATTCAAGTGTCTTCAAGGATAGATTCTTCATCAATTGTTGTAGCAATCCAATGTTCATCATCATGTCAATTATATCAAGCATCAAGCATGCTAATGAGCTAGTGTTGTTATGTCACATTGAAGATCCAAGACTAGGCATTGTTCCATTCCTATTATCAAAGAGCAAGATCTACATACTTCATGGCCATTTCATGTTGAGTTGTAGATTTGCAAGATATCATTTACAAGGAATCATTCAAGGTATCATTGTTCATGTTTCATATCCTATGTTTCATGTTTCATGTCCTTGTTCCATTGTTTCATCATTTGGTTTAATTACCGACAAGGGGTTTGACCAAGGAAATCCCCTACTTCCTAACAATCAACACTTTTTCTTTTTCTCTTTGTGTAATTGCATATGGGTATGCGCAAGATCATGATGGGCCAAAAAGTGGCAATATGATGGGTATTTGTAGGGTATGTGGCTGACGACTTTGTTTTTACCCAAAATTGATGAAATGAAAAGGGTTTATAAAGGAGATTCTCAGCTTTCCACCAATATAAATTATTCTTTACTTTGAATTTAATAAATAATTATTATTCATTTTCTATTTGAATTTTGACTAAAGTGTTGATTGATAGGCTGATTGAAAAACATCTATAGATTTCAAATGGTATTACATTTTTTGAATCCAAAACATGCATCACATTCTATGCTTCACATAATATAGGATTAAGAAAAGAAAAAAATAATTTTATGAAGTATTGACCAAGTTAAGGTGGTTAGACATACGAGTTTTAATATTTTGCACAAGGGGTTGTGACAAAAAATTCATAATTAATTATTTATGGAAAAAATTACAAAAAAATATGCATCACATTTGGACATGAGTCATCTACTTATGTATAAAATATTATAAAAAAATACTATAATTTTATTGTGGTTAGGGTGGTCAGACAGACACCTACTTCTTATTTTTTCCCTGAAATTTAAGTACTACTGCATTGAAATTTCAAATTTTCACTAAATAGATTTTTGTTTTAAAAAAAAAACCTAGTTGTTTAGAAACTACATTCAATTTTCTATGGATTCTATTCTTACATATTTTTAAAATAATATAGATAACTTATTCAAATTTTTATGTCAAGTTTCCTAACTCTGATTTTTCTGAATTTTTTGCCACTTAAGGGCCTGATTTTTCCATGATGATCCTGGGCATACCCATATCTAGATGCTTTGAAGAGTTGAAGATCATTGAAGATTAGGTTACAATATTTTTGGAGTTGTCTCCCCATTTACAAGGTCAAAATATTCACTAAAAGGTCATCTACAACCCTGAAAATAGAGTTTCAAATCTGAGAACCTAGAGGAATAGAAAGAGCAGATTGAGAGGTGCAGATCAGAACTTTGAATTTTCATATAAGAAAAACTAGACTCATTCTCCACAAGTGGAAAATGAGTCCCGCTGTGGGTTTTTCTTCAGAGATCTTTGTAGATTTGGATACCCATTTGGAGGAAACTTTGTCCTGTGTAGAGACTCAGATCTGGGAGTGACTCACCCAAAATGGAAAATGAGTCCCACTAGGCCAGAATATTAGGTTTTTTAGGATTTCAGAGCTCCATTCCATGTCCAACAAGTTTCTAGGTGCACACTTTCTGTTATACACTCTTTGTTCTATTTTTTTTCATTTCTAATCCATTTCATAGGTCATTGCATTCAACTAGGGTTTTGCATTTAATATTAAAACAAATATTTTGTGCTCTTTTTACACCTTTAGGGTTTTCCACCTAAAAGAATAGAGACAAAGATCAACACTTCATTCAATAAAAAACCCTTGAGATTTCAATGCAAAGGAGATTGAAATATGAAAAAGGGAGAGTTATATGGAATAGATAACAACAATTGAGGGTTCACTTACTAATGTGAAACTTGGAAAATACAAGATGTTTGAAAAGACACTGAGAAATGCAAAAAGACCTAGAGAATGACCTAGAAATGCAAATAAAGCCAAAAAGAAAGGAAAAGATGTAAATGGTGTGCACCTGGAAATTTGTTGAAGACTAGAAATATCTCTAAAATTCTAAAATTACTGCTTTATAGTCCTGGTGGGACTCATTTGCCATTCTGGGACTCATATGCAACTATTGGGGGATGAGTCCCATTTTGTTGAAAAGTGTCCCAGGAGTGGAATCTCAAACTGAAACTTTGCAAGCCTCTAAAGATGGATGAAATAAGCACTTTCCCACTAATTTCATGCAGATTGGATGGATATTTGTTGCTAGATCTAATTTTCTATGAGTCTTGAAAACTTTTCATGAAAACTTTGACAACATTTACAATTTTATCATTTTTGGCATTTTTCTTCAATATGAAAACCTGCAATCACACATTAAAGAGGGGAAAATTTGTTGATTGTTAGAGGATAGGGGTTTTCCTTGGTCAAACCCCTTTTAGGTAATTAAACCAAAATGATGAAGTAAGATAATAAAGCATGAATATGAAGTAATGCAATTAGATTCTTGCCATGATGATGAATCTTGAATTTGTATAGCAATGGATGAAGAATTTTCCCTTGAATACCTTAGAATGGATCTTGCGAAGTCTTGAAATGCTTAACCCTAGCTTTCTTGACTTGAGAACATGATGGATAATTGATTGGGGGTGAAATGAATAGAAAAAGCTTATATTTATACACATTTATGCCCTAATTCCCAAAAATACCTCATCATAGACCAACCTTAGATCTTAGAAAATAATAACCCACTAGAATTTTAATTTTTTAAAATTTTTGAGCCAAAGGGGACTCATTCGCCCCTAGTGGTGAATGTGTCCCACTTAGGAATTTTAAGTGCATGTCAAAAATTAAGTATTTTAAATGATGTTTATCGGATTTATTGTAAAAAATACACTTAAGTAAGGCTTGCATACATGAAATGGGGCCAATTAAAGCATAAGAAAGGTATAATTATTGATGAAAAGCCTAGAAAAGTGTGAAAATTTGTTACAACACTTTACAACACTTTGAAATAAGGCTTGGTAAGTGATAAAAAGAGGTTGTTTAGTTGAAATATATTAATAAGGTCATAGAAAAGTGTGAAAGTGTGTTACAACACTTTTGCAAGGAATCATAAAATTTTATTAAATCACAAGGGTCCAAGAACTAATGTGGATGTGCAAAACACCTCAAAATAATAGATCAAGGTGACATTACATCCAATTTATCATTAATTATTCTCAAATCAAGCAAGTTTCCTTTTTTCTATGCTACATTTAGCCCCCACTTTAGTGAGAGGATGAACTTGCTTCAAAATCACACTAAAGTAGACATTCAAGAGGGGTCTAATCGTTCCAATGTGGATGGTATAGGATAACAAAGATGAAGGAGGTGGTCAATCCCCCGGGATCCAAGATCCTAAGTCAAACTGACATAAGTACAAAAGGACACATACAAGGTGAATGATTTGTAGCAAAACAAGAGACACAATCATGCAATGGCAATAACTAGAAGGAAGAGAACTACAAATGAGCAAAAATAAAAAGGTGGATCAAGCTTCGACCATTTTTCCAACACATTGTGGATCATATCTAAACTATTTATCCAAAAAATGCATACTCACTCTGAGGTGACATAACTCTTGGTTATCCGCCAAGTGAAGTCCTAAAAGGTGAAAAACATACACTGATGGATGGTATGCACTCACACACACAGAAGTGGCTATGGGGAATGTCATGCCTTGAAATGGGCTTCCCACTCAAACCACACCAAATTTATACCTCCTAATAGATTTAATAATAAGGCGCCACAATGAAAATGCTTTTGAATGTCATGCAAATATTTTGTTAAAGGGGATTTTGCTTTGTTCATGTAAGGTATTCTTCTTAGGGAACATTGTGCCTAATATCTCCAATAGAGGACAAGTCAAAGTGTGAGATCATCGCCCATGGGATGCCTTGTTCGCATCATGCCATGTTAGTAGATCGCACACTCTTGGAAGATATCAAACCCAATGACACTACCAAATAGAGGACACATCACAAAAAAAAGAAAAATCATGCCATGAAATTTGTAAAAAGATGTCATCTATGTATGCCACCACTTTAAAGCAGTTGCTACACCATCACTATAAGAAATTTCTTTAAAGTAGGAAATGATAAATGAAAGAAGACATGAGAGCCAACTTTGAAAGCCCTATGCCAAGTCATGTGTTTTTGAATTGAGCTACATCATGAATAAGTATGCCAAATGTGATTCAACTTAAGGCATGTCATCCACATCCCAAGCTTGCTCTTATATGTTCATGAAAGGTTAACAACTAGACAAAAGAGACAACGACAAGTGACATATGAGGACAAGGCTAACTGACCCCTTTCCCCCACTTAGTGCAAGACAAAGGTGAGTCAAATAGGATGAAAGTACATATCAATTAGAGGAATTAGGTGCTTCAACACAAGGAAGGGTACCTTACTCATTGAGATGCTGAATTTTGTTGTTTAAAGTCTTAGATGAAAATAGAGGTAAGGGAGATAACCCTAGACCTTTCTGGAAAGAGTATGATATGTCTATTTGCTTCATGTGTACTTTGTATCCATGTGTAGGAGGGAGGTTGTATCTGATACCACAACAATTTTCCAAGTCAGATGAAGGGAGTTTATACTTATGAGAAGGATCAACGTCTTTACAAGAACACAAATCCTTGTTAATGTTATGTGTGATCTCCCCATGATGGATTGGAATTGGATAGCCCCCATCACTATCATAGGTTAATGTTGTTGATGTAGAACCAAGTTGAGTATTAAAAACACAATATCTTTTTGGTT
>VDFB02105785.1:501980384-502032195 GCA_007258455.2 Sequoia sempervirens | reverse complement strand
GATGCTACGAGTCTCCCTAATGTTCATTCCTCCGATCTTGAATATGTCACCAAGACTCTCACTGATATCATCAGTGTGACATGGAGCATCGAGAGAACCTTTCAAACTTACACCAATAGCTTCTTGTTTTGCCGATATGCTTCTCTATGCTTGATCGATGAGACATGATGAACTTCTTACCAATGGTAATTCACCGATAAGACATAATTGCTTGGTATAACTTGTTGGCTTCACTATGATGATGCTTTTCTTGTCAATGAGTAGTTTCCTTTGTATCATCGGTGTGAGAGGATAAATGTCTCACTGATATATTTCATCAGCAAAACTCATAAGCTCATTTTGAATGATAGATCTCACACCGATATCATTTGTCTTGCCAATGATCCCCTGCGTCGATGAAACTGTGAGTTGTGTCTGGCCGATATGTATTCACCTAGGCACATTGATTGATATGAAAATTTGGATTTCCTGCCGATATGCCAAAAACATCAAAAAACAAAGGCTTAGAAATTAGGGAGATCTACACCAACTCTTCCTGATATGGATCAAAATGTTTTTACTGAGATAATTTGTTGGGGATCAAATTTGGTTGTGATCACAGGAAATTACATCAAGATTTGGTTTTCTATGAGGGATTTATGAATGTAGTTTTTTCAAAATTTAATTTGAATTTTTCCAACAACAAAAGATAATAAGATCATTGGTAGTGGGATGTTAGGTTTTCATGTACATAAATTATAAATTAAGGTCGTATACCTTGGTAATTAACTAATTATACGTCGTTTGTGAATTTTTTTTTTATATAGTTGGTCGAGAGTGGGATGCACTACATTTGTATGTCGCAAACAATCTTGATTGGATGATGGTATGGATTGAATGATGTCAACAATCCAGTCGTGCATTAACATGGGAAGATGTGGCTTCGTTGGTTAAATAAGCTCATTGTAATGGAGATTCCAATGTTACACCAAGGGAAATTGATTTAGCATATGGTTTAAGAGATAAATAGGTACGTATAAATATATTAATCACCCATATTATTTAATTATTTTCAATTATATTGATGTATATATGTGTTTATTTTTTTTTCTTTGCATACATTCCACCAATAATAAATATGTTTATCAACTGATGATGCAATAATTTTTACATGTTTGGCATATTGTAGGTGAAACACTACAAGGCTATGTGGTGCAATGGTCATAAATTTTGAATCAAAAAGTTGGATGACACAAAGAAAACTTGTGATTCTGGGATAATTGCAGTCTTTTACGTGACTAATGTTTCATCTAGAAGTGACATACATCTATAAGTCTTAGAAAATTGATTCTATTGGATTTTGGATGATATACTTGAGTGTGACTTTAAGTCCTTCAAATTAGTTCAGTTTTTCATCCAATGTTACATGCTACGATTGAATGAAAATGATCCTGAGAGAACTGCTATTGAACATGATAATGGATTTACCATGGCTAATAGAAGGTCGATCGAGCGAGCCAGGTATTTTACTCAGAGGTTTTAGGTAAACCAGGTTGGTCATTTTTGGTAGACATGATCCAAGAGGAAGGCCGGTAAAGTATAATGTACTAGTGGAAGAAGAAGATACCGAAGAACTAGAAGATGTTGTACATGATGATCAGGATCAATAGTTAGTTGATGATGTGCTTGACGAAGATGTCGAAGAAGAGGAACTAGATCATGATGATGTAGGAGTTAATGTTCATGAAGATGATATCCATGTGGATGATGACATTATTGAAACTAAATATCAATGATGATGATGATGATATGACCAACTCACAATGTTGAATCTAGATTGATGATACAGACAAAGAGTTGGATGAAGAAGAAGATCAAATCCATTGAAATGTGTATGAGTTATGTGGATTATATTATCTATTTGATATTGATTTCTTGATAGAATTATATTTGACTTATATGGTTACATAATTAATTCATGATGTTTTTAATTTTTATGCCATTACATAATTAATTCATGATGTACTTTTTAATGTTGTTAATTCATGATGTTACAACTATTCTAGCTCTCCTAGAAATTTCCATATGATCAAATCTTAATTACTCTATGACTATTTATGATTATATATTATTTGATCATATCTTTGGTTATTTCACTCCTAAAAAAAAATGTTTCCTCATGTTGACCCTGCATAGTGACATGTGAATGGGGCCAAAGTTGATTTTTTTTCAATTTGTGCTTGTATGGAGTGAAACTTGACATGGTTAGCCTGGACGCATGTGTTGAAAATATGGCAGGGTTTCGAGACTCAAACATGAAGTGATGCTATATAAAGGCATCTCATCCTTTCTAATAATACAAGTTGCCTTATTCTTCGTCTCTTTCATATATTGTTCTTAGCATTTCTTTGGTTAATGGTTTCAAAAGACAAGGCTGTCTAAGCCTTACCTTGGATCTATTACACATTAGTTTGTGCATTTCATTAGAAATGAATATTTAGATGATCTTTAAAAATCTCATTGAATATAAAGATGATAATAGGAAGCTAAAAAAATGAGTATATTTTGTTTATGGAACCTAAACCATAAGGTTTTCCATTCTAATGGTAAAACCAAGTCAAATTAACCCCTAAAACCTATGGAAAAGTCAAAACATGCCTCTCTTTCAAATTCACAAGAATGTATAAACCTTTTGAAACCACACATGCATGTTATGAAAGTGTATGGTAATCCTACTTATAGCGGAAGTTCACATGAGAAGCTAACCAATGGCACTATATTGGAGGATAAACCCACCTATGGAATTAATTTAAGAGGCAAGGGATGCCTCATAGTGGAATTTTGAGTCTTGGATTAATCCATAGTTCTAAAATCAGTTCTAGTGTTCTTCCCTTGGTGTTATATTTATCTCTATAATTTCCTATACTTAACCAATTCATCATCCCTTTTCCCAAGGTATTTGTATCATAATATAAACTTGGTCCAATCTCACATTAGCCCCTTAGGTAATTATCCATTTCCTCCAAGTTGAATGGAACCTTTTGTACCAGTGCATCTATGTTTTCCTACCCTAATGGATCAAGACTTGACACCACCTTAACAATCTTCTTTATATAGCATATCTCTAAAGTGCCTTTGGCATGCTTTAGATGTGTCAATATTAACTAGATTGAATATATTAATTTTAAAGTCTCTTAACACATTCCATGACAAGAAAATGACTCATTTGGATTAAGGAGTACTTTCCTAAATGATTCCTTCATATTCAACAATCCCTTCTCACACCCACATCATAATTCATATCCATGTTAGTTGTAATGAGTGTTTTAAACCAACAATCAATGAATCATAAGATAGAAGAAAACTTGTTATGCACAAGGATAAGAATCAAAGAGACTAAAAGAATTGATTCACTAGATATGCTCCCCATTACTGTAATAGACCAATGTAAAAGAAAAGTCATAACAAGAATAGGACCAAAAAAACCTAGGAAAAGGAACCTTGTAGGCTACATTAATAAGACATTGATTTCAAGCATTTCTTCCATGATGCTTAAATGAAAAAATATCAAATAGCTCAATCTTTAGTCAAGTATTATTTCAATCACTAATTCTTAGACATCCATCATGATTAAACATCACATATCATAAGCCTTTCTAATAATCACTAGGACTATAGATAATATTCAATCATGTCATAGCAAATAAATCATCAAAAATTACAAAGAAATAGAAAACCAACTATATAAGCTCAGCAAGCCACCATACAAAATTATATTTTGTAGAAAATAAAATAAAATATATGTTGACATAACATATATATAAACTATATATTTTGAATTTTGGCCCCACGCGCGCAGGAGCACGACATAGCATACTGCATCCAGACCCTAATTAGAGAGTTGTACTGAGAACCACTACATCCAACCCCTGAGTGGAGAGTTGCGAGACTTCACTAGATGAGTGTTGCAAGGCCATTGAGTCAAGGAGGAAGACTAGGAACCATTTGGTAGGAGGAAAGCCAGAGCGAGAGGTGAGGGCATTCAGAAAGGGAAAATCAACCAAGGGACAATGACTGTAAGTGATTTTTCCCTCACATTTAGAAATCTTGTTGCAAGTACAATGATTTAGACTCTATTTTTTCCCATCGAGTTGTTGCATGCTATATTTTTATCAATTTGAGCCAATTTCCCATTGGAAAACCCAAGTACTACCTAGTACTAGTGTCTGGTTAGTTTGAACAACCAAGCTTTGAGATGTTCAATCAGTTGGGTGGCCAGTTTTGGCCTATGAACTGTAGTTTTTGTATCTGTCTTAGCATATTTTTTCTACTATAAGATTGAAAGGAATTCCCGTCACATAACAACACATGAAGTTCACTAGGGTTCAAATTTCTAAACTTTGATGAAATAAATTTACATATTGAGGTCTGCAAATGGTCAAAGGGACTGAAAAAATACATGGTTTGTGAGTGCAATGAAAAATGCCTAGTGCCTGTCCATAAGAGAATGTATATAAGTACATGATGCAAATTCAGAGGAAGGAAACAAACTCACATAATCACATTTGACAAGTCACAAACAATGTTGAACTTTCCTTCTTTTGACACACTTATTCAACTATATTTCCCTTCACAAAACTCAACACAAACACTCAACTTTTGCTTTAGAGTTCCAAACCATTACCAGACCTTCAAACACCTTATTCAACTTCATCTTGATCAAAACAAACAATTACCCAATCTTCCTTTTCATTTTACCATTAGCTCTCTTTATGACTGCCCTAAACTTCATAATTTCAACTCAACATAAAGTTAATCTGACCCAAAACAGTATTTAGGCTAATATAGACCAAAAAATTTCCAGTCCATTTCACTTCAAAAAAATGTAAACCATCTCCCATCCTTTATTCTTGACAATTTAAGAAAATCATATACAATACTTTCATTTTAGTCTCCAAAACAACGCTATTATTAGACAGATCAATCAAACCAATGGAATTTTTAACTTCATGCTTACACCAAACCTTATATCAAATAAGATCAAATTATACATTGGTAATCTCTTAACCAAAACAACCAAGAACTCACACTTAATCATCAAAAGCCCTTAAAGTTCTTACTGTCACTGGTTCCTTCATACCTTGTTTGCAATGCTTGTAGGTCTACTAACCTATTTTTCAGGGCGTCATTCACAATCTAAGAACTATTACACAAGTCTATCCACACTTTTCAATTCCCTCCTTTCAGATCTAAAACATATTCAAAATGGGTATCAAAACTTTTACAACACAAGCTTCAAATATTGTTGTCTCAGACATATTTAGGCCTAATTAGGCCTGATTTGCATAAGGGTTTGTTGCTTTACTAACTCCTGACCAAAGTACACTTTTCCAGTGCTTGGGACATGTTTATTTTGATTGGTATATACTCTTCAAAGAATCAAAGTCCATTTACAAAGTATTTTCACAAAATACTAAGGGCTTAACCTTCATAATTACTCTATTCACAGACTGTACACAATTTTTCAGTCAAGAAACTTCATTCCCTCGCATCTTATCTTTATGATTTTTACCTAAATCCACCGAAACATGAAAGAGCATTCATAGTAGGCTAATCTCACAAGAAACCAGAAGATTCCACCAATTAATAAAGGAGAAACATAATTATTTCTCTCTGCTTACCCTAACTGAGGGTTTTAGCAATCTGAAGTAAATAACTCACAAAAACCTTAACTAAAATTCATGAACTTTGATGTAACAAGAAGGTGATTGAGATTATTCCAATATCCAACCATTCTACCATTCCTTCAAGGCCGTACAATTCTGTACAATGCCTAGAAATACAAGATTTCTGAAGAAAAATGATTAAAAATAAGAGATTTTCCTTGAACTTATTCTTTATTCAACCACCCTCGAAGTTCTTAAAGATATAAGATCCCTTTTAAAGGAAAAACAACTGACTTTTAGCCTTCTAAATTCCTCTAACCAACCCTAATGACTCTTCATCTCTTAATATTGACTTTTTGATTAAGTTGACAACTTTTTACATTGTTTTCATTTTTGCACTTTTGGACTTAATAAACACCAAATGACGTCAACATGACCTCAAATATATGAAACATGACACTAATAACATGATTTACAAAGTAGGAACAATAACATTGAATCAAATTTCAAAACATTGCCTAATAAAGGCCCAATTATGCCAAGGTGCTCCCGCACCAGTACAAGAGATGAAAAAAAGACAAGGATCCATTAAAAACTTATGAATATTTCACTAACTCAACCAAACCTCCAAAAGAAAAATAAAGATGCCAACACTAGGGAAAGCCCAAAAGAGAACACTAATGAAAGTGGACTTTTTTTTCCTAGTTCTAGAAGAGTATAAATGGTTCAAAGATGTTGTGGGTGTCTAGAAAATGGTGAAGGAATGTTGGATAGGGAGGGACCCAATTAGCCTCTTTAACTAGATTCTTAAGAAAGAAATAAACTTCGATACATTTTGGGGTTCTTCTAAGTAGGGCCCATCTTTTATTATTTTATTTGGGGGACCCAAAAAACCATAGGGGCTATTTTACACCAGTAATACCTCAAAGGGACTATTTTCTTCGAGGAAGGTGGTCCAAAAAAAATCATAGAAAGGTACAAAAAGTAATAGAAACCTTCCACCAACTAACCCAATCAACCTCCAAGAAACAAGGCAATGACTCCTCTAGATGTTCCCAAAACCCAAGGCTTCAAAACACAAGGTTGGTGACCCTACATACCATTCCCATGCTTACCAAGTGATATTTGATCATCAGACCCTTACAAGGTTTATTGATACATTCACAACTATTGTTACCTCCACATGCATTTGACTAGTAGTGACAACCTTGGTTTTTAATCCTCCAACCCCATACCTTGGGATCACATCACCATGAAATAACTTCATCTAACATCCTTATGAGTGTAGGTACCACCAAATAGGTATTTTTCATATCTGTCTTCCTCAAACAAGGGAAATTCAAGAAGAGAAGAGGAAATCGAGACATGTAGTAGGTCTAAAAGAAGGAGATCAACTAGAGGTCAAAAGATTAGAATAAAATTCCATAAACGCATAGATTTTTTTCTTACTGAAGGGGGGTCATGTTCTTATGATGATGAGAGCATAGGAAACATCGAGGTGCCCTTGAGGTACAAATATCTATGGAAAAAATGGGTACCCAAGGAACTTCCTACAATAAACACTGATTTTTGTGTCAACGAGAGGATATATCACATAGCACCATCGTCATTACATAGTTTGGGCCTATTTTGCATGGAAAACATAAAAGTCTATTGCGAAAAAGTTACTAAATTGATGGAGTATGTCAGACCCTGTTAGAGTTACAAAGATTGGATGTAGCTAGTTTGATATACATGTAGTATGTGTAGGTATGCACTATCAACAAATTATGTACAGCTAAAAGATAAGGATTAAAATAAAGGAGTGGCTATGTACATTGATGGAAGGCCAAAAGCATTAGGGAATATTGCAGGGTTTATAAATAGTACATGACCTGGGTCAACAAATAAGCAACCTAATTGCATATTCGAAGCACGTGAGGGATTCAACCATGTATTCGTATGTGCGATAAAATCAATAACTGCAGGGGAAGAGTTGCTAATTGATTACAATTTGAATTGAATAGATACAAACATAGTTACTATGGGGGTGGTACGTACTATATACTATTTTACCCAACCTCCAATTAATGACTCAAATATACCATTTTATTATTATTATTTTTCTGTAAGTCTATTGGTTTCATTTCGATAATGTCTTTTTATATTTAATTTTTGTCATAGCTAGACATTGATCGTAGGGGGAAGGCTCTGGCCAAAGCATAGATTGCGATGCATCTTTAGGCACTTCTACCCAACAGGTTTACCTCATTGTAATTGTACAAATTAGATATGAGTGAAAAATTTTATTATTATGTTTTTTTAATAAGTTTATTGGGTTAATTCCGATAATGTTTTTAATATTCTTGTCACAGTCACATGATCGGGTAAAGGCACCAGCAGTAGAGGAAATCATCCATAGGGAGGTTCAGTCACTATTATGCGATGATGAGATCGCATAATTCGCAAACCCTTTGGATATGATGAGGAAGACTAAAAAAAATGCAATGAAGAAATCCTTCAGTTCTTATTCATAGTGCCTCAAACAGATGAGATAAGAGAAAGGGTTAAAATATTGACTGAGAGAGCACGAAACTTGCAAGTAAGTTGTCATGAAATCTTTAATTATAACATAAGTTCATTCATGGTTTTATATTTTGTACTCTTTTATGTCATGAACTAAAATATGTGTTGTTTTTATAGGATTTTTTGCATCCTCATGATGTTGTTGGCCATGATCAGGGTACTGCAGGTGTCGCTCGAGGAGTAGGGGTTGATACAAGTGTCGATCTTGATCTTCCTGCACATACATCACATCATCTGACCCCATCATCTGTGCCTATATTGTCGATGATGAGCCTTAAATATACTCATAGTTTGAACTTTTGATACTCTTACTTTTTTGATTAAACCTGTTGATTAAAGACTTTTCGGGTGGTATCCTGTTGCAATGAATTCCATATTCCTGTAGCTTGACAACTTCATTAATTACCCTTTTCACCTCCCGCATGGCTGATATATGATTATGATTTTGGATAATGGAATAGGATTAACATGTGATTAATGAATGGATGTCGTGTCACTTGTGTGTATGCTTTCCTTCGCCTCTATCACTTATTGCAGGTTGTTGGAGGAAGCAGGAGCTGATCAAGCGCAAGGAATCTTAGCTCTGTTGAAGAAGTTGTTCCAGTAATAACTCTTTGACCGAATCTTCAGGAGGAAGCTTTAAACGATCCTTTGATCTAGGGATTTTGTAATGCTATATTTTCTCTGGGTCGCATTGAGCAGATAGACTTTCATTCATGAATATTTTTTCCACGAATTTAGAATGTATTTATGATTACGACTCCCTCTGTTAGTTAGTTAGTTGTATCTTTCATTTAAATAACCGTTCCTCCTGCGCGAGTGAACGAGGATGAAACAGTATGTGTTAAAATTAAGTTGAAAAAGTAATAGAGTTTTGTGTTAAGTTTTTCTTCTCAAAACAAAGTAATCGATGTATCCTGGTTCTGAGTATGAATAAAATTCGATGAAGCTTTGAGTCAACTTGTGTAATCTAGTTGATGCTTGCTAAGGGGGGCCACTTAGTAAGTATTCTATAGCAAGTTGTTGTAGTTAACTATTCATTTCATGTTGATTAACAGTTAGAGTCTATTTCTATAGATTTCAACACAAACTCAGCTTTGTATTGATCCTGCAACATTGGGAATCCATCCTTGTGTCTATTCCTGCAGCATAAAGCCAGTTCACAGTTTGTCCATTAATAATAGCTGTTATGACTTATGTTTTAGCCGAGTTGTGTTTGAGTTAAGAAGCTTTACGTTGCATTACTTTTAAGTATTTGTTTTCTATAGATGGTGACTGGAAACTAGTTCTTAGTGCACATACCGTGTTGCTCCATTTAAAGTATACGTGCCCTGGTTTGACAAGTAAATGAACGACCATGAGAAGAAGTTAGTCGCCTGTTGGAATGTCCAATTACCAGGTTTAGTTCTGCTGTGACTTTTATATCTTTTTGTGGGTGTAACCATTTTTTAGCAAAATGATGAGCCTTAAATATGCTCATAGTTTGAACTTTTGATACTCTTACATTTTTTGTTTAAACCTGTTGATTAAAGACTTTTCGGGTGGTATCCTGTAGCAATGAATTCCATATTCCTGTAGCTTGACAACTTCATTAGTTACCTTTTTCACCTCCCGCATGGCTGATAGATGATTATGATTTTGGATAATGGAATAGGATTAACATGTGATTAATTAATGGATGTCGTGTCATTTGTGTGTATGCTTTCCTTCGCCTCTATCACTTATTGCACGTTGTTGGAGGAAGCAGGAGTTGATCAAGCGCAAGGAATCTCGGCTCTGTTGAAGAAGTTGTTCCAATAATAACTCTTTGACCGAATCTTTGGGAGGAAGCTTTAAACTATCCTTTGATCTAGGGAGTGTGTAATGCTATATTTTCTCTGGGTCGCGTTGAGCAGATAGACTTTCATTTATGAATAGTTGTTCTGCGAATTTAGAATGTATTTATGATTACGACTCCCTCTGTTAGTTAGTTAGTTGTCTCTTTCATTTAAATAACCATTCCTCCTGTGCGAGTGAATGAGGATGAAACAGTATGTGTTAAAATTAAGTTGAAAAAGCAATAGAGTTTTGTGTTAAGTTTTTCTTCTCAAAACAAAGTAATCGATGTATCCTGGTTCTGAGTATGAATAAAATTCGATGAAGCTTTGAGTCAACTTGTGTAATCTAGTTGATGCTTGCTAAGGGGGGCCACTTAGTAAGTATTCTATAGCAAGTTGTTGTAGTTAACTATTCATTTCATGTTGATTAATAGTTAGAGTCTATTTCTATAGATTTCAACACAAACTCAGCTTTGTATTGATCCTGCAACATTGGGAATCCATCCTTGTGTCTATTCCTGCAGCATAAAGCCAGTTCACAGTTTGTCCATTAATAATAGCTGTTATGACTTATGTTTTAGCCGAGTTGTGTTTGAGTTAAGAAGCTTTACGTTGCATTACTTTTAAGTATTTGTTTTCTATAGATGGTGACTGGAAACTAGTTCTTAGTGCACATACCGTGTTCTCCATTTAAAGTATACGTGCCCTGGTTTGACAAGTAAATGAACGACCATGAGAAGAAGTTAGTCACCTATTGGAATGTCCAATTACCAGGTTTAGTTTGGTGTGACTTTTATATCTTTTTGTGGGTGTAACCATTTTTTGGCAAAATGATGAGCCTTAAATATGCTCATAGTTTGAACTTTTGATACTCTTACATTTTTTGTTTAAACCTGTTGATTAAAGACTTTTCGGGTGGTATCCTGTAGCAATGAATTCCATATTCCTGTAGCTTGACAACTTCATTAGTTACCTTTTTCACCTCCCGTATGGCTGATAGATGATTATGATTTTGGATAATGGAATAGGATTAACATGTGATTAATTAATGGATGTCGTGTCATTTGTGTGTATGCTTTCCTTCGCCTCTATCACTTATTGCACGTTGTTGGAGGAAGCAGGAGCTGATCAAGCGCAAGGAATCTCGGCTCTGTTGAAGAAGTTGTTCCAATAATAACTCTTTGACCGAATCTTTGGGAGGAAGCTTTAAACTATCCTTTGATCTAGGGAGTGTGTAATGCTATATTTTCTCTGGGTCGCGTTGAGCAGATATACTTTCATTTATGAATAGTTGTTCTGCGAATTTAGAATGTATTTATGATTACGACTCCCTCTGTTAGTTAGTTAGTTGTCTCTTTCATTTAAATAACCATTCCTCCTGTGCGAGTGAATGAGGATGAAACAGTATGTGTTAAAATTAAGTTGAAAAAGCAATAGAGTTCTGTGTTAAGTTTTTCTTCTCAAAACAGAGTAATCGATGTATCTTGGTTCTGAGTATGAATAAAATTTGATGAAGCTTTGAGTCAACTTCTTGTGTAATCTAGTTAATGCTTGCTAAGGGGGCCCACTTAGTAAGTATTCTATAGCAAGTTGTTGTAGTTAACTATTCATTTCATGTTGATTACCAGTTAGAGTCTATTTCTGTAGATTTCAACGCAAACTCAGCTTTGTATTGCTCCTGTAACATTGGGAATCCATCCCTGTGTGTGTTCCTGCAGTATAAAGCCAATTCACAGTTTGTCCATTAATAATAGCTGTTATGATTTATGTTTTAGCTGAGTTGTGTTTGAGTTAAGAAGCTTTACGTTGCATTACTTTTAAGTATTTGTTTTCTATAGATGGTGACTGGAAACTAGTTCTTAGTGCACATACCGTGCTGCTCCATTTAAAGTATTTGTGCCCTGGTTTGACAAGTAAATGAACGACCATGAGAAGAAGTTAGTCGCCTGTTGGAATGTCCAATTCCTAGGTTTAGTTTTGCTGTGACTTTTATATCCTTTTTTGGGTGTAACCAGTCGACTGAAATGTCGACAACGCATAGCATGCAGACATTGAGTAGTGCACCCTCTAGTAGTGAACACATGCTAGAACATGCATCAGGACATGGACCTGGGGATGCAGAGGCCACTAGTACTGGTGATCTTTCACCAGCATTTCTTGGATCTTCCTGTATTACTAGTATGGGAACATTGTTGGTCACATTTGTGGTGACCAAGGATTTTGTTCCCATAAAGATAGAGAAGGTCCCATGTACTTTAAAAAAAATCATTATTATTATATATAATCCAATTGAAATTTACTTATTGATCACTCTTTTTAGACTAATGATCCCATGATCATTTTGTAGGAAATGGTGTTTTTTATAAACATCTAAATGATATTACATCAGAGATCGTCGAGCCCACCATACATACACAGTGGAATGCCCAAAATCAAGATTTAAAAGATCAACTCATTAACTGTTTAGTTGTGTTATTCGGTAATAACACATTCAACTGAACCAAGGTCCTTAAGAAAGTTGGTACCTATCTAAAGTATGTGAGGTACCATTATAGGTCACATTTAGAGAAGAACAAAAAGTACAAGCATCCCCCCATGATTTTGGAGAGGGAGTGGAAGGACCTGGTGTCAAGTGGAAAGGAGAAGGCTGAAAAGAAAAAAAGGAAAGACACCACCGGGCTAAGGAAGGTATGTGATACTATCAACAATGTAATTATATACTGATTACTCTTTCTTTTTACATAATCTAGCGTATTTCAAACTTTTCATAGGCTGTCTGACACATCGAAGGAAACAAAGGAAAGACTAGAAAAACATGGTCAGTGCAGACTTGGCTCTGGTGGTTATATGAAATTAGCCACACCAATTGTAAGTATCAATAAATGAAGTATTGCATCCAAATAATAAATTGCAAACAATTTTGGTTTTATCACACCATAGAAGCAAAATTCATGATCTTATGGAAAAATGTAGGGCTCTGAATTCAATAGAGTTCCCATAGAAGAGGACTTGAAGATTTCCTTCCAGCAAGGCTATGGAGTCATGGTTGAACGCCTAAGACTCTTAACTAGGAAAACTTCCACTGCATCCGACATGTAGGTAAATAAACTCAATGAAGTTTGTTTAAAATTGAATACTTGTGCAATCTATTCAATATTAATTTCCACCATAAAGTAATTATGTGCCTATTTGTTTTAAATAGGCAAGCAATGATAATATTGCATATGGCATTGGAATGCAGCCTAGTGAGGGTGGAGCACAACCTACAGATGAAGGTCATGGTGTGCATCCCGGTACTAGATGTATTCATGTGCTATACAAAACACAGTATGGATTAATACAATTAAACATCTTTAATTGCAATTGGTGTATTAATTAATGTAACCTTTCGTGTTTCAACTTTAGAGCATGTAGAGCGCGATCAACATGTTGAGCATGATCAGGCTAGACAAGATCAGGAACATGATGTGGCCCCATCAGGTAAAGAGGACCACTCTAATGTTCTTTTAAACATATTTAATTGCAATTTGTGTATTAATTAATGTAAGCCTTTCGTGTTTCAACTCCAGAGGATTTAGAGGTGTTCAGCATGTTGAGCATGAGGCTATAAGACAAGATCAAGAACATGATGTGGCCCCATCAGGTAAAGAGCACCACTCTAATGTTCTTTTAATTAATGAAAGACTTGTAACAATAATAATAAAACATATCAATTTAAAATTTCTTTGTTATTGTAGCAGAACCCCCCTTGCAGCGGCCTCCACGTCATGAGTACACGACTAGGCATTCATTAAGATCATGAGTAGAGGGTAGAACAACTGAAGGGGGGAAAATGATTTAGAAATGATACTCCGCTTCTTCTTTTTTTAGCTAACAAAAAGAAACAAAAAAAAAGTGATTGTAATCATATTATGACAACCATATTTTTGATAATATGTTAATGAATGTTAAAAACTGATATTTTTGACAACCATATTTTTTATAATATGTAAAACTGAAATTTACCATAAGTCTTCCATTTTTTCATTCACACCTATCTCAACTATTAAAACGATTTTGTGATTAATCCTTTCAAATTAGTAGACAATTGTTTACTTTTTGATTGGTTAATGAGGGTTTTTGTAGGGATTCCACAACCTTAAGACACAAATTTGGGTCCCTAGTTTCCATGTGTGGGTTTTCAACACTATGCCCATATGCTTTGGGACTTGCATTATTGCAGGTCATGTGAGACGTATCCAACAATTTCTATGGAAGTTTTTTCCCAAGTCTTCATTGTTGGGTCTTCTACCATTGTTCTTATAAGCTATTTACTCACTATATGTATCCAAGACCCATTGTTCACACATTTCAAATTGAAGAGATATAACATATTGGCCAAGTAGTATCTATGTCACCCCGATCATGTTTTATGTTTATATTGGCACGATACAATATATCGGCACAACAACTAGCAAGCTTCACCGATAAAAAATTATAGGAAGCACATTGTTAGGGAGGGAAGATGTTTGAATGAATAATTTTTTAAAAAAAACTACAGGGTTTTGTCATAATTTCAACGAACATAGCCCAACGAACCACAAAAATTTGCGACAAGGTTGTTATACACATGACGTAGTTTTCATGTAATGGGAACAATAGTTTGCTCCACTTCGTCAAAAAATGGACAAACTTTTGGTGTTTTTTCAATGATTTCAAATGGGCGTTCTACAATGTTTTGTATTTTTTGCGTCGATAGATGGACAAAGTTACGTTGATTTTGCGATGGACACTGCCAACATTTTCCGTGGCGCTGACCTATGATGCTGGATCATTATTTTGACGTATAAAAATTGGTCATTAAAGCGACGAAATTTAAATCAGTGTTGCGTTGGTAAGTCGACAATATTTTGTCAATATGTCACCAAACATTCATCAGAATTTGTAGTCAAATACAATAGTGGTGGCAGAGCAGAAATCATGCTTGTGATGCTCTCTCTCCCTTCCACTTCAAGATAATGCAACAATTAGTATAAATTTGATTATGCAAATGATGATGTGATATTTATTTGGTGTCATATTTTTTTTTAGATTAGTAATTGACTCTCACTTAGATACTTGTGTTTTCATCTTCAATAAGATATCTTTGATTTGTTTGAAAGGACATGGCTGCTATAGGTAATTTGGTTGCTTATGTTATCAACTTGCTTTCAAAAGATTGAGGAGGACAGAGGAGGTATGTCTTAATTGCCTTATTTCACATTTGAAATCTAACTTCTCCTTCGTTATTGGTTTAGAGGTAAATGATTCTAATCTCAGCTTATAAACGTTATGAACATGCCCTAATACTAAACAAAGCCACCTACAATTCCTACCATTGCTCACCACCACTTATCACACTATCCATCATAAATATTTTAACCAAAACCTATGCTATATACATTGTAAATTAGTGATGTATCTTACTTATAAAATAAATACACTGGATAAAGAATCTGTGTGCTCCAATTAGCAGCCATGAGATCTCTTTGTCTGTTATTTTTGTTTTTAGTAACGTACAGATCCCTCGATAAGATATTAACACACTGGTAATATCACAGTGTTGTTAATTTTAAGTAGAAATAATCAAGCAACTCTTAACATTCCATTTTTTATGAAGGAAATTGATTATATATCTATACGTGGCAAGGAAAGAAGATAGTCTCATTAATCTAGGTTACAATAATGATTTCAAAAATCCATAACCCAGTTCAGTTTTATCGTTGTTTGAAAGCTGTTGTAGTTGTAGCCCTCTACATCTCTCACACAAATCCATCCCATTGCAGCACTTGAACAAGAAATTATTATAATTAACCACTCCAAACCATTCTTTATGTACTAATTCAATCTCACCAGTCATTAATAGTCTTCTTGTTTTCCATCTCTGTAACTTCCCTGATGTAGTCTTTGGAACAGACCGAGCTTTAACCAACCCAACAAAGCTAACAACAACTCCATGCTCCTCCTCAATACAAAAATAAATGTTTTCACAAATTCTCTTCATCCTCTCTTCATCATGTCCTCTATTATATTTATACTCTAAATTCTGCAGTTCAGCAAGCACTACAATCGCCCCTGTGTTAGCTGTATCTATGTTTGCTTCAACGGCAGCAGCACAACCTGTTCTCAAACTTGTAGTGCAGCTCATGAAGGTAGTTGTTTCAAGGTAGTGAGGAGGAACGAGACGACTACCTGATCTTATAACGTCCTCCAGACGACCAGTGATATATAAGTACTGATCATTGCCTTTTGTAATGACTCCCATATCTCCTGTTCTTAAGTAAAAATTTCCTCTGTCCCAATCTCCTTTTCTGTTTGGCCTTGCAAGGAATGTCTGTGCCAAAAAATAACAATGGCACTGAGAATATTAATAACATTATTATATAGTGATTATTATAACAGTAACAATAACAAAGGTAAACACCATAGAAACAATGACAAAAACTTTACAAAGTATTAAAGAATGTACTTTAATTGTATAAATAAATTTAAAAAAAAACAATGATGAGTTTTGTTAGAATTATTTAAAACTAATACTTGTTTTTTAAATATGAAGACATTAAATTTTAAAATATAAAATAAGATGAAATTATTAAAAAGTACTATATAAAATTGCTATCAAAAATTAAAATTATAAAATAAAAAATATAATCAACATAATTATGATAGAAATATAATATTTTTCTTTCAGATAAATAAATTAGATTTATATTGATAAATATTACAGTTAATCTATTTTTTAAGTTAAATATCTTTACTTAATATATTAAAATAAAACCTAAGTTAATACTTTTTACGATTGAATTAAAATTTAGAATAGATACTGGGTATGATCTGTTGTATGATATCTTGTATACATAGTATCTTCATTCTTATCTTCAATTCCCTTATCCTTTTATAAATATTTATAAACATTAATAGTAATTGCATTTAGTATCACTTAATATTATGCAACAATTTGGTGAATATATTAATGATACCTCGTTTGTAAGCCAAGGGTTGTCCAGGTAGCCGTCTGCATTGCTTGGAGAGGAGATCCAAATCTCACCTTCTTTGCCAGCTTCAACTTCTTCAAAAGTCTTCGGCTCAACAACTATCATCTCAATGCCCAGTTCTGATTGTGAGCAAATTCTTGCGCAAGGCAGAAGGATTCTGTAAGTAGGAGCTTGGCTTATATTGGGACCCCATGCAGTGGACACAAAAGTACAGTTTTCTGCAAGTCCATAGGATGGAGCCATGGCAGAAGCACTCAGACCAAATACCGAAAATTTCTTCACAAACCTTTCCACAACATTACCATATATAGACTCATTAATCACTATAAGATTTCTGAGGGCCTCCAGATTGAGGGTCATGTAGTTTTGTACAAGAGGAAGGGAAAAAGATGATACTGGTGTGCAGGTGGCCTTGTATTTGCTCACCATTTCCAACCACAAGGTTGGCCTTCTGATGAACATGAATGGAGAAGTTAAAATACAGGTTGCAGCACTAACAATGGTAAGGAAAAGGAACATGAGGCCACAGTCATGGTACTGAGGAAGCCATGAAACTATGACACTCCATGGCTCAAGATCATATGCTTTTCTTGCTGCTCTTACATTGTGTGCAGCAGACCCTGCTGTTATCAGAACTGGTTTAGGGCTGCCTGTTGCACCAGAAGTATACTATATCAAAAACAGGTCTTCTGCTCTACACCCATTGTACTTGCTCTCACATTCTCCGTTCATTAATGATGTCTCCTGTGTAGTCGCTTTGAATAAGGATACCAGTGATATCCATTGCATTTTCTTGAACAGAATGTCCATTCCATTAGAATCAGTGTGCTTCATGATACTTGAAATATAGGCCGGATATGCTATGGCAGCCTTGGGCTGAGCCTGTTGCAGTATCTTTAAAAGCTTACGGCAATCCTCCTGAAAGAAGGAAACAATCTATATTACTACAAATATCATATCTGTATTCTTCAAATTTTAAATTTTATACACTTTAATACTGGCGAATTGACTCTCGAATTTCATTTTTGTTATTTCAAGACGATATAAAAAGAAACCATTATACCAATAGAATTATCTATATGTACATCGACATCTGCACCTAGCTATGTCTATAAATATCTAATCCATTTACTTCGTTGATCTTTTCCCCAAACTATCCAGATGAAGCATATAATAAAAACTACTGGAAACAAAGAACGCTTCTTTACCTGAGAAGAGAAGGATGGATTAGGAGGAAGTATGGGAACACTCACTAGCCCAGCTCTTTGGCACCCAAATATGATTCCCACAAATTCAATCCCAGGTGGGCAGAGAATCAAAACTGTGTCACCTCTTTGTAGTGTACTCATAAGATTTGAGGCAATGGTGGATGCAGAATCATTGAGCTCTGAGTATGTCAAACTGCACTGCTCATTGCCTGCTCCGTCCACCCACTTGAAAGCAGGTTTATTAGCCAAATGCTGATGTTTAGCCCACATTGGCAGATACAGATCTACCACTGGTTGGTCTGGAAATAGAATATCATAATTTTCTTTCATTCTGAAAAATCAATAGAATTTATGTTGCTCCTACTTGGATAATAAAAATCCTCTTGCCAAACAGAAGAGTTGAGACTACCACAGAGATGGTATTGTATAAGAAAAGCTCTAGACAGCTTAACTGCAACTTCAAAAGAAGAGGGATTTAGTCAGGTTAAGTGTTGTAATTTATATAAAACTCAACCAAACAGAAATCTCTACTAATGTGAATACTTTTCAAATATCCCTTAGCCACTTGATTGACCTTATATATTTCAAAACTAAATTTTAGATCTTCAGGAGTATTTGAAACTTCTGATAATGGGTTTATGATCTACGCTCACATTGAAAAGACTATACTTCACATTCTAATGCAACATATTATATTTATATATCCATATTACAATCAATCAACGGAGGTTTCAATAAATGGTAGCTATAAAACAATGGAAGAAATAATCTATTTTTGAGCAGCTGATCCATATCTAGAAGCAGAGGATATCCCTAATCTTATTCTTATTCTTCCATTCAAAAATCATAATGATCATAGAAAACCGTGAAGATTTATGCTACAAAGTGATAGCGTTTATTACCAACATAAATTTTTGGAAAAGAAAAAAAATATAGAAAAAGACTGGACTCCATCGAAGTCGACAAGCCAAGCGCCAGCGGTTTACACATGCTATATATGATCGAACATAATATGTTTTGGCAGATATAAACCAAAAAATGGAAGGTAATAATCTGAGAAAACAGAATATACTCGTGTGATTGAGTGAATATAAAATAACAGGTGGATGATTTCGTCTAAATCTAAGGTTACAGTTCCAATTATTCTCAAATTGAGCTTCAATAATTATCATATGTTTGACCATTAAGCAGATCACAAGTAAGAGGTAACGATGGCTTTTCTGTTTCGTTTTTCAGGATTGGAGCCTGCAAAATTTTAAAATTCGCTATCTTTTTATAATATGCTCATATCACACGATCATGCACTACGTCATTACATATGGTGTACACAAAAAACGAGGCATATTATCTACAAACGAATCTTCATGATTAATTTTATAAATCGATGGAGAAAAACAAAAAAAAATGACTAACCAAATTTGTTTAAACACCAAGTGTAAAGATGAAAATTGTTTTTTTTAATTATAATTCACCTTTAGATTCTTTGTAGTATAAGCTTGTGAGTTTGCTTTTTTGGTTTGTTTGTTCTTTTTGTTTTTGTTCGTTTGTTTGTTTTTGTTTTTTTTTTGTTTTTGTTTTTTTAAATAAATAAATTTATAGAGGTTAGTTTTGGTTGTAGAAGATGTAAAAATGAATTTTGAGTAGAGAAATTAGTTTATGGTGATAAACATCTCTCACATTTCAAACTCAAGAAAGCGGTTCAATTGGCTTCTTGAATCAAAATTTATGATCTTGAAGGATCAATCCTAATACCTAAAAAATGTAAGACCATCTATGACATATAATAGAGTTGTAGGGTTGAGTTAAACTTGTAGACTAACTTATGAACTATGTTGGAACATGTCATAAGTCATCCTTGAATGTAGACCTATGGGTCCAAAAATGGATTATCCAAGTTGGTGGGTTGATCATGATAAGCATAAGGAATCTACTATTTATAACCCATAGACTCATCTTGGCATCTAATTAAATTCTTCCTAGGATTTGAGTGCCACATTTTTAGTCTTTTAGCTCATGACTAGGCAGAATAGGCCCTAACCCTAGTGTTCTATCTCCTAAAAGGTGGAACACCATTTCCTATTCCTGTTGTTTTATTTTGGTGAACATACATTTAGAATATATTAATTTTGATTTGGAGTACATCATCATCTTAGATTTAGCTTGTATTAACATTGCATTAGTTAATTGGCATTCTAGGGTTTCTTATTCTTGCATTAGTTAAAGTGCATATAGGTTGCATCCTTTCATCTTGAATCATTGAATTTCATGTAAAATCCACATTTGCACTTAACTTAGACATCATCCAAAATAGAAAACATAACATTCACACAAAATTTGTTGAAAACGATGCAAAAACCCTAAACTAGGACTCATATGCCCCTTTGGGTGATTTAGTCCTAGTACAAGAGATTTTTTAATATTTATGGGTATTTTGTGGTGACTGTAAGTCACTGTTCAAAACCCTAAAAAACCCTAATTGGGACTCATACGCCCCTCTAGATGATTTAGTCCCATTTCATATTGTAGATTATATTTTAGAACATTAAAAGTTTTGTTTTTGTGTCCCTATTTGTTGTCATTAACTTTCTATTTCAGTTTGCAGAATTTATATTTCATGCATTTCATTAGATCTAGCTTAATCTAGATACATTACAATTGTGGATAAAATTACATTACTATAATTTTCATTTTCAGCATTAGTTCATAGTTCAATTAGCCTAGATTACATTTGTTATTCATTAGAAAAAAAAACTAAAAACACCTATAAACCGATGAACCACTTGGAGAAAGAATAGTTATTTGAGTATGTCAAATATCATTGTCCAAGTTAACCTAAACCTCAAGCCTTTTAGTACTTAGTGATGTCTTTGACATGTTAGATGAAGCCCTTGATATTTCATCTCACAAGGTTCATCCACTTAGAAGGCTTGTTACAACAAACCAAAACCAAGAGAAGTTAACATGATTCAACCTCAATTTATCATTTACCCACCTTCACACAAACCTCAAACTCAAAACAAACCCATTTTCACCCTTGAACCATCTAAGAACCATTTTTTTCAACAATCAAGTTATAATACCATTGCTCACACATATAAGACTAGATACAATCTACAACCAAAACAACCAACTACAACATCTTTACCTTTTCCTAACCTCGTCTTGCCTAACAGTCCTCATTTTCCTTCGAATAGTGGAAAGTAGTATGATCTTGTTGAACAATGTAAGAATACTCCCACTAAGATATCCCTATGGGACCTTATTCAGAATGCACCTAATTATCACACTATGCTTCAAGTTGCCTCGCAACAAGTAGTGGTTCCTTCTAGTACAAATGAAAATGATGTGGCATATATAATACAAGGAATGAATGCAGTTAATTTAGACATTACTTTTCATGTTGATGAGATACCTCCATTGGAAATGAGAAAAAAAATGATGACTCCATTTGTAAAGCACTAACCTCTTGAGAATTTTGGTTGTACTCTTGGATATTGCCCTCCTGAACCACTTCCAAAACACCCTAATCCATAATCAACATACCTGGATTCACCTCTTGTTGACTAAGTTCATCTAGAACCTTAAATATATTAAAGGTATCACCTTCCTATTGATCCTTAAGAGTCCTCTTTTGACCACAATTCCTATTATGAACCTTAACAAGAATGAGATCCTTGCCTTTGTCAAACATAGGGAGGTTTTGAGGAGACTGAGTAGTCTGAGATTCAAAATATTTAGACCTCAGGCATCTTTTCTGCAAATGGCCATATTCATGACATAGGTAGTATTGAAAGGGAAATGTCTCATAATGTAGCTGTTGCACCTAAGAATATGAACTAGCATGAATTTCCAAAGAATATGGAAGTGCGTTACTTAAATCAATCTCAACACAAATGTTAGAAAATATCATTACCTTTCTATCCTGGGTTTGTTGAGAAGGACTGACTAGTTTCCCCAACAATGTAGCAACCCTATGCAAGATATCATTGCACCAACATTCAACTAGAAATCTTGGCAGATGCACCCACACTAGAACCCAACTCGAGAGCTCCTATAAAGGATGAAAACCCACATGCAAGGGTTTAATAAATAAACCAATTTGGTTGTGGAAAGAAGGCCCACCTTCAAAAACTCTATTGTGATATGTCATGCAATTAAAAGTAACCATAAAGTAACTATTCACAAACAAGATTATTTCCATCTCACCCTTCAAGGACTAGTTCGTTGAGCCCACAACTCCAAAAATTGGAGTGAACCTCTCATTATCATGAATTTGGAAAGAAAGGAATGCTTTGAGAAATACTCAATATCCCCCACAATCGATTCGAGTTTAATAACTAGAACAAACCTATCCTTGGATCATTCTAGGAAACCATTATTTTTTGAAATATGAGAACCACCAAATGGCACAAATCCTCCATTCCTTGATTCATTTCAGAACAAATTGTTATAAAAAAACCTTGATGAATGATTTGGAAAAGAATCCCCAAATGCCACACAAAAATCCAATAGAGATTTAGCTCTCAATGCCTCTCCCAAAGCCATAGCAGAAGAGAAAAACACTTATACCTTTGCCAAAACATAAAAGAACAAAACCACAAAGCAATGGAACAACAAATTCAAAACACCCTAGAACCGAATCTCCACCAAAATGAGAAAACAAACATAAAACATACACCAATAATGAGTGAAAGAATACACCATCACACTCAACCAAACCCTAATAGCCTCAAACACCCCTCAACAACCATACACAAGCAGGCATAATTCAAAGAAAGTGGCCCCTATCTGCACTAGAACATAGGAGACACCAGCTATGGAACACAAGACCTATCCCATGACAAATCTCCACACAACGTCATCTTCCCACCATTCAAGCCCTATAACTTGACAAGATATAGAAATTCAATTATCTTAGTGAGAGATGAATATCTGACAGTAAGATCCATAAGGAAGAAGCCTTTAAATAGGGACCTAACGAATGTGAAAGAAAATTTCAAGTTTAGATCTTGAGTCTAAGGTTCCCTAGTCACCCTTGTGCACTAAAATTAGGCTCAAACTTGAAACACATGTGCACACATATCTTCTCTATCCATTTATAGTCAGTAAATTTGGTTATCAATTTCTACATTATATATATACATATTAGAATAGTGCATTTTCATAATTATCTACTTGCATCATTGTATTTCATCATAATTCAATTTCCAAATCACCCAACTCAACCCTCAAAAAGGGAATTGTGGATCAAGGATTAGTTGACTCACCTTTTAGGTTGTAAGTTAATCTCATGTCCTTGCCCATCCTCAATTCCTAATATTTTGTTAGTAGAAAGGTGACTAACCCTAGTTGAGTCCTAAGGTTCTAACTTTTCCCACCAAAGTTTTTTGGTGAACCCAACATTTTGAAAATTAAATAGACCTTCTCATTTTCAGTTCAACAATTTTTAGATCTAAAGTAATGGGAAAATGCTGTTAAAATTTTAGAAATCATGCTATTGTTTGTAAACAAATGTCTTTCCATTTGAAAGAAAAGTTTCATTTTATTTCATTTTGTGCAAATTTTTTAAAAGGTGTTTCATTTCAGTCCTAAAAATTATTAGATGTGTAGGAGAACTTCATAAATTTTATAAACAATTTGATAAATGGGTTAAAATGGTTATCTTTTCAAAATTTGAAAACCCTACTTCATTACACTACATTGCAAATTCAAAATCCATCAAAATAGTAGTAAATGCAATTTTAGACTGGAACCAAAACATTGTTAAAGATGAGTTATCTATCCCTCGACTCTAGGAAAATTCACTAGAAACAATTCACCAAAGGAAAATTCACTGTCAACAATTCACCACGGGAAAATTCACCACCACTAGCAATTCACCGCCATGAAAAATTAACCACCAAAAATTCATGCAATTAATTTTTCACATGGTGAATTGTCATGGTAGTGAATTCTCTTGTGGTGAACTATTGGCAGTGAATTGTTGACGATGAATTTTTTGGGTGCCCTATCCCTCATATCTCAAAACTTAAAATTTTAGAAAAAAAATTAAGCTAGACTAGGGTATAGGGCACCCTTGTTCAACTTAGTTTTCCTCATATTTTAGGTACAAATAAATATGTGTTGCCTTTGTACAAATTTGGACTGTGATTTTTACAACTATGTTTGTAGTAGGTGTATAGGTCTATTTTCTCTTATAATTTTCATTAATGAGCATAAACATAATTTGAAATAAAAAATTAATTATTAATCTTGGAGAAAGCATAGTAATTTTATTATGTCAAATCTTTGTTTACAAGTACATTTTATACCTGCCAATCCCTTTAGTTGTGATGACTTTCATATGTTAGGTGATGCCCTTGGGACTTCATCTTACATAGGTCATCTACTAAGGCTTCTAACATTCCAACACAATAGAGAACAACAAATGCAATTATTGATGCTCATGACAATCATGTTTATTCTTCTCCCAATGTCTCACCTACTTGTGAGGAACGTATCATGGGGCAAGAAGATCCAATCATTGAGAGTCATGAGAATCATATTTGTTTCCCTCCCAACACCTCTCCTACATGGGAATATATTGTGGCACAAGAGGATAAAATCATTCATACATTTCTTTCAAAAGATAATAAGATGGATTGCATAGATGAAGATGCTAGATTGACATTAGATCCCTTGTCGATAGAAGATCATCAAGTAGTTAACTTAGCAGAGGTTATAAATGCACAATTGACTATTGTATCTCTTTTAATTATTGGACCTCATAAAATCCTTTATTTACCAGAACTTCTAAATCACATCTCATTATCGGACCTCTAAAACCTCATGGCCATATCCTAAACCTTGCAAAGCAAAAAATTTATCATGTAGGTGCTCACACACATAAAACTAGAAATAATAAGATGTCAAAACAAACACCAACATCCATCCCATTTCCTCAACCAAACCTTCCATCCCCACCTAGTCTTTCTCAGCATAGTGGTAAAGAATATGATCTTGTAAAGAAAATTCATAATAGTCCAACAACGATTTCACTTTCAGACTTGATTCAAACATCACTTGCATCCATGGGTTGCTCCAAGAGGATTTACAAAATATTGATGTCTCAAATTCTAATAAAATTGAATGATGTAGCTTCCTTGTTTGATTGTATGCAAGTGATAAAGTTGGATATTACATTCCCTCAACATGAATTACCCTCACTTGAGATCTAAAACAAACACATGGAGCTTTAATGATAATGTCGGTCACTAATAATTTTTTGGTTAGGCGTACTCTCAATGATAATGGATCAACTCTTAATATTTGTGGCATTGGTCTCCTAGATAAAATTGGTTGGACAACAATCTCATGGAACCTAATGATATTTCTATTAGTATCTTTGATAATGTTAGTGGAAAACCATTGGGGATGGTTACAATATGCATTAAGGTTGCACCCACAATTCTGCCTACCCTTGTCTATATCATGTTGGGGCCTATTTCATATAATATCCTCCTAGGTAGATTGTGTATTCATGCCATGAAAGGAGTATTGTCTAATCTTTATTGTGAGATGAAGTATGAATATAATTAGAAGATATATATGGTAAAAGCTTTAGAATAAAGTTATAATTCATAAGTCTGTGATGATCATAACAATTCAACCTCTCTTAATACTTTGATCACAACATCAATGATAGAGCTTGCACATGTTCAAGATAATCATGATTGTATTTGAACTATAACAAAACTCCTAGATGATGGTTGGGGTTCATTAGATTTTATACCGTCCTTTATGGGAGAATACAAAATATCACATTCTAAACCTAAAGAAAAGTGTATTTCATTTTCCCAATCTTGTAACCCAAGAATAGTATCGCATGATGGTGATGGGGGATCTCTAACTCACATTCTTCACGTGTGGAAGATGCCTAAGTTTAAAAACATAAAAAATATTTGTGTTCTCATAAGAGAACCAAATCTTCTCATGAGCATTTAGATTTAAGATTTCTTCATCTCAGTTAGAAGGATCTTATGGGTTTAGATAAAAAATCCATTCTAGACATGGGTTTAATGAAAACATGGAGCAAAATGATAAGGATCAAGTTGAGTCTATGCCATAGTTTTCTAAAAGGCTTTAGGTTTCCAACCTTCATCCCCATCTTCATTTCATGCTCCATCTTCATCTACTATATTTATGACTTCTTGTGGTAAGCAAGGAAGCTCTTTTTCACAAGATAAAATCTTGTCTCCTACACCTTTATTGAAGAAAGATCATATTTTGTTGAGGCTTCTCAAAGCTTTCTTGATTACTTAGATTCTTCCTCAAACACATAAGAAATTTTATTAAAATAACTCTTTTGTGCATATCATTTGTAGACATGCAAAATTAGCATTATGCATTCATCAAGTAAATCAGGCTTCACGTGCATCCACTCATTCATTTAATCAGGTTCACCTTCATCCATTCATCAAGTAATCTCATTAATCTCCTAAGGTCATTTATTTAAAATCAAATAAACATTATCATCAACCTTTTAATAAATCAAACATCCATTTAAATCAAATCCAAAATCATATTCCATCATTTTCTGATTTAAATAAATCATATATCAAAGTCCTAAAAGTCAAACTAACCTAATCATCATTAAACTAACATAATCATCATTTATTTAATCTAACCATGATTAAATGCTAATCTCACCCACTTGCATCCTCTAGATATCTCCACTTGTGCAAATAAATCAATAAATTGATTTATTTAAAAACCCTCATTTTCACTCAACATGACAAGTTGATTTGTCCCTCCAACATAGCATTTATTGCTCTTTTTTCTTGTCCCCCTCTCTAAATTTATTACAAAATTTGAATTCAAATTCTCCCTCTCATAGGCACTCTTCCCAAATTTTGCACATCCATTGGCCTATCATCACTTGACAAGTGGCCTATTCTCATAGGTGGATATTTAGTCCCACATTCACCCTCTTGGCCAATATCTCATCAAGAAAATCTATAAAAGAAGGCCTTAATCCTCATTCATCCATCCACAACTTTTATGCAAGGTTACTCTCTTGATTTGAGAACTCATCTTGCTCATCTCCATTGTATTTGCATTTCATCATTTTGGCTTCTTAGCAAGGGTTGGGAAAGGGTCACTAGCACATGTGACACCAATCCAATATGGAATAGATGATTATATTGCTTTTGAAATGTCTTCTTGATGTTGTCTTTGTTACTTGTGGCATTTCTTTAGCATAGATATTTTATTTCATAGAGGTGTTTACTGATTTGTATGTTTAGACTAACCCTTCTAATGAGCATTTGAGGTTGGTTTTACTTGCATATTTAGGGTGCTTCATTATGGTGTTAGAAGGAGGGCCAACTCTTGTTGGATGTTGCAGCTGTCTTTTATTCATTTTTTTTTAAGACTTACCTCATTTATCGTTGTCCTTTGACAAAATTTTACTTATTGATGTTGCAGTTGTCTTTCATTTTTTGGGTAAGAACTTTACCTTATTACAATCAAAATAAGATGTTTTCTGATCTAATGGGGCCAATAGTGATTAAAATGTTATTTTGTATGTGTCCTGAATCTTAAATCTGTTATACAGGCATTTGATTTCAGTTAAAGTTTTTTGTGTAAATCTGGTCTTTATCCAATCCACTTAACCATTTGGTTTTAAACAATTGGAGCATGGTGAATGTAAGTGTGATTTTGATTCTCTACTTCTATGCAAATGTCTTATTGATGGTGTCCACCCCTGTTTGAATTTGTCAAAAGCCTTACCCCTATGTCATTCATACTTACCACATCACAACAACTTTGCATTTCCCAAGAACTTGCCATTTCCCAAGCAGTCCACTGATCAAGACACATGTGTGATCTATAGCTTCAGGATCATGAACAATTTAATTCAGTTGTGTACGGGTGGGAGTATACTGATTACTAAAACTTTGTACTATCTTAGGAATACTCTTATGTAGAGGACATTTCCATTTGGTATTTCCTTTCTTTTCCTTATGCTTCAAAGTCTTTTGTTCTTCATGCCATTTGGAGGCTTTGACTACACCTATCATAATGATTTATGAGTCTTACAGGCTTACAAGATCTATTGTAGATTTACATTCAAGATCTCTAACATCATGTGATAGATCAAAATAGGAAGAAAAGAAAAAATGTGGACTTACCAGTTGAGTTAAGGCGATTACCTACTTTACACCTACCAAACACCTTTCACATCTTACACCTGCTAAATGTGTTTAAGAACTTTTTATTCTTGTTCACATGGGAGAAGGTTGTAGATTGTAGCTTTACAGCTATCGGAGGTAGCCTCTTGAAATCTATTGTTTTTTAACTTTACATCTATTATATTTTTTCTACTATGAATCGTCTATCATTTTCCAGCTTGTGTGCCTAAACTCATAGTTAATGCTTTCTTCTATTTCCATCACATCACTCAGCATAAGTGAGGGCGTAATTGTGTCTGCTTCTTTCTATCATTAAATATCAAACAGTTGAAAAGAAAACAGATTGTGTGTCAGAGATATTTGTGGTCGGTTGATGAATAGTTGGTATTTATTGTCTTTGCCTTGGAGGGAGAAGAATTATGTGAAAGTTGTGGTGCCTATTCCCACGCAGATATCCAAGTCTATAGACTCAACAAAAAGTGAATAGATTTCTCCTACTATTGTCTGATTCATTGTCCAAGGTCATAAATGAAGGCGTCGTATAATCTTTAAGTTATCATTCATAGAAAACCTCAACTTTGTGCGCCTTAGGTTTATGAGAATAGACTTCAAACTTGATATAGGTATTTGATATTTAACAATGGTTAAACATTTGAGTCTCTTCATTGGGTTAGGTAGTGAATGAAATAAATTGCTGGTAGACAGTAGGTATGAAGCTTTTTATTTCTCTTTTGGTTGAGTAATGCAATGAGCAACAATAAAGATAATCTTTAGTGGTCACTCAAAAGTAATCTTTATTGTGGACATCAATAAAAGTGATAATTTCTTTTAAAATTATTAAAGATTTATTTGACCACGCAATGTCTTGTGCAGATGTATCTTGACCATCTCAAATGTTGATTTTATCATTTCTTTACTAACATTGCAGAACCCAAACTTTATCTTTTTTGGGAAAATGGTGTTTTAGTAAGTAATAGTAATTTCAACTTATTTTTGTAATGTTTATAGGTACAACGAACAACGAAGGCACAAGGTACAAAGCTGAAAATCAACAAAGGTGCAACGTGAAAACAAAGGAAGAACAAGAAAAAGCGAAGGAGGCTAACGAAGGAAAGCAAAGGTGAAGAAGAAAAATGAAAGGAGGATATTTTGAAAAATCAAAGTGTTTTTAAATGCTTTAAGTGTTTGTTCAACACTACTTCACGAAGTTGTTTCTCTTTTCGTTTTAGTACATTAATTTTCATTTGGGTTTAAAAAGAACACTTTATTTTTTTCACAAAGGCTAAAACGAACTTTAGGATCACAATGTACTAGATTTTGTTTGGGATTAACAAATTGAACAAGGTAATTTCTCACACTTCTTTTGGTGCTCTAAAAAATGAATCAAATCATTGCTTTGAAGGAAAAAATGAATGTGTGTCTTTATTGTTTTGTAATTATTTACACAAAGTAATATCATCAAAAGATGTATGCACTTCTCTCGTGCCTCATGGTGATCTTGAGAATCAAAAGGATTTTGGTGACATTAAGTTGTGTAAATAATTGCCCATACACACTTCAATTTGGGTTTAAAATTGAACAATATCTTGTGCGAGTGTGAGTAGGGGCATTTTCGCGTATATTCTCTTTCTTTGTGCCATCAAAGATTGATCAAGTTATGGATTTTGTCTTTGCTTTCTTTTGTTTATCCTAGAGGGCCTGCCTTGGGGAAAAAGTACTCACCCAAGAGAACGACTCAACCGATAACACTCTAAAGCCAAGAGTATTTCCAGCTGGGATATAAATGTGGATATTGGAAGAAACACCAATATCACGCGGTTGACTCTGACAAGATGGATCTGAAAGGGGACTCTTGCCATGTTAGGTCAACTCCTACGAATGGAAAGTCCTTACTATAACCCATGTGCTAGAATTTTTAAAAAATCCTTAAATCTATTTGTTGGTGCAAGAATGGTCGTTCTGAAGCCACCCCACACTTTTACGGTCTTTAGTAGAAATGGAAAACATGCCATGGGAGTTTCATGGGTGTTGATGCTTGACTGCCCCGTATAAGTGAGTGTCGTGGAGGGGAGCCAGTAGGGTCAAGCATCTAACCATTCGCTAAAGATAAGCGTAGCTGGACTTGTCCAAGTGGGGATTCAACAAATATTGTCTTACACATCCATAGGGTTTGTGCTTGTTTCTGGTTTGAAAACACAGTGTTGTATTCGAAAACATTTGCAAACAAACACTAAACAATATCATTCAAATTTCAAACCCTTTTGGAGATAAATTCCATTGACTCAATCCATATGTTATTGCTTTCCCTTGGGATTCACATCCTTAGAGGTTTCTAAACATTGGATTATATCTCAATTTGTCTCCTTAAGTAAGCAATAGGAAACCCTTGCCTTAAGTTCATTAAATTTCCACATAAAATATCTTGTGGAGTTTGAAGAAATTAAGACATTGGACATCTTAGTTTGAAAACTTAATCAAAGAAAGTGTTTTTGGTAAAATAAAGCCATTAAGCAAAGCTAAGCAAAATGAATATTCATTTGTGATTGGGGACTCACAAATTCCAAAGCAAAAATCATTGGAGATCCGAAAATGAATGTTCAAATGAAATCATTTCTTGGTTACAAAGGTCTTTAGGAAGCATATGCATGCTCTTCAATACCTAGGTCTAGGAAAACAAAGTGTCTTTTTTAGGTTCACCTAAGGATCAAAACAAATCAATCCTCTTTCATCCATCTTTCAAAACACCAAATCCATCTCACAAATTATCTTTTGGAAAATCTTGAAATCATCCTTGATACTAGGCTTTGTGGCAAAATAAAAAATCATCCAAAACATTGAGACCATATCCTTGAAAACATTACCAAAATCACCTTTGGCTAGGAATTTGTAAATGCATCCTTTTGCATATCCTTAGTCAAAGTTATCCAAATCATCTTGCCTAGCTTAGTATATGTAGATGAATCCTTCTCCATATGCGTAGAAAAAGCTATCATCTTGTTTGAATAGGTGTGGGTAGATGCATCCTTCTCCTCACACATATTCAAATAGTCATCCTTTGAACAAATCCATCCCTTCGATCATTATCAAACATCTTAGGGTCCTTTTGTTCAAAATCAAAATCAAAGTCAAGGAAAAAATCCCAAATCCAAAATCCAATCAAATCCAAGTCCTAAAGCCTAGTGTCTCATTCAAAGATTTATCAAAAGCCAAAACATTCATATCATTCATCATCATATCATCACCTTTGATCCCCAAAAAGCATCCTAAAACATTCACTTTGGGACATAAAATAGAGATTAATCCAAAGAATCAAGAGATTCATCTCCCATATTCTCAAAGATTGATCCCCGTTTTATGGTTCTAACTAGATCTCAATACAAGAAGAGTATGGAAGCCAACAAAGAAACACTCGCTTCAAGTGATCTTAGCCAAACCACTCCTGAAATGAATCCCATTGGGGATGGAAATCTCACAATTAGCCTTCCAACATCATTGCAAAACCCACAAGAAGAAAACCAAGGAGAGGACCTCACTTTTGGAATGTCTCACGAAGAAATGACAGAAATGCTCCAAAATCTAGACAACCATAGAATCATTAACATCATGATGAGACCTAGCCCTTCGTTGTACATGCTTGAACTAACAAACCAAGGGGCCAATTTTCCTTCAGATTTTGATGTGAGCACTATAGTAGAGACATCTTTTCCACCAATCTCATCCACCATCCCCATTTCATCTACACCCCCATCTCAAAATGTCGCAAAGAATATCCCACAAATCACAACATCATTTGCTCCAACTCAACCCAACGTTAACAAGGGAAACACATTACTCAATGCTCTTCAATCACATACCCTTGTTAATAATCAAATCTTGGATGCAAACACCCCATTGGAACAAAACATCCCCCAAAATCCATTGCACAAAAATGTTCCTCTCACCTTACACTATGACCCAGCATCAACATTTTTTCATGGAGCACCTCAAATCCCCCTCCTCACAAATTCACAAGAGGAGGGAGACATGTTCGGACTAGGGGGCATTTTTGACACCACAACACTCTCGCAAGGATTCACCCCCCTTACATTTCCACCTATCCCACCATTGCCATTATCATCCACTCCACTCCTTGGTTTGAGGTTGCCTCCCCTACCAAGTATCAATCAAACCGCTATCCCAAGCATCAATCAAAGCATCACACCAAATGCTCAAAATTTATCGTTGATATCGCAACAACAAACGATAAATACACAAGCAATGGAAACACCATCAAACACACCCTTAACATCACAAAGCATGGTCCCACAAGGAACAATCACATCAATACCATTATCCAACACTCAAAATATCAACACGACATCATCATCTACTATCATTCCAAATCCACCACCACCAACGTTCACCACATCAAATCAATTTGATGCAGCATTACAAGCCTTTTTTCAAAGAGGATACCAACAAGTGTAGAAAAAAAAGGCCATGCAACAAGCCACTCAAGCTACCAAAGCTGCAAAAACTGCATTACAAGCGCAACAAACACAACAAGCCCAAGCTGCACAAACTGCATTACAAGCGCAACAAACACAACAACAACAACAAACCGCCCAAGCTGCATAAGCATTACAAGCACAAAGAGTCGCTTAAGCACAACTTTTATTATAGCAACAAGCTGCACAAGCGCAAGCAACACAAGCACAAGCCCAAGCCCAAGCTCAAGTGCAATCTCAATATCAAGCATAGCAAGCACAAGCACAAGAACAACTTCTTGCACAAGCAATGCAATTGCAAACATATCAACAAGCATTAAAGCAATACCAAGAGCAACAAGAAGCATTAGAATTGGCAGCCCAACAACAAGCATTGCAGGAACAACAACAAGCACAACAACAAGTGTTGTTGGAGTAGCAACAAGCGCAACAACAAGCACAAATCCTAGTGCAACAACAATAGGATCAACAATAGGCATTGTTCATACAAAAGCAAGTAGAAGCCTACTTCGCTCGACAGAACATGTAGATACCATCAAACAATGCATTGACCAACCCATCCACCCAACCAACAATTCAAACACCCCAAAACACTTTCATCCCACCCCCTAATCCCCAGAATGATGTGATGACACAACTCAGGTTGCTCTCACAACAAGTGCTCGACCTTCAATTAGGGCGGACAACCAAAACGCAAAGCAACTTGTGTCCCTATCCATTTGATAGGAGCCTAGACATGAAACCATTCCCTAAGGAATTTGAAATCCCCAAATTTGACAAGTATTGAGGGATGGGAAACCTTGAAGATCACATCAGGGAATTCCAGGTTCATTGTATGGAGGTCACATATGACGATACTTATCTGATGCAGCTATTCCCTAGGAGCTTGGCAGGTCCCGCTATAGAATGGTTTTCCTACTTACCTTTAGGCATTTGAACATTCCAAGAAATCAGAGATGAATTCATCAGGAACTATGCATGTAACATCACAATGGATGTCAATATTGAAGAATTATACACTCTGAAACAAGGAAAGAATGAATCTTTTGCTTCATTCCTTCAATGATGGTGATCCAAGGCCAATCGGAGCAAGTGGACCATGCCAGAAGAACAAGTCTGCACAATCATAGCCAACCTTGAAAGCCGCCTATCATTTCATCTCAAGGTTTAGGGAATCACCACATATGAGCAATTAATCTCCAAGGCGCTTAGCATTGAAAGAGCCCTTGTGACCCAACTTGCCGAATCAACATCATATCACGAACTGTAAAACAATTGCCCATCATCTAATTACAATGATAAACCTTGTACATGGGCGAGAAACAAGAACATCACTAATGATGGCATTGTCGATGCCAAGGTGGTCATTAGTGGTCCACGCCAAAATACACCCGCACTGCAAATCCAACCACAACGCCAAAACACTAATCACACAACATACCAACCCAACAATCCCACCATCAATAACCTCAATGACCAAAGAGGACCACCCCAACACAAAACTTATCCAAAACGTAAATACGCTATTTTGGGGAAACCATTGGAGGACATAATGAAAAAGTTGATTGTCAAAAAACTCATCCAGCCTCCTACATTCAAAAATTACCAAGAACTCGATGTTAAACCCCGTTGGTACAACGAGAATCAACTTTGCAAATTTCACAAAATAAAAGATCGTGCACCACAAACAATTGCATGAGACTCAAAAACATCATCCAAGATCTCATTGATAAGAAAATCATAAACGTGGAACAACCTACGAGAAATTAGGACCTTAAAATCTACATGAATCTGATGCCGAATCATGGAAACAAAGGAAATAGAAATGATAAAGGGAAGGGTAGTGTAAATCACGTGTATGAATCTATCGTTGCCTCGCTAAATGAAGACTAGATGGTCATCACCATCAAGGGCACCTATGTCGAAGATTGTGGAGTCACCACAAGAGGTGGAAAAGTCACCATTGCAGGATCATCCCAACCAAATAGAGTCCCTACATCAAGAGCCATTATGTATAGCTACAATGTTGTAGACAAACTCAAAAGAATTCCAGCACACATCTCCATCATGGAGTTGTTAAAAATCACATCAGCACATAGAAAGATCCTCGAGGAAGCATTAGCCTCATCCATTGTCCCCGTAGATCTCGATGTCGAACAATTCCAAGCTATGGTCATAAATATCATAACACCTAATCTTCTTACATTTTCTGACCACGATTTCCCTGCCCAACCATCTCACAACCACACAGTTCACTTGAAAGCCATTGTAAACAAAAGCAAAATCAAAAGGGTCTTGGTGGATGGAGGTGCAGGTTTGAACATCTGTTCTCTTAGCCTCATCAAGCAGTTGAAAATATCAGAAGATTCCATCGATAAAGGCAAGGGCACCACAATCAGAGCATATGATGACCAAGAAGGAGTGTCTCAGGGCACAATTAAGCTCCCTATCCAAGTAGGGCCAACACTCATGGAAACCACATGTCAGGTCTTGGACCTCGACTTCCCATACAATATCCTCCTGGGACGCCCATGGATTCATGCGATGAAAGCTGTAGCATCAACCTTCCACCAATGTGTGAAATTCACACATAATGGACAAGAGGTTACCATCCATGGAGATCTTGAGCTGTTTTCATACTGCAAGAACCTTGAAGCCAAATATTACAAAATCCCCCAAGTGCCAAAAAATGATGAGGGCCCATCCACATCATACATCGGTCCCGCCACTCTCACGTCCACTTCTACGATAGAGACACCCGCCATTCCCACCATATCTGACATCAAGCTCATCATCCAGGAGGATGGTTGTGGAAGTTATAGGCTCCCTAACAATGCTTTTGTGATAGGAGAGTTACCACAATCTCCTAGATCACGAGGACGCCCACAAGAAAATCAAGCTTCCACATCACAAACATATCCTGAGGATTATCCCAAATTCACAAGATGAGGCGACCTTGGTCATGAGGTCATTGAAGCAGATCCATCTCACATGTTGTATCAAGATGAAAGACCAGAAGCTAATTTACCAATGGATGAAAGAAGCAAAGGCCTACACATGATGCTTGCAATGGGCTATAACCGAAATCAAAGATTGGGACAAAATGACAATGGGCTCATAATACTTATCATGCCAGAGATGCAACCCATAACAAATCTTGGTCTTGGATGTGCCACTCCAAGAATAACCATACATGGCCGAAGTCCTCCAGTTAGAGCCGCTAATGTTTCTCCTCAACCAGTACTAGTACAAGTACACTCACTAATAGTCATAGGTAGGGACACACATAATTTTATAACTGAGCCCTATATTAGTAGTGATGACGAAGATACCTTATCCAATCTACCTAGGCTATCCAAAGATACCACCCTGTGTATGATTAGTACCATATCCTTTGAACCAGATAGTCAAAATCATGAGATTCATTTAGTCTACCCCCAACTGATCGACTATGACCAACGAGGACCACCAGTTCTCGATACATTCAAAAATGATGAAGCGCTCCCAGAATTCATGGGGGGATAACATTCCAGATGGAGATCACAAGGAAGGCTTTATAATAGAGTTGGACACACATGCCTACTATGGGGAAACGATTGAATCCTTCAGTCACAAAAGTGAGAAACTAAGAATCATATCCAAGTCCTTGAGTGAAAACCACACTATGGCACTCTCTGACAAGAAAATAGTAAAAATAAAGGACGTATCCTACAGTGAAAACCTCTCTGAGGTGCCTGAGGATGAAGGATTCAATCTTCCCCTAAGAGCTATTCATCAAGAGAAGTCAGCATTCTTGGCCGAAAAATGCAACCCAGTCAACCTAGGAACAGAGGAGACCCCACATATCACATTTTAGGTGGAATCACTGTTATCAGAAGAGCAAGAACTCCTAGCAGCATTCCTAAAGGAAAGACAAATAAACTTCACATGGAGTTATGCTGATATGCCAGGGCTTGATCCAAAGACTGTGGTCCACCACCTAGCAGTGTATCCAGATGCAAACCCTGTTAGACAAAATCTTTGAAAAATGCATCCTCAAATTGCTTTGTTTTTCAAAATGGAGCTCAAAAAGCTATTAGATTCTGGATTCATCCAACCAATTGATTATCCATAATGGGTATTAAACTTGGTACCTATTTCAAAACCTGATGGAGCTATCAGAATCTGTACAGATTTTAGAGATTTGAACAAAGCATGTCCCAAGGATGATTTTCCACTTCCCAATATCGATATGATAGTGGACATGACAGTAGGGCATGAGATGCTATCACTAATGGACGGATTTTCAGGATACAACCAGATTATGATAGCAGAAGAAGACCAACATAAGACAACTTTTACTTGTCTATGGGGGACCTATTGCTGGAACATGATGCCATTCGGCCTAAAGAATGTAGGAGCAACATATCAAAGAGCCATGACATTGATCTTCCATGACATGATTCACAAGACAATTGAAGACTATGTCGATGACATCCTAGCCAAATCAAGAAAAAGAAAAGATCATATAGCAACCCTAGTTACTATCTTTGACAGACTGGAGGAATACAAAGTTAGACTAAATCCCAAGAAGTGTGTCTTTGGCATACAATCAGGTAAACTGCTAGGATACATAGTCTCCATGAGGGGTATCAAGGTGGAACCGGCGAAAGTAAAGGAAATCCTTGAGATGGAAGCACCAAAGACATTAAAAAAACTAAGAGGCCTCCAGGGCCGACTTCAATCCATTCGATGGTTCATAGCACAACTGGCAGACAAACATAATCCATATTCTCACCTACTCCACAAGGGGGTAGCATACAAATGGGATACAAAGTGTGAAGATGCATTTAACAAAATCAAAGAATACCTACTGACACCACCAGTGTTAATGCCACCTATCCCGAGAAAGCCATTGATCTTATATGTGTCAGCAATAGTAGTAACCCTTGGAGCTCTCCTAGCTCAGCATGATGAAAATAGAACGGAGATGGCTATCTACTATATCAGTAGAACAATGGTCGGTCATGAACTAAATTACTCATTTATCGAGAAAGCTTGCCTCGTCGTAGTGTTTGCATCCCAAAAATTCAGACATTATATGCTCACACACAAGATAAAGTTCATCGTGAAAATTGATCCCCTTAAGTATCTCTTATCCAAGGCAATTCTCATGGGAAGAATGGAAAAATGGGTAATGATACTATCAGAGTATGACATCGAGTATGTAGAGAGGAAAGCAATCAAGGGACAGGTTATTGCAGATCAACTAGCAAAGGCACCTATTTATGTGGAGAATCCTCTTGTATTTGAATTTCCAGACAAATCCATCTTTAATCTCAATGTAGTGGACCACTGGAAACTATACTTCAATGGTTCATATACACAACATGGATCAGGAGCTAGTGTCTTCTTCATCACCCCACAAGGGGACTGCATACCGAAGTCATACAAATTGGCATTTCCTTGCACCAATAACATAGTGGAATATGAGGATTTGACTATAGGTCTCAGGATAGTAGTAAAATGGAATATCATAGCTCTCAAGGTATATGGAGACTCTCAGTTGATCATAAACCAGGTCAATAATGAATATCAGACAAAGCATGACAAGCTAACCCCATACAAAAAATTGGTGGAGACTCTAAAGGAATCCTTCATCGACATAACATTTGAGCAGATTCCAAGAACCAACAACAGAGCCGGTGATGCCATGGCTACAATTGGGTCTCTAGTAGACATCCCTCACAACGTACCAAAATATGAATTTCTGATCGAGCAGCTTCTCGTTCCCACATTCGAGGTACCAAAATCAGAATATGTGTGTCAAATCATTGGTCTTGGTGATCCTTGGTATCATGACATCTATACATATCTTCGCATAGGAGTCATACCCGCTGACCTACCATCGAGCCTAAAATGAACCTTTAGCAAAAAGGCATCCAAATTTGTCATCCTAGGTGATACCTTATACCTTAGAAGCATAGAAGGTACTTTACTACACTGTCTAAATGCTAAGGAGGCATTAACCGCTCTAACCGAGGTTCATAATGTTATATGTGGCTCACACTTGAGCGGAATAACCATAACCAATAAACTACTGAGGCTAGGGTACTATTGGCCCACAATGGAGTGAGAAGCACATGATCATGCTAAAAGGTGTTTACAATGTCAGTAGCATGGGGACCTCATCCATGCTCCAACTCAAGAGCTTCACCCGATTATCACACCATGGCCCTTTTCACAGTAGGGACTCGACCTCATTGGGAAAATCTCACCCACCTCATCCAATGGCCATAAATTCATTATAACTGCAACTGAGTATTTCACAAAGTGGGTGGAAGCCATACCCATGATGTATATCACTGGGAAGCAAATCTCAAAATTTATCCTGAACTATCTCATCTGTCATTACGGTGTTCCACAAGCCATTATATCAGAGAATGGGACACCCTTCAAGAATCAGGAAGTTCACAACTTATGCGATAAATTCAAAATCCAGCATCACTTCTCCACCCCCTACTATCCCCAAGGCAATGGCCAAGCAGAAGCCATGAATAAAACCATCATCAAAATCCTCAAGAAAATAGTCAATGATGCAAGTCATGACTGGCATCTATAGCTTAATCCCGCCCTCTAGGCTTATCAAACCAGCATCCACACACCCACTAGCCCCACCCCTTTCTCCTTGGTCTACGGATCATAAGCCGTACTCCCCATTGAGATTGAGCTCCCATCCCTTAGAATATCATTGCAAAATCTCATCACTGATGAGGACTATCGAGTGTCAAGATTAAACGAGCTAGAGTTACTAGATGAGAGATGCATAGATGCTTTAAATCATCTGCAAGTCTATCAAAATAGACTCAAACGAAGCTACAACAAGAAGATCAGAAGTAGGACTTTCCAAGTCAGAGAATTGGTCTTAAAAGAAAATCAGAAGAATGTCCCAAATCCCAATAGCAAAGGCAAGTTCGAACCTAATTGGTTAGGGCCTTTCATTGTCATAGCAAGCTATAAATCAAAGGCATATCAGCTATCAACACCTAAGGGGAACCTTTGCAGGAGCCCATGAATAGCTCCCATCTCAAAAAGTTTTATGCCTAATTTCTTCTTATAGAACCAAAAAATCCAAAAATTCAGAAAAAGTCCTAAAAATGGTTACTTCGGCAAAAACTTGGAAAACAGCGCTTGGTAACAACAAAATTAATCAAAAAGCAAAAAATCCAAAAAAATTAGAAAAAGAATCAAAAAATCGTCCTCTAGTGAAAACCACTTCGGTGGCACTTTGGGCAAGTACCTCAGTGAAAACCTGGCAAATAGGTGCCTTGTGTAAATAAGCACTTTCCATCCACTAGGATCTTTATGGCTCATTCTGCATCATCCCTCCATTTCTCTCCCATCATTCATCACATTCAGGTCTCCATCCATCACTCATCCACTCGCATTCGCACCATAGCTTGGTCTTGCGTTCGTATCATGATCCATCCTAGTACTACTCGGCCCATCCTCAAGGTCAGTTTGTCCTGCCTTTATCAGGGTAGTCTTTTGCATCACGCTGGGGGCATGTTCTCATTGGATCAGATTCATGTATGGTCTTAAAGTCCTCGAAAATTAGAAAATCCAAAAACATTAGAAAATCAGAAAATCAAAAAACATTAGAAAATCAAAAAATCCAAAAACATTAGAACATCAAAAAATCCAAAAATATCAAAACATCATAAAATCCAAAAACATTCAAAACATATCAAAATCCAAAAACAGGTCAAAAAGTCATTCAAAAAGCCAAAAACAAGGTCATCTAGTCGAACTACGTTGTCTCTGAGCTGGAACGTAGGCAAGGTTGATCTTTGATCATCCCCTGAGACATTTAGGTTAGTCCAATAGGAGTCTGTCATAATAAACTGACATCTCATCATGTATATCACCATCTGTAAATCAGTCGAGTCATCAGTCAAACTACGTGGTCTCTATGTGTATAATGTAGGAAAGGCTAATCTATTGATCAACCCTCGAGACCCCTAAGATAGGTCTTTAGGTTAGTCTCTCGGTCAAAATCTTAGAAAATCCCTAAAACATTGGAAAATCAAAAATCAAAACATTTGAAAATCTCAAAAAATACCAAAAACATCCTCAAAACATTGCAAAACATCAAAAACATCCAAATATTTGAAAAAACCCATCCGCCTCATCTCGCTTGCACCCACAATAAACACCATTCATAATAAACTGATCGTCATCCTCAACCTTTGGTGAAATAGTTAGAAACAAGTCTAGCAGGTTAAAAAGTAAAACTCAAAAGCGTTAAGTCTCAACTCTCAGTCAGTACGTAAACAAGTTGGTCAAGTCTTTGTGTCACTAGTCTATCATCCAAATAGTCCCATATCAATCATCTGATAACATCATGTCCTAGGATGAATCCTTCCTACAAGGGGCATTATTTATCAGAAAGAACACTTTGGATAAACGAAATGATGTGCCGCCATCCATTAACATGTCCTAGGATGTATCCTTCCTACAATGGGCATTATCTTTTGGCAATAAGTTTCAGTTCTTATCCTTAAAAACACATTCCCTTTTGGTTAGCGGTATTGAAGAACATCAACTTGTTTGTGTGCTTTTCTTTTCTTTTGACTTATCTTATTGCGCTCAGTCCAAGGACCTCTCGATGATATCTGAATGAAGGATTTAGAGAGATAGGAATGGGGCAATGATCATTATTCTTTTGTATTCTGTGCTTGTTGGACATTCTTGTAAAATAACTTGGTGAATACTTTCTTTGTTAGATATGTATAGAGGATGTTTTGGATGGCTTGTTGACTATTGCATTGATTGGTTATACCTCTTCGTGTTTTGGTCCAAGATATTTGAAACTTCTAAAGTGCATCTTAGCAAGGTTTTCGTATGTCAGGTGTGAACATGAATACGCCTATCTATTTGTCGAGTCAAAGTCCATCACACTAAGTACAATTCCATCCTGGTCCTTCATACCTTGATGCATCGTACTTAGGCATGTTATTGAACATAAAGTAAGTGACCCTTTGAAAATCCCAATCCTTGATAAAGCAAAATCATCCATCTATCATCATCATTTCTTATCATCATTTCTCATCATCATCTCTCATAATGTTGGCTTGTTGGATCCTCTTGTCATCAGCTAATTTCTTCATTTTCCTCACTAACATCACAACATGAATAGTTAATAATCATCACCCTTACATCCATCATTCAACCATCATGCATCCATCTTACATTCACATCATCATCATAATATAGATTTGTTAGTCTAAGCATCTCATAAATCATCCATTGCATAATCATAGCATATCCATCATCCATCTCATCCATCATCACATCATATCATCATTTAAGTTGTTTAGGATAATATAGATTTGTTATTCTAAGCATCTTGAAATCATCTCATTTGCATCATCGTCCATAACCATCCATTTTGAAGCTCTTTATCGTGAGATCGACCCTCAAATCGAATCTTTTCACTCGATCTCTCGAGGGGGCAATGTACTAGTGTACTTCTTTCCACTGGGGCATCTAAAAAATTAGGAATTTTTTAATTTTGATGCGGCAAGTTATTCTTTGAACCGCAACAAGTACATTGCTTCAAAGAGGGGCAAAATGTAGACATGCAAAATTAGCATTATGCATTCATCAAGTAAATCAGGCTTCACGTGCATCTACTCATTCATTTAATCAGGTTCACCTTCATCCATTCATCAGGTAATCTCATTAATCTCCTAAGGTCATTTATTTAAAATCAAATAAACATTATCATCAACCTTTTAATAAATAAAACATCCATTTAAATCAAATCCAAAATCATATTCCATCATTTTTTGATTTAAATAAATCATATATCAAAGTCCTAAAAGTCAAACTAACCTAATTATCATTAAACTAACATAATCATCATTTATTTAGTCTAACCATGATTAAATGCTAATCTCACCCACTTGCATCCTCTAGATATCTCCACTTGCACAAATAAATCAATAAATTGATTTATTAAAAAACCCTCATTTTTACTCAACATGACAAGTTGATTTGTCCCTCCAACATAGCATTTATTGCTCTTTTTTCTTGTCCCCCTCTCTAAATTTATTACAAAATTTGAATTCAAATTATCCCTCTCATGGGCACTCTTCCCAAATTTTGCACATCCATTGGCCTATCATCACTTGACAAGTGTCCTATTCTCATTGGTGGATCTTTAGTCCCACATTCACCCTCTTGGACAATCTCTCATCAATAAAATCTATAAAAGAAGGCCTTAATCCTGATTCATCCATCCACAACTTTTATGCAAGGTTACTCTCTTGATTTGAGAACTCATCTTGCTCATCATCTCCATTGTATTTGCATTTCATCATTTTGGCTTCTTAGCAAGGGTTGGGAAAGGGTCACTAGCACATGTGACACCAATCCAATATGGAATAGGTGATTATCTTGCTTTTGAAATGTCTTCTTGATGTTGTCTTTGTTATTTGTGGCATTTCTTTAGCATAGATATTTTATTTCATAGAGGTATTTACTGATTTGTATGTTTAGAATAACCCTTCTAATGAGTATTTGAGGTTGGTTTTACTTGCAAATTTAGGGTACTTCATCATCAAGATCATGTTCATTCTACCAATGAATGTCAGGCCTTGAGTAATAAAATACAACTTAATGATTATGGTGCTCTTCCATGTGTTGATGCACATAGAATATGATTAAAGATATCCTCTGCTTCTCGATCATGGATTAGCTACTCAACATAGATTATTTCTTCCATTTTTTTATGGCTACCATTTAATGAAACTTCCATTGATTGACTGTAATATGGACATATAAATATAATATGTTGCCTTAGAATGTGAAGTACAATCTTCTGATTTTGAGCGTAGATCATAAACCCATTATCAGAAGTTTCAATTACTCATGAAGATCTATAATTTAGTTTTGAAATATGTAAGGTCAATCAAGTGGATAAGAGATATTTGTAAAGTGTTCACATTAGTAGAGATTTTTTTTGGTTCAGTTTTATATAAATCACAACTCACTAAATACCTCTTTCTTTGAAGTTCCAGTTAAGCTGTCTAGAGTGTTTTTCAAGAGAATTTTTATTATCTAAGTAGAAGCAACATAAATTTTGTAGATTTTTCAGAAGGAATCAAAATTATGATATTCTATTTCCATACCAACCAGTGGTAGATATGATCTTCCAACATTGGTTAAACATCAACATTTGGCTAATAAACCTACTTTCAAGAGGGTGGACGAAGCAGGCAATGAGCAGTGTAGTATGACATACTCAGAGCTCAATGCTTATGCATCCACCATAGTCTAAAATCTTATGAGTACATTGCAAATAAACATAGAGCTATTATATCCTTTTTTTAAGATGAGCAATAAAATTGGTATTAAGTGAAAAATTATGAGGTTAAGTTGTTTTGGATATGGTTTGTCTCAAGTCTTATTCCATCAATCATTTCTTATAATCTTCTCAATATTCATACATTAGGGAACACCATTCTGAGGGCCTAAAGAAGAAGTATTTATCAACCCTTATCTATTTTTCCTTTCAGACCACAATCTAATCATAATAATTTTACTCTCCTTTGATGACATACCCTCAAGATATGTAGAGCTCCATTTTATTACACCAGTAAAAGTGAATTCAAATTCTCATTGTTTAAATAATTGAAAGGAGTATCAAATCATCTAAATACATAGAATAATGAGAGTGGAGAATTTCTCATAATCAAAAGGACTTTGTTGAAACTAGTAAACAAGGATGGATAATGAGGACATTCAAAGGAGCCTATTAATTACCTTGTGTAAAAGAGAGAGGTAAGTTCTACATGATTATAATTAAAAGTAGAATCACAGATAAATTTTTTCTATTAAAATGATGGAGAAAATAGAATTAGAAAAAGTGGAGCTTTCTAATTATTAGAAATGATCTTTGATACACATATTTAATCTTTTAATTATCTAAAATATAACCTAATGTATTAGGGGTAAGGGGCTAGTTTAATTAACATGATATAGGTAAATATTGGTGGTTGAAAATCATGCATATAAGGAGAGTGGCATGTTTATAAGTATCTTTCCAATAACTTTGTATAGGTCAATTAGAGGTAATATAATTTTCCATGTTGATATTAAAGGTCATAAATCCATCATTTTCTCCAACACATAGTTTCATATTATCTAAAAGCCTCATAATCTAAGGAGTCCATGCTAAGAAAAAATATCTATTTTATTGAATTTTAAATTAAGATCTGAAAGTGGAATAGTGTATAGATAAAAAAAAAGAGTGAGTGGAGTGAAAGGAAGATAAAATATAAACCCTCATAAACTCATCACGAGTCAACCATTTATAAGTAAAATATTATTATAGTCATATAGGAAGAATATTTTGATGTTATAGAAAATGAAGAAACATATTTAATTGAGAGTGAAGATATTATTAAATCTTGCTAAAAAGTAAAATAATTTAAGATTTATATGTACATATATTTTGGAAAGTATAATTTCTTCTGAACCTAACATCCTTTTGGAGAATACTAATTTTAGAAGAAGAACTAGATTTTCTCATTTTAGAATGGTATGCAATTAAGGATATTTATATAAAAATAGAGTAACAAAATGTTATGTAAAACGATGAGAAGAAAGAGAGCCTTCTATAAGAAGTAAAAGGGAGTAAGTTTTTGGATGTTAGATAGAATATCCACTTGTATTAGATTAAAATGGTGTTAATAAATATCACGACATGTAAAATCATGCACTTTTTGATGTAAGAAAGGGCTCACATTTATATACCTTGAGAGTTATAATACAAGAGCATTAGAAAATCTTTAAAATCATGCAAGTAATCAATGCATATCATGAGTATTAAATATCATATTTTGTTTAATTGTTCTATCCATATTTAGACTGTTCAATTGATACCTGAAATTAATTTTAAATGTAATTACCTTAGCTTCTTCATTAAAAATACTAGTTGAGGTAGTTTTCTTGTGAGTATGAAATGAAGGGTTTATTTTTTCTTTTTAATGCACCTCTAAGAAGCCATCACATGTGCTTTGTATGGGATATAATTTGAGTTTAAGAAGTGAGATAGAGCCATGTGTAAGAAAAATCAAGTGGGTAGTGTGGAGGTATTGGTTGATTTTTTCAAGAGGGACATAGCCACTTGAGAGAAGAAGAAATGTATTTCCTGAGAGTAGCATTTCCATTTGGAAGAAAGAGGGGGGATTATAAATCATAGAGAGTTATATTTTATTTAGGTATATCGAAATTCTTGTAGGAAAGAGACATATCAAGAGATGAAGGGGATTTTTTGTTTGTTTTCAATGTTACTAATCTAATACACAGTTGGCTCTAGGAAAATTCACCTCCAACAATTTATTGTGGGAAATTTCATGGTCATGACACATTCACCTCAAAGAAAACCCACCACCAGCAATTCACTGCCAGGGAAAATTCATCGCATTAAAAGTTTGCGATTAATTTTTCGTGGTGGTGAATTGTTCGTGTTGAATTTTCCTTGAGGTGAATTTGTCATTGTAGTGAATTTTCCCATGATGAATTGTTGGCAATGAATTTTCTGACTGTGAATTGTTGGCTGTGAAATTGCCTAATGCTAGAAAAATAAATATTTATGTAAATGAGGGAGATGCATTTATATATTTTATAATAGAATTAGAAAGGAAATAAAAAGGATTCTTTTGCAAATGAACAAGTAGAAGAGGCATGTAACATAGGGTAGAGAAAAAAAAAGAAAAAAAAAAATGAGAAAATTTCAAATAGGGGTCACCATGTCCTCTAAAGAGTTCTCATTTCTCTTCATTTGTGAAATGCAAGAAGGAATACAATATAAGTAAAGAAAGGTAGGATAAAATAGACATTTAATGTTAAGTTATAGAATTATTTAAGAAAAAAAAGAAGTGGGTGTCGATTCGAAAGGAAAATTTGAGTTTTTTTTTAAGATTATAAATTTAGAGAAGAAAATATGGCTAAGTACCAGTCAAATAAGGGAAGTTAGGAATTTAAACTACATATCGTGGGTATGTTCAAGATCATGATGGGCCAAAAAGTAGCAATATGATGGGTATGTGGCTGACGACTATTTTTTTACCCAAAATTGATGAAACGAAAAGGGTTTTTAAAGCAGATTCTCAGATTTCCATCGATATAAATTATGTTTTACTTTGAATTTAATAAGTAATTATTATTCATTTTCTATTGAAATTATGACTAAAGTCTTGATTGATAGGCTGATTGAAAAACATCTATAACTTTCAAAGATCACATTTTTGAATCCAAAACATATCACATTCTATGCTTATACCATAGGATTAAAAAAAATGAATTTCATGAAGTTTTGACCAAGTTAAGGTGGTCGAGTTATTAACGAAGTTTTATATTTTTAAAAATTTGTAATAAAAAATTCATAATTAATTATTTACTTGGAAAAAAATTACAAAATAATATGATTGACATCGGGCATGAGTCCTCATTATATCTAAAATATTATAAAAAAATATTATCATTTTATTGTGGTTAGGGTGGTCAGACAAACACCTACTTCTTATTTTTTCCCTGAAATTTAAGTACTTTGCATTGAAATTTAAATTTTCACAAATAGATTTAGAAAAAAAAAAAACAAACTAGTAATTTAGAAACTACATTCAATTTGCTGCAAATTCTATTCTTACATATTTTTGAAATAATATAGATAACTTATTCAATTTTTTACGTCAAGTTGCCTAACTCTGATTTTTCTAAATTTTTTGCCACTTAAGGGCCTATTTTTTCCATGATGATCCTGCACATACCCTGGTATTTGATTTCAGTAAGGATTGGAACAAGTATATACTAGCAGTTCCATGTAGTAACATGCAACAATGAGCTGATAGGTAGCACGCGCAATGGAAGGGGAGTGATGTACAAATACTTTATGCGGGGAAATATTCAAATGTGAATGGCATGAGTGGGCACAGTAGCTATATGCAGATGTAGAGAATATAGTTAGAAATTAGGATATCTAGAAAACAATACAATGCTTTGCTAAATATATTATGCGCAATAATGAAAGTGATTGAGTGGGAAGAATATTGTATCCCATTTTCCCCTTACAGTTTGAACTATAATGGGGAGGAAAGGAGGGTGTTAACCCTAATGGCCTATAAGAAGGATATGTATATAATAGTTAGAGTGTGCAAGCAATAGTTGGTGAGGAAATATCTTTGTAGATTATACATATATACACATATAGAGGACTGGTTGATGAACAATTGTATTAACGTTCAATTAGTTATTAAGTTTTATTAGTTAATCAAAATATAATATTATTATGCATAGGATTCAATGTCTAAATTGATGACATTACTAATGTGCAATTAGTTGAAGAATAATAATGTTGACATTAAATTAGATGAATTAATCATTATACAACTACACGAAATAATTTAGCCAACAAGTAACAAAGAATTCTACATCAACTATAATTAGAACAATCTAAAAGTAATTTATTAATATCATTGAGTTTTATCAGTCAATAAAAATATAATATTATTATGCATAAGGTTGAACGTTTAAATAATTGATGAGATTACTAATCTATATTTAGATAGGAAATAATAAAATTGGCATAGTACTAAGTAAATTCATAATTATCTAAGAACACCCCATAATTTGACAACTGCATTATTATATAAGCCCACCCCATAATTTAACCATTGTTTCAATCTAAAAATAATATCAATATCATTAAGTTTCATTAGCTAGTTAAAATAGAATACTATTATGGATAAGGTTGAATGTCTAAATAATTAATGACATTAGTAATCTACATTTAGATGGGAAGTAATAATTGTAGCATAGTACTAGTTGTATTCATCATTACATGAGACTCCATGATTTCACAACTGCATCAATTGTTAACAATACAAATAAAGGATCTTTTTACAGCCACAAACAAAGCACCATAGACGAATTTTGGTTAAAAACAAGTTAATAATTTGTGTGATGTAGAGTATAAGTAGAAGAAGACTAGTCAAAAATGATTAATGGAATCTAACTGTAGACGTGCGTGAAATTAACATTATCCACTTAGGTCATATTCATCGACTCATTAAATAAATCAAATGCAGCAAATCCATTCACCAGGTAAATCAGGTCTTTAGTCCTAAGGTTATTCATTTAAATAAATCAAAGGCTCACATCATCCTTTAATTAAATAAATCAAACTTTATTTAATTAAAATCTCAAAAGTCATTTCCCATCCCTTTTGATATAAATAAATCAAAGTATTTAAATCAAATAATTCAAATCATCTTAATCATCATCCTAGCTAATTAATCTTGATTAAATCTAATCTAATGCATGTCACATCCTCTAGATAATCCCACTTGCACAAATAAATCAATTTACTCATTTATAAAATCAACATTTTCACTCAACATGGCATCTTTGAGGAATATTCCCTAGAATTTGAATTCAAAAACAAGTGGACATGTACACCCAAAAAAGCAATTAATGTCTTTTACATGTCCCTTGCAAAGGTCAAACTAAGCATTAACTCTTATTTTCAAATTTGAAATTTCCCCCTCTTGGGCACATTTCCCAAATCTTGCACACTCCTCAATCACTCACAAGTTGACAAGTGGCCTCTTTTCATTGGCTTGTTCTTTATCCCACATTCATCTATTTGGCCAATCTCTCATCAAGAAAATCTATAAATGAAAGGCTTCATTCTTGATCAAATCCTCCACAATTTCATCTACAACTTTGATGCAAAGTCACTCTCCTCATTTGAGAACTGATTTTTCCCATCTTATCATCATCATCTAGCTTATCTATCAAGGACTGGGAAAGGGATATTTTCAACAATAGCACCAATCCACTATGAAATAAAGTTTTGATTATGTTTTTATATGCTTACATTTCATTATCTTTGTTTTATTTAATTTGCATATTTTATCATAGTCAAGTATTTCATAGGGATGTTGAATTTAAATGTGTTTTAAATGACTAGCATGATATTATTATGTTAATATTTCTAACCATTTGCAGATTTGGAATCCACACTAACATAAAGTGTATAAGGTCAACTATTTTAGTCCATTGTAACCATAATCTTAAACATTTTTTTTTTCTAAAGCCCACACCAGTAAGATGGCAATTTGTACAAAAAAATACAAAGTTAAAGTCAACACAATGAGGACTGCTCTCCACCCTACCATATTGGTTCATGGAGCCTCACCAAACCCCCGAGCAAGAATATAGATTCACAACCACTATAATTAGTGGTGAAATGAATATTGCGTATTATAATCAATATCGAGTACATTAGGATATGATTGTCTATTTGAACATTATTACTGAATTTTACAATCACTAACATTATTTGGGAAGGTTGTTTGTAACACGTTAGTGTATGGAAGACCATATTATTGTTGAGAATGGTCTGCAAGGAAAAGGAAAATGTGTTAGTGTGATAATGACACAACATCAGTACACAATAAATAAATCAGAAAATGTAAAGCCTTATATAATTAATGACAAAGATGATGCAATACAGTTGCAATAGAACATAGTAAGTAAATAAAATCTAGCCATACCTTGTGTAGGGAATGAATTGAAGTCTAGACATAGAAAAGGAGGCCTGATCTCCATCCTACCATATTGGTTGATGCAATATAGTTGCAATAGAACACAATAAGTAAATAAAATCTAGCCATACCTTGTGTAGGGAATGAATTGAAGTATGGACATAGAAAAGGAGGTCTTCTCTCCATCCTACCATATTGGCTCAAATAGAGAACAATAATCAGTAAATTTTATGATGCTATTTGAATAGTATGGTTTTGAAAAGTGAAAGGACACACCATTTTGAAGAGCACCCCATCAAAAGTAATGTCATGTGGAGTGAAAGACAAACTAGATTAACATTAACTATTTTATTCCATTCACAACCATAGGCTGTAACATATGAATCCCAAATGAATCTTATGTTAGAAATAAATAGATGTGCACATAAAATATATAAAGTAAAACACAAAAAAAATGAATGTACTATGGTGAACATGTGTATTAAATATGAAAGATGTAAATCAGCAGATTTTAAGACATTTTTAATGCACATTAGAAGATATAGAGCACACATGTGATGCAAGCTTTGAAATAAGTAAAATTTAAGCATACTTGGGCAGGCGGTGCATTCCTAAATCCATGGTAGGAAACAAAGACTCGTGTGCACACTGCCACTTTTATCAATGATAGAAGGACAAATTTGGCTAGTAGTGAGTATAAATTAAATGATTGGAATCCACATTATGCCTTGAGTATCATCTGGAAGAATAAGAGAAAAGTGCAAATATTAGTGCACTGGTCATCTCTAATTGATAGAAAACATGTAAAGCAAGAGATGTGAAAGTTGATTATTTTATGACATACAATTTGCTATGAAGTTGTAATACAAGGAATAAAGTAAAAAAAACATAGAGATACCTAGTGTATGTTGAAGAATGGATAGTCAATACAAGAAATCAACACCCGATGTCCACCCTACCATATTGGGTCATGGAGCATCATGCGCTCTCACCAAACCCCCAAGTGAGGAAAAATAGATTTCTCACCATTCAGATAAATGGTGAAAACAATGTCTAGGCCACTGCTTACTTAATGCAAGCTTTGAAGGCATCCGAAGCTACAAATATGATGATTGTTTGCATAGAGTATGGTTGGAAACATGAAAGAATAAGTGAAAATTTAGCACACTAAACACATATGATTGGTAGACAACAAATGAATCAGAAATTGTGAAGACTTACATAATCCATAACAAATTGTATGAAATGAAGTTGAAGTAGAAGAGCAGAAGCAAATACAATGTAGGCATACCCTGTGCAGGGAATGG
>VDFB02105785.1:501896870-501980284 GCA_007258455.2 Sequoia sempervirens | reverse complement strand
GTTAAGTGGGATATTGTTTTGAAGGAATTGTCCATTGCAGGGACTCCATTATTACTGTTCGCAGCAAGCTTTAAGCTTAGGAACTTTTCTTCCCCTTTGCTCTTTTTTCACTTTCTTTAGAAACTGAACAACACCAAGGTCCATTGCACTTTATAAAGCCAAATCTAACGATTGGATGGAGTTTGAGATTGCTGTTTGAACCTACAGCCAAGATATAAATGCTTTCATGCTAAAACTCTTTTTTCAAAGATCCAACTTCATGCTTTGTGCCCATACTTTGTGTTTCTGTAAGGCCACCTTGTGATTCCAGCAAATCACATCAAACTACTGAGGTATCTTAGCATTGTCATGACTGACGCAGAGACCTTGGGATGAAGATTCACGCAATTAGATTGGCCGATTGTTTTTCACTCCACGGGACATTACTTTTGATGGGGTGCTCTTCAAAATGGTGTGTCCTTTCACTTTTCAAAACCATACTATTCATATAACAACATAAAATTTACTGGTTATTGTTCTCTATCTTAGCCAATATGGTACGATAGAGAGAATACCTCCTTTTCTATGTCCAAACTTCAATTCATTCCCTACACAAGGTATGGCTAGATTTTATTTACTTATTTTGTTCTATTGCAACGGTATTGCATCATCCAATATGGTAGGATGGAGAGCAGACCTCCTTTTCTATGTCCAGACTTCAATTCATTCCCTACACAATGTATGGCTAGATTTTATTTACTTACTGTGTTCTATCGCAACTATTTGCATCATCTTTGTCATTAATTTTATAAGGCTTTACAATTTCTTATTTATTTATTGTGTACCGATGTTGTATCTTTATCACACTAACACATTTTCCTTTTCCTTGTAGACCATGCTCCAATAATAATATGGTCTTCCATACATTAACGTGTTACAAACAACCTTCTCGAATGATGTTAGTGATTGTAAAATTCAGTAATAATGTTCAAATAGACAATCATATCCTAATGTACTCAATATTGATTATAATACGCAATATTCATTTCACAACTAATTACAGTGGTTGCAAATCTATATTCGTGCTCAGGGGTTTGGTGAGGGTCCATGAGGCTCCATGACCCAATATGGTAGGGTGGAGAGCAGTCCTCATTGTGTTGACTTAAACTTTGTATTTTGTATGTACAAATTGCCATCTTATTGGCGTGGGCTTCAAAAAAAAATTTATATGTTTAAGATTATGGTTACAATGGACTAAAATAGTTTACCTTATACACTTTATGTTAGATTCCATTGAGCATTGTTGATTAGTCTTCTTCTCCTTATACTCTACATCACACAAATTATTAACTTGTTTTTAACCAAAATTCTTCTATGGTGCTTTGTTGGTGGCTGTGAAAAGATCCTTTATTTGTATTGTTAAAAATTGATGTAGTTGTGAAATCATGGGGTCTCATGTAATGATGAATACAACTAATACTATGCTACAATTATTACTTCCCATCTAAATGCAGATTACTAATGTCATTAATTATTTATACATTCAACCTTATCCATAATAATATTCTATTTTAATTAGCTAATGAAACTTAATGATATTGATATTATTTTAAAATTGATACAATGCTTAAATTATGGGGTGGCCTTATATAATAATGCAGTTGTCAAATTATGGGGCGTTCTTAGATAATTATGAATTTACTTAGTACTATGCCAGTTTTATTATTTCCTATCTAAATACAAATTAGTAATCTCATCAATTATTTAGACATTCAACCTTATGCATAATAATATTATATTTTTATTGACTAATAAAACTTAATGATATTAATATTACTTTTAGATTGTTTTAAGTATCTAGTTGATGTAGCATTCTTTGTTAGTTGTTGGATAAATTATTTCGTGTAGCTGTATAATGATGAATTCATCTAATTTAATGTCGACATTATTATTTTTCAACTGATTGCACGTTAGTAATGTCATCAATTTAGACATTGAATCCTATGCATAATAATATTATATTTTGATTAACTAATAAAACTTAATAACTAATTGAACATTAATACAATTGTTCATCAACTAGCCCTCTATATGTGTATATATGTATAATCTACAAAGATATTTCCTCACCAACTATTGCTTGCACACTCTAACCGTTATATACATATCCTTCTTATAGGCCATTAAGGTTAACACCTTCCTTTCCTCCCCATTATAGTTCAAACTATAAGGGAAAAAAGGGATACAATATTCTTCCCACTCAATCACTTTCAATATTGCACATACTATATTTAGCAAACCATTGTATTTTTTGCTAGATTTCCTAATGTCTAACTATATTCTCTACATATGCATATAGCTATTGTGCCCACTCATGTCATTCACATTCAAATATTTCCTCGCATAAAGTGTTTGTACATCACTCCCCTTCCATGGCCCGCACCCCCTATCGGCTCATTGTTGGGTGTTACTAAACGAAACTGCTAGTATATACTTGTTCCAATCCTTACTGAAATCAAATACCATGCAGTTTAAGTTCCTAACTTCCCTTATTTGACTGGTACTTAGCCATATTTTCTTCTCTAAATTTATAATCTTAAAAAAAAAACTCAAATTTTCCTTTCAAATCGACACCCACTTCTTTTTTTTCTTAAAGAATTCTATAACTTAATGTTAAATGCCTATTTTATCCTACCTTTCTTTACTTATATTGTATTCCTTCTTTCATTTCAAAAATGAAGAGAAATGGGCACTATTTAGAGGACATGGTGACCCCTATTTGAAATTTTCTCTTTTTTTTTTTTTTTTCTCTACCCTATGTTACATGCCTCTTCTACCTATTCATTTGCAAAATAATCCTTTTTATTTTCTTTCTACTTCTATTATAAAATATATAAATGCATCTCCCTCATTCACATAAATATTTATTTTTCTAGTATCAGGCAATTTCACCGCCAACAATTCACTATCGAAAAATTTATTGCCAACAATTCATCATGGGAAAATTCACTAAAATGACAAATTCACCTCAAGGAAAATTCACCACCAGCAATTCACCACTACGGAAAATTAATCACAAACTTTTAATGCGATGAATTTTCCCTGGCAATGAATTGTTGGTGGTGGGTTTTCTTTGAGGTGAATTTGTCATGACCATGAAATTTCCCACAATAAATTGTTGGAGGTGAATTTTCCTAGAGCCAACCGTCTATTAGTTTAGTAACATTGAAAACAAAAAAAAAAATTCCCCTTCATCTCTTGATATGTCTCTTTTCTACAACAATTTTGATATACCTAAATAAAATATAACTCTCTATGATTTATAATCCCCCCTCTTTCTTCCAGATGGAAATGCTACTCTCAGGAAATACATTTCTTCTTCTCTCAAGTGGCTATGTCCCTCTTGAAAAAATCAACCAATAGCTCCACACTACCCTCTTGATTTTTCTTACACATGGCTCTATCTCACTTCTTAAACTCAAATTTTATCCCATACAAAGCACATGTGATGGCCTCTTAGAGGTGCATTAAAAAGAAAAAATAAACCCTTCATTTCATACTCACAAGCAAACTACCTAAACTATTATTTTTAATGAAGAAGCTAAGGTAATTACATTTAAAATTAATTTCAAGTATCAATTGAACAATCTAAATATGGATAGAACAATTAAAAAAAATATGATATTTAATACTCATGATTTACATTGATTACTTGCATGATTTTAAGGATTTACTAATGCTCCTGTATTAAAACTCTCAAGGTATATAAATGTGAGCCCTTTCTTACATGAAAAAGTGCATGATTTTACATGTCGTGATATTTATTAACACCATTTTAATCTAATACAAGTGGAGATTCTATCTAACATCCAAAACCTTACTCCCTTTTACTTCTAATAGAAGGCCCTCTTTCTTATAATCATTTTACATGATATTTTGTTACTCTATTTTTATATAAATATCCTTAATTGCATACCATTCTAAAATGAGAAAATCTAGTGCTTCTTCTAAAATTAGTATTCTCCAAAAGAATGTTTGGTTCAGAAGAAATTATACTTTCCAAAATATATGTACATATAAATCTTAAATTATTTTACTTTTTAGCAAGATTTAATAATATCTTCATGCTCAATTAAATATGTGTCTTCATTTTCTATAACATCAAAAAATTCTTCCTATATGACTATAATAATATTTTACTTATAAATGGTTGACTCATGATGAGTTTATGAGGGTTTATAATTTATCTTCCTTTCACTCCACTCACCTTTTTTTTTATCTATACACTATTCCACTTTAGGATCTTAATTTAAAATTCAATAAAATAGATATTTTTTCTTAGCATGGACTCCTCAGATTATGAGGCTTTTAGATAATATGAAACTATGTGTTGGAAAAAATGATGGATTTATGACCTTTTAATATCAACACAGAAAATAATATTTGCTCTAATTGACCTATACAGAGTTATTGTAATGATACTTATAAACATGCCACTCTCCTTATATACATGATTTTCAACCACCAATATTTACCTATATCATGCTAATTAAACTAGCCCCTTACCCCTAATACATTAGGTTATATTTTAGATAATTAAAAAATTAAATATATGTATCAAAGATCATTTATAATAATTAGAAAGCTCCACGTTTTCTAATTCTATTTTCTCCACCATTTCAATAGAAAAAAAGTATCCATGATTCTACTTTTAATTATAATCATGTAGCACTTACCTCTCTCTTTTACACAAGGTAATTAATAGGCTTATTTGAATGTGCTCATTATCCATCCTTGTTTAGTAGTTTCAACAAAGTCCTTTTTATTATGAGAAATTCTCCACTCTCATTATTCTATGTGTTTAGATGATTTGATACTCCTTTCAATTATTCAAACAATGAGAATTTGAATTCACTTTTACTGGTGTAATAAAATGGAGCTCTACATATCTTGAGGGTATGTCATCAAAGGAAGGTAAAATTATTATGATTAGATTGTGGTCTGAAATGAAAAATAGATAAGGGTTGATAAATACTTCTTCTTTAGGCCCTAAGAATGGTATTCCCTAATGTATGAATATTGAAAAGATTATAAGAAATGATTGATGGAATAAGACTTGAGACAAACCATAACCAAAATAACTTAACCTCATAATTTTTCACTTAATACCAATTTGATTGCTCATCTTACAAAAAGGATATAATAGCTCTATGTTTATTTACAGTGTACTCATAAGATTTCGGACTATGGTGGATACAGAAGCATTGAGCTTTGAGTATGTCATACTACACTGCTCATTTTCTGCTTAGTCCACCCACTTGAAAGTAGGTTTATTAGCCAAATGCTGATGTTTAACCAACGTTGGAAGATAATATCTACCACTGGTTGGTATGGAAATAGAATATCATAATTTTTATTCATTCTGAAAAATCTACATAATTTATGTTGCTTCTACTTACATAATAAAAATTATCTTGCCAAACAGAAGGGATGAGACTACCACAAAGATGGTATTCTATGAAAAATGCTCTAGACAGCTTAATTGGAACTTCAAAGGAAGAGGTATTTAGTGAGTTGTGATTAATATAAAACTGAACCAAATAGAAATCTCTACTAATGTGAACACTTTATAAATATCTCTTATGCACTTGATTGACCTTACATATTTCAAAACTAAATTATAGATCATTAAATGGTAGCTATAAAACAATGGAAGAAATAATCTATGTTGAGAAACTACTCCATGATCGAGAAGCAGAGGATATCTTTAATCATATTCTAGGTGCATCAATATATGGAAGAGCACCACAATCATTAAGTTGTTGTATTTTAGTACTCAAGGCCTGACATTCATTGGTAGAATGAACATGATCTTGATGATATGCACAAAAGAGTTATTTTAATAAAATTTCTTATGTGTTTGAGGAAGAATCTAAGTAATTAAGTGGGCTTTGAGAAGCCTTGACAAAATATGCTCTTTCTTCAATAAAGGTGTAGGAAACAATATTTTATCTTGTGAAAAAGAGCTTCCTTGCTTAACACAAGAAGTCATAAATATAGTAGATGAAGATGGAGCATGAAATGAAGATGGGGATGAAGGTTGGAAACCTAAAGCCTTTTAGAAAACTATGGTATAGACTCAACATGATCCTTATCATTTTTCTCCATGTTTTCATTAAAACCATGTCTAGAATGGATTTTCTATCTAAAACCATAACATCCTTCTAACTGAGATGAAGAAATCTTAAATCTAAATGCTCATGAGAAGATTTGGTTCTCTTATGAGAACACAAATATTTTTTAGTTTTTAAACTCAGGCATCTTCCACACATGAAGAATGTGAGTTAAAGAGCCCCCATCACCATCATGCGATACTCTTCTTGGGTTACAGGATTGGGAAAATGAAATACACTTTTTTTTATGTTTAGACTGTGATATTTTGTATTCTCACACAAAGGAGGGTATAAAATCTCATGAACCCCAACCATCATCTAGGAGTTTTGTTATAGTTGAAATAAAATCATGATTATCTTGAACATGTGCAAGCTCTATCATTGAAGTTGTGATCAAAGTATTAAGAGAGGTTGAACTGTTATGATCATCGTGGACTTATGAATTATAACTTTATTCTTAAGATTTTACCATATATATCTTCTAATTATATTCATACTTCATCTCACAATAAAGATTAGACAATACTCCCTTCATGGCATGAATCCATGATCTACCTAGGAGGATATTATATGAAATAGGTCCCAACATGATATTGACAAGGGTAGGCAGAACCATGGGTGCAACCTTAATTCATATTGTAACCATCCCCAATGGTTGTCCACTAACATTATCAAAGCTACTAATAGAAAGATCATTAGGCTCTATGAGATTGTTGTCCACACCAATTTTATCTAGGAGACCAATGCCACAAATATTAAGAGTTGATACATTATCATTGAGAGTACGCCTAACCAAAAAATTATTAGTGACCGACATTATCATTAAAGCTTCATGTTTGTTTTAGATCTCAAGTGAGGGTAATTCATGTTGAGGGAATGTAATATCCAACTTTATCACTTGCATACAATCAAACAAGGAAGCTACATCATTCAGTTTTGTTAGAATTTGAGACATCAATATTTTATAAAGCCTCTTGGAGCATCCCATGGATGCAAGTGGTGTTTAAATCAAGTCTGAAAGTGAAATCAATCATGGACTATTATGAATTTTCTCAACAGGATCATATTCTTTACCACTATGTTGAGAAAGACTAGGTGGGGATGGAAGGTTTGGTTGAGGTAATGGGATGGATGTTGGTGTTTGTTTTGACATCTTATTACTTCTAGTGTTATATGTGTGAGCACCTACATGATAAATTTGTTGCTATAACACATGATTATTGGTGAGTTTCTTTGCAAAGTTTAGGGTATGGCCATGAGGTTTTAGAGGTCCGATAATGAGATGTGATTTAGAAGTTCTAGTAATTAAAGGACTTTTATGAGGTCCAATAATTAAAAGAGATACAATAGTCAATTGTGCATTTATAACCTCTGCTAAGTTAACTACTTGATGATCTTCTATCGACAAGGGATCTAATGTCAATCTAGAATCTTCATCTATGAAATCCATCTTATTATCTTTTGAAAGAAATGTATGAATGATTTAATCCTCTTGTGCCAAAATATATTCCCATGTAGGAGAGTTAAATATGATTCTTGTGACTCTCAACGACTAGATCTTCTTGCCCCAAGATACCTTCTTCACAAGTATGTGAGACATTGGGAGAAGAATAAACATGATTGTCATGAGCATCAATAATTGCATTTGTTGTTCTTTGTTGTGTTGGAATGTTAGAAGCCTTAGTAGATGATCTATGTAAGATGAATTCCCCAAGGGTATCACCTAACATATCAAAGTCTTCACAAGTAAAGGGATTGGCAGGTATAAAATGTACTTGTAAACAAAGATTTGACATAATCAGATTACTATGCTTTCTCCAAGATTAATCATTAATTTTTTATTTCAAATTATGTTTATGCTCATTAATGAAAATTATAAGAGAAAATAGACCTATACACCTACTACAAACATAGTTGTAAAAATCATAGTCCAAATTTGTACAAAGGCAACACATATTTATTTGTACCTAAAATATGAGGCAAACTAAGCAAAAAAAGTGCCCTATACCCTAGTCTAGCTTAAATATTTTTCTAAAATTTTCATTTTTGAGATATGAGCGATAGGGCATCTGGAAAATTCATTGTCAACAATTCACCGCCAATAGTTCACCGCAAGAGAATTCACTGCCATGACAATTCACCATGTGAAAAATGAATTGCATGAATTTTTGGTGGTTAATTTTTCATGGCAATGAATTGTTGGTGGTGGTGAATTTTCCTGTGGTGAATTGTTGATAGTGAATTTTCCTTCGGTGAATTTTCCTAGAGTCGAGGGATAGATAACTCAGATTTAACAATGTTTTGGTTCAGGTCTAAAATTGCATTTACTACTATTTTGATGGATTTTGAATTTGCAATGTAGTGTAATGAAGTAGGGTTTTCAAAATTTGAAAAGATGAAAACTATTTTAACTCATTTATCAAATGCTTTAGAAAATTTATGAAGTTCTCCTACACATTTAATAATTTTTAGGATTGAAATGAAACTTTTCTTTCAAATGCAAAGACATTTTTTTACAAACAATAGCATGATTTCTAAAATTTTAAGAATATTTCCCATTACTTTAGATCTAAAAAATGTTGAATTGAAAATGAGAAGGTCTATTTAATGTTGAAAATGTCGAGTTCACCAAAAAAATTTGGTGGGAAAAGTTAGAACCTTAGGACTCAACTAGGGTTAGTCATCTTTCTACTAACAAAATATTAGGAATTGAGGATGGGAAAGGACATGAGATTAACTTACAACCTGAAAGGTGAGTGAACTAATCCTTGATCCACAATTCCCTTTTTGAGGGTTGAGTTGGGTGATTTCAAAATGGAATTATGATGAAATACAATTATGCAAGTAGCTAATTATGCCAATGCACTATTCTGATATGTATATATAATGTACAAAATTGATAACAAAATTTAGTGACTATAAATGGATAGAGAAGATATGTGTGGACATGTGTTTCAAGTTTGAGCCTAATTTTAGTGGACAAGGGTGACTAGGGAACCTTAGACTCAAGATCTAAACTTGAAATTTTCTTTCACATTCATTAGGTCCCTATTTAAAGGCTTCTTCCTTATGGATCTTGTTGTCATATATTCGTCTCTCACTGAGATAATTGGGTTTCTATATCTTGTCAAGTTATAGGGCTTGAATGGTGGGAAGATGGCATTGTGTGGAGGTTTGTCATGGGATAGGGCCTGTGTGACATAGCTAGTGTCTCCTATGTCCTGGTGCGGATAGGGGCCACTTTCTTTGAATTTTGCTTGCTTTTGTATGGTTGTTGAGGGGTGTTTGAGGCTATTAGGGTTTGGTTGAGTGTGATGGTGTCTTCTTTCACTCATTATTGGTGTATTTTTTATCTTTGTTTTCTCATTTTGGTGGAGATTCAGTTCTAGGGTGTTTGGAATTTGTTGTTCCATTGCTTTGTGGTTTTGTTCTTTTATATTTTGGAAAAGGTATAAGTGTTTTTCTCTTCTACTATGGCTTTGGGAGAGGCATCGAGAGCTAAATCTCTATTGGATTTTTGTGCGACATTTGGGGCTTCTTTTCCAAATCATTCATTGAGGGTTTTTTATAACAATTTGTTCTCAAATGAATCAGGAAATGGAGGATTTGTGCCATCTCATGGTTCTCATATTTCAAAAAATAATGGTTTCCTAGAATGATCCAAGGATAGGCTTGTTCTAGTTATTCAACCAGAATCTATTGTGGGGGATATTGAGTATTTCTCAAAGCATTCCTTTCTTTGCAAATTCATGAGAATGAGAGTTTCAATCCTATTTTTTGAGTCATGGGAACAATGGACTAGTCCTCAAAGGGTGAGATGGAAATAATCTTGTTGGCGAATAGTTACTTTATGGTGACTTTTAATTGCATAACAGATCACAATAGAGTTTTTGAAGGTTGGCCTTACTTCCACAACCAAATTGGTTTATTTATTAAACCCTTGTATGTGGATTTTCATCCTTCATAGGAGCTCTCGAGTTGGGTTCTAGTGTGGGTGCATCTCCCAATATTTCTAGTTGAATGTTGGTGGAATGACATCTTGCATAGGGTTGCTTCATTGTTGGGGAAACCAGTCAGTCCTTCTTAGCAAACACAAGATAGAAAGGTAATGATATTTTCTAACATTCCTGTTGAGATTCATTTAAGTAACGCACTTCTATATTCTTTGGAAATTCATGTTGGTTCATATTCTTGGGTGAAATAGCTAGATTAGGAGACATTTCCATTTCAATACTGCCTATGTCATGAATATGGCCATTTGCAGAAAAGACGCCGGATGTCTAAATATTTTGAATATCAAACTACTCATTCGCCTCGTAACCTCCCTAAGGTTGACAAAGGCAAGGATCCCATTCCTAGGGAGGTTGCATGGGAAAAGGGTTTTATTCTTGTTAAGGCTCATACTAGGAACTGTGGTCAAAAGAGGACTCTTAAGGATTAATAGGAAGGTGATACCTTTAATAGATTTAAGGTTCTAGATGATCTCAGTCAGCAAGAGGTGAATCCAGGTATGTTGATTATGGAACAGGGTGTTTTGGAAGTGGTTTAGGAGGGCAATATCCCAAAGTACAACCAAACTTCTCAAGAGGTTAGTGCTTTGCAAATGGAGGAATCACTTTTTTTCTCATTTCCAATGGAGGTAGCTCATCAACATGAAAAGTAATGTCTACATTAACTACATTCATTCCTTGTATTAGATCTACCACATCATTTACATTTGTCGTAGAAGGAACCACTACTTGTTGTGAGGAAGTTTGAAATATAGTGTGATAATTAGGTGAATTCTAAATAAGGTCCCATAGGGATATCTTAGTGGGAGTATTCTTACGTTGTTCAACAAGATCATACTACATTCCACTATTTGAAGGAAAATGAGGATTGCTAGGAAAGACGAGGTTAGGAAAAGGTAAAGATGTTGTAGTTGGTTGTTTTGGTTGTAGATTTTTTCTAGTCTTATATGTGTGAGCAATGGTATTATATCTTGATTGTTGGAAAACATTGTTCTTAGATGGTTCAAGGGTGAAAATGGGTTTGTTTTGAGTTTGAGGTTTGTGTGAAGGTGGGTAAATGATAAGTTTAGGTTGAATCATGTTAACTTTTCTTGGTTTTGGTTTTTTGTAACAAGCCTTATTGGATGAACCTTGTGAGATGAAATATCAAGGGCTTCATCTAACATGTCAAAGGAATCACTAAGTACTAAAAGGCTTGAGGTTTAGGCTAACTTGGACAATGAGACTTGACATACTCAAATAACTATTCTTTCTCCAAGTGGTTCATTGGTTTATAGGTGTTTTTATTTTTTTTTTCTAATGAATGACAAATGTAATCTAAGCTAATTGAACTATGAACTAATGCTGAAAATGAAAATTATAGTAATGTAATTTTATCCACAAATGTAATGTATCTAGATTAAGCTAGATCTAATGAAATGCGTGAAATATAAATTCAGAAAACTAAAATAGAAAGCTAATGACAACAAACAGGGACACAAAAATAGAGCTTTTAATGTTGTAAAATATAATCTACAATCTAAAATGGGACTAAATCGTCCAGAGGGGCGTATGAGTCCCAATCAGGGTTTTTTAGGGGTCTGAATAGTGACTTACAGTCACCACAAAATACCCATAAATCAAGAAAAATCTCTTGTACTGGGACTAAATCACCTAGAGGGGCATATGAGTCCCAATTTAGGGTTTTTGTATCATTTTCAACAAATTTTGTGTGAATGTTACTTTTTCTATTTTGGATGATGTCTAAGTTAAGTGTAAATGTGGATTTTAGATGAAATTCAATGATTCAAGATGAAAGGATGCAACCTATATGCACTTTAACTAATGCAAGAATAAGAAACCCTAGAATGCCAATTAACTAATGCAAACACTAATGCAATGTTAATGCAAGCTAAATCTAAGATGATGATGCACTCCAAATCAAAATTAATATATTATAAATTTAGGTTCACCAAAATAAAACAACAGGAATAGGAAGGGGTGTTCCACCTTTTAGGATATAGAACACTAGGGTTAGGGCCTATTCCACTTAGTCATGAGCTAAAAGTACTAAAAATGTGGCACTCATATCCTAGGAAGAATTTAATTAGATGCCAAGATGAGTCTATGGGTTGTCAATAGTAGATTCCTTATGCTTGTCATGATCAACCCACCAACTTGGATAATCCATTTTTGGACCCATAAGTCTACAGTCAAGGATGACATATGACATGTTTCAACATAATTCATAAATTAGTCTACAAGTTTAACTCAACCTTACAACTGTATTATATGTCATAGATGGTCTTACATTTTTTAGGTATTAGGATTGATCCTTCAAGATCATAAATTTTGATTCAAGAAGCCAATTGAACCTCTTTCTTAAGTTTGAAATGTGAATCTAAAGGTGAATTATAATTCAAAAAGAACAAACAAACCAAAAAAACAAACTCACTAGCTTATACTACAAAGAATCTAAAGGTGAATTATAATTAAAAAAAGCAATTTTATCTTTACACTTCGTGTTTAAACAAATTTGGTTAGTCATTTTTTTTTGTTTTTCTCCATCGATTTATAAAATTAATCATGAAGATTCGTTTGTAGATAATATGCCTCGTTTTTTGTGGACACCATATGTAATGACGTAGTGCATGATCGTGTGATATGAGCATATTATAAAAAGATAGCGAATTTTAAAATTTTGCAGGCTCCAATCCCGAAAAACGAAACAGAAAAGCCATCGTTACCTCTTACTTGTGATCTGCTTAATGATCAAACATATGATAATTATTGAAGCTCAGTTTGAGAATAATTGGAACTGTAGCCTTAGATTTAGACGAAATCATCCACCTGTTATTTTATATTCACTCAATCACACGAGTATATTCTGTTTTCTCAGATTATTACCTTCCATTTTTTGGTTTATATCTGCCAAAACATATTATGTTCGATCATATATAGCATGTGTAAACCGCTGGCGCTTGGCTTGTCGACTTCGATGGAGTCCAGTCTTTTTCTATATTTTTTTTCTTTTCCAAAAATTTATGTTGGTAATAAACGCTATCACTTTGTAGCATAAATCTTCACGGTTTTCTATGATCATTATGATTTTTGAATGGAAGAATAAGAATAAGATTAGGGATATCCTCTGCTTCTAGATATGGATCAGCTGCTCAAAAATAGATTATTTCTTCCATTGTTTTATAGCTACCATTTATTGAAACCTCCGTTGATTGATTGTAATATGGATATATAAATATAATATGTTGCATTAGAATGTGAAGTATAGTCTTTTCAATGTGAGCGTAGATCATAAACCCATTATCAGAAGTTTCAAATACTCCTGAAGATCTAAAATTTAGTTTTGAAATATATAAGGTCAATCAAGTGGCTAAGGGATATTTGAAAAGTATTCACATTAGTAGAGATTTCTGTTTGGTTGAGTTTTATATAAATTACAACACTTAACCTGACTAAATCCCTCTTCTTTTGAAGTTGCAGTTAAGCTGTCTAGAGCTTTTCTTATACAATACCATCTCTGTGGTAGTCTCAACTCTTCTGTTTGGCAAGAGGATTTTTATTATCCAAGTAGGAGCAACATAAATTCTATTGATTTTTCAGAATGAAAGAAAATTATGATATTCTATTTCCAGACCAACCAGTGGTAGATCTGTATCTGCCAATGTGGGCTAAACATCAGCATTTGGCTAATAAACCTGCTTTCAAGTGGGTGGACGGAGCAGGCAATGAGCAGTGCAGTTTGACATACTCAGAGCTCAATGATTCTGCATCCACCATTGCCTCAAATCTTATGAGTACACTACAAAGAGGTGACACAGTTTTGATTCTCTGCCCACCTGGGATTGAATTTGTGGGAATCATATTTGGGTGCCAAAGAGCTGGGCTAGTGAGTGTTCCCATACTTCCTCCTAATCCATCCTTCTCTTCTCAGGTAAAGAAGCGTTCTTTGTTTCCAGTAGTTTTTATTATATGCTTCATCTGGATAGTTTGGGGAAAAGATCAACGAAGTAAATGGATTAGATATTTATAGACATAGCTAGGTGCAGATGTCGATGTACATATAGATAATTCTATTGGTATAATGGTTTCTTTTTATATCGTCTTGAAATAACAAAAATGAAATTCGAGAGTCAATTCGCCAGTATTAAAGTGTATAAAATTTAAAATTTGAAGAATACAGATATGATATTTGTAGTAATATAGATTGTTTCCTTCTTTCAGGAGGATTGCCGTAAGCTTTTAAAGATACTGCAACAGGCTCAGCCCAAGGCTGCCATAGCATATCCGGCCTATATTTCAAGTATCATGAAGCACACTGATTCTAATGGAATGGACATTCTGTTCAAGAAAATGCAATGGATATCACTGGTATCCTTATTCAAAGCGACTACACAGGAGACATCATTAATGAACGGAGAATGTGAGAGCAAGTACAATGGGTGTAGAGCAGAAGACCTGTTTTTGATATAGTATACTTCTGGTGCAACAGGCAGCCCTAAACCAGTTCTGATAACAGCAGGGTCTGCTGCACACAATGTAAGAGCAGCAAGAAAAGCATATGATCTTGAGCCATGGAGTGTCATAGTTTCATGGCTTCCTCAGTACCATGACTGTGGCCTCATGTTCCTTTTCCTTACCATTGTTAGTGCTGCAACCTGTATTTTAACTTCTCCATTCATGTTCATCAGAAGGCCAACCTTGTGGTTGGAAATGGTGAGCAAATACAAGGCCACCTGCACACCAGTATCATCTTTTTCCCTTCCTCTTGTACAAAACTACATGACCCTCAATCTGGAGGCCCTCAGAAATCTTATAGTGATTAATGAGTCTATATATGGTAATGTTGTGGAAAGGTTTGTGAAGAAATTTTCGGTATTTGGTCTGAGTGCTTCTGCCATGGCTCCATCCTATGGACTTGCAGAAAACTGTACTTTTGTGTCCACTGCATGGGGTCCCAATATAAGCCAAGCTCCTACTTACAGAATCCTTCTGCCTTGCGCAAGAATTTGCTCACAATCAGAACTGGGCATTGAGATGATAGTTGTTGAGCCGAAGACTTTTGAAGAAGTTGAAGCTGGCAAAGAAGGTGAGATTTGGATCTCCTCTCCAAGCAATGCAGACGGCTACCTGGACAACCCTTGGCTTACAAACGAGGTATCATTAATATATTCACCAAATTGTTGCATAATATTAAGTGATACTAAATGCAATTACTATTAATGTTTATAAATATTTATAAAAGGATAAGGGAATTGAAGATAAGAATGAAGATACTATGTATACAAGATATCATACAACAGATCATACCCAGTATCTATTCTAAATTTTAATTCAATCGTAAAAAGTATTAACTTAGGTTTTATTTTAATATATTAAGTAAAGATATTTAACTTAAAAAATAGATTAACTGTAATATTTATCAATATAAATCTAATTTATTTATCTGAAAGAAAAATATTATATTTCTATCATAATTATGTTGATTATATTTTTTATTTTATAATTTTAATTTTTGATAGCAATTTTATATAGTACTTTTTAATAATTTCATCTTATTTTATATTTTAAAATTTAATGTCTTCATATTTAAAAAACAAGTATTAGTTTTAAATAATTCTAACAAAACTCATCATTGTTTTTTTTTAAATTTATTTATACAATTAAAGTACATTCTTTAATACTTTGTAAAGTTTTTGTCATTGTTTCTATGGTGTTTACCTTTGTTATTGTTACTGTTATAATAATCACTATATAATAATGTTATTAATATTCTCAGTGCCATTGTTATTTTTTGGCACAGACATTCCTTGCAAGGCCAAACAGAAAAGGAGATTGGGACAGAGGAAATTTTTACTTAAGAACAGGAGATATGGGAGTCATTACAAAAGGCAATGATCAGTACTTATATATCACTGGTCGTCTGGAGGACGTTATAAGATCAGGTAGTCGTCTCGTTCCTCCTCACTACCTTGAAACAACTACCTTCATGAGCTGCACTACAAGTTTGAGAACAGGTTGTGCTGCTGCCGTTGAAGCAAACATAGATACAGCTAACACAGGGGCGATTGTAGTGCTTGCTGAACTGCAGAATTTAGAGTATAAATATAATAGAGGACATGATGAAGAGAGGATGAAGAGAATTTGTGAAAACATTTATTTTTGTATTGAGGAGGAGCATGGAGTTGTTGTTAGCTTTGTTGGGTTGGTTAAAGCTCGGTCTGTTCCAAAGACTACATCAGGGAAGTTACAGAGATGGAAAACAAGAAGACTATTAATGACTGGTGAGATTGAATTAGTACATAAAGAATGGTTTGGAGTGGTTAATTATAATAATTTCTTGTTCAAGTGCTGCAATGGGATGGATTTGTGTGAGAGATGTAGAGGGCTACAACTACAACAGCTTTCAAACAACGATAAAACTGAACTGGGTTATGGATTTTTGAAATCATTATTGTAACCTAGATTAATGAGACTATCTTCTTTCCTTGCCACGTATAGATATATAATCAATTTCCTTCATAAAAAATGGAATGTTAAGAGTTGCTTGATTATTTCTACTTAAAATTAACAACACTGTGATATTACCAGTGTGTTAATATCTTATCGAGGGATCTGTACGTTACTAAAAACAAAAATAACAGACAAAGAGATCTCATGGCTGCTAATTGGAGCACACAGATTCTTTATCCAGTGTATTTATTTTATAAGTAAGATACATCACTAATTTACAATGTATATAGCATAGGTTTTGGTTAAAATATTTATGATGGATAGTGTGATAAGTGGTGGTGAGCAATGGTAGGAATTGTAGGTGGCTTTGTTTAGTATTAGGGCATGTTCATAACGTTTATAAGCTGAGATTAGAATCATTTACCTCTAAACCAATAACGAAGGAGAAGTTAGATTTCAAATGTGAAATAAGGCAATTAAGACATACCTCCTCTGTCCTCCTCAATCTTTTGAAAGCAAGTTGATAACATAAGCAACCAAATTACCTATAGCAGCCATGTCCTTTCAAACAAATCAAAGATATCTTATTGAAGATGAAAACACAAGTATCTAAGTGAGAGTCAATTACTAATCTAAAAAAAAATATGACACCAAATAAATATCACATCATCATTTGCATAATCAAATTTATACTAATTGTTGCATTATCTTGAAGTGGAAGGGAGAGAGAGCATCACAAGCATGATTTCTGCTCTGCCACCACTATTGTATTTGACTACAAATTCTGATGAATGTTTGGTGACATATTGACAAAATATTGTCGACTTACCAACGCAACACTGATTTAAATTTCGTCGCTTTAATGACCAATTTTTATACGTCAAAATAATGATCCAGCATCATAGGTCAGCGCCACGGAAAATGTTGGCAGTGTCCATCGCAAAATCAACGTAACTTTGTCCATCTATCGACGCAAAAAATACAAAACATTGTAGAACGCCCATTTGAAATCATTGAAAAAACACCAAAAGTTTGTCCATTTTTTGACGAAGTGGAGCAAACCGTCGTTCCCATTACGACAAAAGCTACGTCATGTGTATAACAACCTTGTCGCAAATTTGTGTGGTTCATTGGGCTATGTTCGTCGAAATTACGACGAAACCCTGTAGTTTTTTTTAAAAAATTATTCTTTCAAACATCTTCCCTCCCTAACAATGTGCTTCCTATAATGTTTTTATCGGTGAAGGTTGCTAGTTGTTGTGCCGATATATTGTATCGTGCCAATATAAACATAAAACATGATCGGGGTGACATAGTTACTACTTGGCCAATATGTTATATCTCTTCAATTTGAAATGTGTGAATAGTGGGTCTTGGATACATATAGTGAGTAAATAGCTTATAAGAACAATGGTAGAAAACCCAACAATGAAGACTTGGGAAAAAACTTCCATAGAAATTGTTGGATACGTCTCACATGACCTGCAATAATGCAAGTCCCAAAGTGTATGGGCATAGTGTTGAAAACCCACACATGGAAACTAGGGACCCAAATTTGTGTCTTAAGGTTGTGAAATCCCTACAAAAACATTCATTAACCAATCAAAAAGTAAACAATTGTCTACTAATTTGAAAGGATTAGTCACAAAATCGTTTTTAATAGTTGAGATAGGCGTGAATGAAAAAATGGAAGACTTATGGTATAATTTCAGATTTTACATATTATAAAAAATATGGTTGTCAAAAATATCAGTTTTTAACATTCATTAACATATTATCAAATATATGGTTGTCATAATATGATTACAATCACTTTTTTTTTGTTGCTTTTTGTTAGCTAAAAAAAGAAGAAGCGGAGTATCGCTTTCTAAATCATTTTCCCCCCTTCAGTTGTTCTACCCTCTACTCATGATCTTAATGAATGCCTAGTCGTGTACTCATGACGTGGAGGCCGCTGCAAGGGGGGTTCTGCTACAATAACAAAGAAATTTTAAATTGATATGTTTTATTATTATTGTTACAAGTCTTTCATTAATTAAAAGAACATTAGAGTGGTGCTCTTTACCTGATGGGGCCACATCATGTTCTTGATCTTGTCTTATAGCCTCATGCTCAACATGCTGAACAACCTCTAAATCCTCTGGAGTTGAAACATGAAAGGCTACATTAATAAATACAATAATTGCAATTAAATATGTTTAAAAGAACATTAGAGTGGTCCTCTTTACCTGATGGGGCCGCATCATGTTCCTGATCTTGTCTAGCCTGATCATGCTCAACATGTTGATCGCGCTCTACTTGCTCTAAAGTTGAAACACAAATGGTTACATTAATTAATACACCAATTGCAATTAAAGATGTTTAATTATATTAATCCATACTGTGTTTTGTATAGCACATGAATACATCTAGTACCGGGATGCACACCATGACCTTCATCTGTAGGTTGTGCTCCACCCTCACTAGGCTGCATTCCAATGCCATATGCAATATTATCATTGCTTGCCTATTTAAAACAAATAGGCACATAATTACTTTATGGTGGAAATTAATATTGAATAGATTGCACAAGTATTCAATTTTAAACAAACTTCATTGAGTTTATTTACCTACATGTCGGATGCAGTGGAAGTTTTCCTAGTTAAGAGTCTTAGGCGTTCAACCATGACTCCATAGCCTTGCTGGAAGGAAATCTTCAAGTCCTCTTCTATGGGAACTCTATTGAATTCAGAGCCCTACATTTTTCCATAAGATCATGAATTTTGCTTCTATGGTGTGATAAAACCAAAATTGTTTGCAATTTATTATTTGGATGCAATACTTCATTTATTGATACTTACAATTGGTGTGGCTAATTTCATATAACCACCAGAGCCAAGTCTGCACTGACCATGTTTTTCTAGTCTTTCCTTTGTTTCCTTCGATGTGTCAGACAGCCTATGAAAAGTTTGAAATACGCTAGATTATGTAAAAAGAAAGAGTAATCAGTATATAATTACATTGTTGATAGTATCACATACCTTCCTTAGCCCGGTGGTGTCTTTCCTTTTTTTCTTTTCAGCCTTCTCCTTTCCACTTGACACCAGGTCCTTCCACTCCCTCTCCAAAATCATGGGGGGATGCTTGTACTTTTTGTTCTTCTCTAAATGTGACCTATAATGGTACCTCACATACTTTAGATAGGTACCAACTTTCTTAAGGACCTTGGTTCAGTTGAATGTGTTATTACCGAATAACACAACTAAACAGTTAATGAGTTGATCTTTTAAATCTTGATTTTGGGCATTCCACTGTGTATGTATGGTGGGCTCGACGATCTCTGATGTAATATCATTTAGATGTTTATAAAAAACACCATTTCCTACAAAATGATCATGGGATCATTAGTCTAAAAAGAGTGATCAATAAGTAAATTTCAATTGGATTATATATAATAATAATGATTTTTTTTAAAGTACATGGGACCTTCTCTATCTTTATGGGAACAAAATCCTTGGTCACCACAAATGTGACCAACAATGTTCCCATACTAGTAATACAGGAAGATCCAAGAAATGCTGGTGAAAGATCACCAGTACTAGTGGCCTCTGCATCCCCAGGTCCATGTCCTGATGCATGTTCTAGCATGTGTTCACTACTAGAGGGTGCACTACTCAATGTCTGCATGCTATGCGTTGTCGACATTTCAGTCGACTGGTTACACCCAAAAAAGGATATAAAAGTCACAGCAAAACTAAACCTAGGAATTGGACATTCCAACAGGCGACTAACTTCTTCTCATGGTCGTTCATTTACTTGTCAAACCAGGGCACAAATACTTTAAATGGAGCAGCACGGTATGTGCACTAAGAACTAGTTTCCAGTCACCATCTATAGAAAACAAATACTTAAAAGTAATGCAACGTAAAGCTTCTTAACTCAAACACAACTCAGCTAAAACATAAATCATAACAGCTATTATTAATGGACAAACTGTGAATTGGCTTTATACTGCAGGAACACACACAGGGATGGATTCCCAATGTTACAGGAGCAATACAAAGCTGAGTTTGCGTTGAAATCTACAGAAATAGACTCTAACTGGTAATCAACATGAAATGAATAGTTAACTACAACAACTTGCTATAGAATACTTACTAAGTGGGCCCCCTTAGCAAGCATTAACTAGATTACACAAGAAGTTGACTCAAAGCTTCATCAAATTTTATTCATACTCAGAACCAAGATACATCGATTACTCTGTTTTGAGAAGAAAAACTTAACACAGAACTCTATTGCTTTTTCAACTTAATTTTAACACATACTGTTTCATCCTCATTCACTCGCACAGGAGGAATGGTTATTTAAATGAAAGAGACAACTAACTAACTAACAGAGGGAGTCGTAATCATAAATACATTCTAAATTCGCAGAACAACTATTCATAAATGAAAGTATATCTGCTCAACGCGACCCAGAGAAAATATAGCATTACACACTCCCTAGATCAAAGGATAGTTTAAAGCTTCCTCCCAAAGATTCGGTCAAAGAGTTATTATTGGAACAACTTCTTCAACAGAGCCGAGATTCCTTGCGCTTGATCAGCTCCTGCTTCCTCCAACAACGTGCAATAAGTGATAGAGGCGAAGGAAAGCATACACACAAATGACACGACATCCATTAATTAATCACATGTTAATCCTATTCCATTATCCAAAATCATAATCATCTATCAGCCATACGGGAGGTGAAAAAGGTAACTAATGAAGTTGTCAAGCTACAGGAATATGGAATTCATTGCTACAGGATACCACCCGAAAAGTCTTTAATCAACAGGTTTAAACAAAAAATGTAAGAGTATCAAAAGTTCAAACTATGAGCATATTTAAGGCTCATCATTTTGCCAAAAAATGGTTACACCCACAAAAAGATATAAAAGTCACACCAGAACTAAACCTGGTAATTGGACATTCCAACAGGTGACTAACTTCTTCTCATGGTCGTTCATTTACTTGTCAAACCAGGGCACGTATACTTTAAATGGAGAAACACGGTATGTGCACTAAGAACTAGTTTCCAGTCACCATCTATAGAAAACAAATACTTAAAAGTAATGCAACGTAAAGCTTCTTAACTCAAACACAACTCGGCTAAAACATAAGTCATAACAGCTATTATTAATGGACAAACTGTGAACTGGCTTTATGCTGCAGGAATAGACACAAGGATGGATTCCCAATGTTGCAGGATCAATACAAAGCTGAGTTTGTGTTGAAATCTATAGAAATAGACTCTAACTATTAATCAACATGAAATGAATAGTTAACTACAACAACTTGCTATAGAATACTTACTAAGTGGCCCCCCTTAGCAAGCATCAACTAGATTACACAAGTTGACTCAAAGCTTCATCGAATTTTATTCATACTCAGAACCAGGATACATCGATTACTTTGTTTTGAGAAGAAAAACTTAACACAAAACTCTATTGCTTTTTCAACTTAATTTTAACACATACTGTTTCATCCTCATTCACTCGCACAGGAGGAATGGTTATTTAAATGAAAGAGACAACTAACTAACTAACAGAGGGAGTCGTAATCATAAATACATTCTAAATTCGCAGAACAACTATTCATAAATGAAAGTCTATCTGCTCAACGCGACCCAGAGAAAATATAGCATTACACACTCCCTAGATCAAAGGATAGTTTAAAGCTTCCTCCCAAAGATTCGGTCAAAGAGTTATTATTGGAACAACTTCTTCAACAGAGCCGAGATTCCTTGCGCTTGATCAACTCCTGCTTCCTCCAACAACGTGCAATAAGTGATAGAGGCGAAGGAAAGCATACACACAAATGACACGACATCCATTAATTAATCACATGTTAATCCTATTCCATTATCCAAAATCATAATCATCTATCAGCCATGCGGGAGGTGAAAAAGGTAACTAATGAAGTTGTCAAGCTACAGGAATATGGAATTCATTGCTACAGGATACCACCCGAAAAGTCTTTAATCAACAGGTTTAAACAAAAAATGTAAGAGTATCAAAAGTTCAAACTATGAGCATATTTAAGGCTCATCATTTTGCTAAAAAATGGTTACACCCACAAAAAGATATAAAAGTCACAGCAGAACTAAACCTGGTAATTGGACATTCCAACAGGCGACTAACTTCTTCTCATGGTCGTTCATTTACTTGTCAAACCAGGGCACGTATACTTTAAATGGAGCAACACGGTATGTGCACTAAGAACTAGTTTCCAGTCACCATCTATAGAAAACAAATACTTAAAAGTAATGCAACGTAAAGCTTCTTAACTCAAACACAACTCGGCTAAAACATAAGTCATAACAGCTATTATTAATGGACAAACTGTGAACTGGCTTTATGCTGCAGGAATAGACACAAGGATGGATTCCCAATGTTGCAGGATCAATACAAAGCTGAGTTTGTGTTGAAATCTATAGAAATAGACTCTAACTGTTAATCAACATGAAATGAATAGTTAACTACAACAACTTGCTATAGAATACTTACTAAGTGGCCCCCCTTAGCAAGCATCAACTAGATTACACAAGTTGACTCAAAGCTTCATCGAATTTTATTCATACTCAGAACCAGGATACATCGATTACTTTGTTTTGAGAAGAAAAACTTAACACAAAACTCTATTACTTTTTCAACTTAATTTTAACACATACTGTTTCATCCTCGTTCACTCGCGCAGGAGGAACGGTTATTTAAATGAAAGATACAACTAACTAACTAACAGAGGGAGTCGTAATCATAAATACATTCTAAATTCGTGGAAAAAATATTCATGAATGAAAGTCTATCTGCTCAATGCGACCCAGAGAAAATATAGCATTACAAAATCCCTAGATCAAAGGATCGTTTAAAGCTTCCTCCTGAAGATTCGGTCAAAGAGTTATTACTGGAACAACTTCTTCAACAGAGCTAAGATTCCTTGCGCTTGATCAGCTCCTGCTTCCTCCAACAACCTGCAATAAGTGATAGAGGCGAAGGAAAGCATACACACAAGTGACACGACATCCATTCATTAATCACATGTTAATCCTATTCCATTATCCAAAATCATAATCATATATCAGCCATGCGGGAGGTGAAAAGGGTAATTAATGAAGTTGTCAAGCTACAGGAATATGGAATTCATTGCAACAGGATACCACCCGAAAAGTCTTTAATCAACAGGTTTAATCAAAAAAGTAAGAGTATCAAAAGTTCAAACTATGAGTATATTTAAGGCTCATCATCGACAATATAGGCACAGATGATGGGGTCAGATGATGTGATGTATGTGCAGGAAGATCAAGATCGACACTTGTATCAACCCCTACTCCTCGAGCGACACCTGCAGTACCCTGATCATGGCCAACAACATCATGAGGATGCAAAAAATCCTATAAAAACAACACATATTTTAGTTCATGACATAAAAGAGTACAAAATATAAAACCATGAATGAACTTATGTTATAATTAAAGATTTCATGACAACTTACTTGCAAGTTTCGTGCTCTCTCAGTCAATATTTTAACCCTTTCTCTTATCTCATCTGTTTGAGGCACTATGAATAAGAACTGAAGGATTTCTTCATTGCATTTTTTTTAGTCTTCCTCATCATATCCAAAGGGTTTGCGAATTATGCGATCTCATCATCGCATAATAGTGACTGAACCTCCCTATGGATGATTTCCTCTACTGCTGGTGCCTTTACCCGATCATGTGACTGTGACAAGAATATTAAAAACATTATCGGAATTAACCCAATAAACTTATTAAAAAAACATAATAATAAAATTTTTCACTCATATCTAATTTGTACAATTACAATGAGGTAAACCTGTTGGGTAGAAGTGCCTAAAGATGCATCGCAATCTATGCTTTGGCCAGAGCCTTCCCCCTACGATCAATGTCTAGCTATGACAAAAATTAAATATAAAAAGACATTATCGAAATGAAACCAATAGACTTACAGAAAAATAATAATAATAAAATGGTATATTTGAGTCATTAATTGGAGGTTGGGTAAAATAGTATATAGTACGTACCACCCCCATAGTAACTATGTTTGTATCTATTCAATTCAAATTGTAATCAATTAGCAACTCTTCCCCTGCAGTTATTGATTTTATCGCACATACGAATACATGGTTGAATCCCTCACGTGCTTCGAATATGCAATTAGGTTGCTTATTTGTTGACCCAGGTCATGTACTATTTATAAACCCTGCAATATTCCCTAATGCTTTTGGCCTTCCATCAATGTACATAGCCACTCCTTTATTTTAATCCTTATCTTTTAGCTGTACATAATTTGTTGATAGTGCATACCTACACATACTACATGTATATCAAACTAGCTACATCCAATCTTTGTAACTCTAACAGGGTCTGACATACTCCATCAATTTAGTAACTTTTTCGCAATAGACTTTTATGTTTTCCATGCAAAATAGGCCCAAACTATGTAATGACGATGGTGCTATGTGATATATCCTCTCGTTGACACAAAAATCAGTGTTTATTGTAGGAAGTTCCTTGGGTACCCATTTTTTCCATAGATATTTGTACCTCAAGGGCACCTCGATGTTTCCTATGCTCTCATCATCATAAGAACATGACCCCCCTTCAGTAAGAAAAAAATCTATGCGTTTATGGAATTTTATTCTAATCTTTTGACCTCTAGTTGATCTCCTTCTTTTAGACCTACTACATGTCTCGATTTCCTCTTCTCTTCTTGAATTTCCCTTGTTTGAGGAAGACAGATATGAAAAATACCTATTTGGTGGTACCTACACTCATAAGGATGTTAGATGAAGTTATTTCATGGTGATGTGATCCCAAGGTATGGGGTTGGAGGATTAAAAACCAAGGTTGTCACTACTAGTCAAATGCATGTGGAGGTAACAATAGTTGTGAATGTATCAATAAACCTTGTAAGGGTCTGATGATCAAATATCACTTGGTAAGCATGGGAATGGTATGTAGGGTCACCAACCTTGTGTTTTGAAGCCTTGGGTTTTGGGAACATCTAGAGGAGTCATTGCCTTGTTTCTTGGAGGTTGATTGGGTTAGTTGGTGGAAGGTTTCTATTACTTTTTGTACCTTTCTATGATTTTTTTTGGACCACCTTCCTCGAAGAAAATAGTCCCTTTGAGGTATTACTGGTGTAAAATAGCCCCTATGGTTTTTTGGGTCCCCCAAATAAAATAATAAAAGATGGGCCCTACTTAGAAGAACCCCAAAATGTATCGAAGTTTATTTCTTTCTTAAGAATCTAGTTAAAGAGGCTAATTGGGTCCCTCCCTATCCAACATTCCTTCACCATTTTCTAGACACCCACAACATCTTTGAACCATTTATACTCTTCTAGAACTAGGAAAAAAAAGTCCACTTTCATTAGTGTTCTCTTTTGGGCTTTCCCTAGTGTTGGCATCTTTATTTTTCTTTTGGAGGTTTGGTTGAGTTAGTGAAATATTCATAAGTTTTTAATGGATCCTTGTCTTTTTTTCATCTCTTGTACTGGTGCGGGAGCACCTTGGCATAATTGGGCCTTTATTAGGCAATGTTTTGAAATTTGATTCAATGTTATTGTTCCTACTTTGTAAATCATGTTATTAGTGTCATGTTTCATATATTTGAGGTCATGTTGACGTCATTTGGTGTTTATTAAGTCCAAAAGTGCAAAAATGAAAACAATGTAAAAAGTTGTCAACTTAATCAAAAAGTCAATATTAAGAGATGAAGAGTCATTAGGGTTGGTTAGAGGAATTTAGAAGGCTAAAAGTCAGTTGTTTTTCCTTTAAAAGGGATCTTATATCTTTAAGAACTTCGAGGGTGGTTGAATAAAGAATAAGTTCAAGGAAAATCTCTTATTTTTAATCATTTTTCTTCAGAAATCTTGTATTTCTAGGCATTGTACAGAATTGTACGGCCTTGAAGGAATGGTAGAATGGTTGGATATTGGAATAATCTCAATCACCTTCTTGTTACATCAAAGTTCATGAATTTTAGTTAAGGTTTTTGTGAGTTATTTACTTCAGATTGCTAAAACCCTCAGTTAGGGTAAGCAGAGAGAAATAATTATGTTTCTCCTTTATTAATTGGTGGAATCTTCTGGTTTCTTGTGAGATTAGCCTACTATGAATGCTCTTTCATGTTTCGGTGGATTTAGGTAAAAATCATAAAGATAAGATGCGAGGGAATGAAGTTTCTTGACTGAAAAATTGTGTACAGTCTGTGAATAGAGTAATTATGAAGGTTAAGCCCTTAGTATTTTGTGAAAATACTTTGTAAATGGACTTTGATTCTTTGAAGAGTATATACCAATCAAAATAAACATGTCCCAAGCACTGGAAAAGTGTACTTTGGTCAGGAGTTAGTAAAGCAACAAACCCTTATGCAAATCAGGCCTAATTAGGCCTAAATATGTCTGAGACAACAATATTTGAAGCTTGTGTTGTAAAAGTTTTGATACCCATTTTGAATATGTTTTAGATCTGAAAGGAGGGAATTGAAAAGTGTGGATAGACTTGTGTAATAGTTCTTAGATTGTGAATGACGCCCTGAAAAATAGGTTAGTAGACCTACAAGCATTGCAAACAAGGTATGAAGGAACCAGTGACAGTAAGAACTTTAAGGGCTTTTGATGATTAAGTGTGAGTTCTTGGTTGTTTTGGTTAAGAGATTACCAATGTATAATTTGATCTTATTTGATATAAGGTTTGGTGTAAGCATGAAGTTAAAAATTCCATTGGTTTGATTGATCTGTCTAATAATAGCGTTGTTTTGGAGACTAAAATGAAAGTATTGTATATGATTTTCTTAAATTGTCAAGAATAAAGGATGGGAGATGGTTTACATTTTTTTGAAGTGAAATGGACTGGAAATTTTTTGGTCTATATTAGCCTAAATACTGTTTTGGGTCAGATTAACTTTATGTTGAGTTGAAATTATGAAGTTTAGGGCAGTCATAAAGAGAGCTAATGGTAAAATGAAAAGGAAGATTGGGTAATTGTTTGTTTTGATCAAGATGAAGTTGAATAAGGTGTTTGAAGGTCTGGTAATGGTTTGGAACTCTAAAGCAAAAGTTGAGTGTTTGTGTTGAGTTTTGTGAAGGGAAATATAGTTGAATAAGTGTGTCAAAAGAAGGAAAGTTCAACATTGTTTGTGACTTGTCAAATGTGATTATGTGAGTTTGTTTCCTTCCTCTGAATTTGCATCATGTACTTATATACATTCTCTTATGGACAGGCACTAGGCATTTTTCATTGCACTCACAAACCATGTATTTTTTCAGTCCCTTTGACCATTTGCAGACCTCAATATGTAAATTTATTTCATCAAAGTTTAGAAATTTGAACCCTAGTGAACTTCATGTGTTGTTATGTGACGGGAATTCCTTTCAATCTTATAGTAGAAAAAATATGCTAAGACAGATACAAAAACTACAGTTCATAGGCCAAAACTGGCCACCCAACTGATTGAACATCTCAAAGCTTGGTTGTTCAAACTAACCAGACACTAGTACTAGGTAGTACTTGGGTTTTCCAATGGGAAATTGGCTCAAATTGATAAAAATATAGCATGCAACAACTCGATGGGAAAAAATAGAGTCTAAATCATTGTACTTGCAACAAGATTTCTAAATGTGAGGGAAAAATCACTTACAGTCATTGTCCCTTGGTTGATTTTCCCTTTCTGAATGCCCTCACCTCTCGCTCTGGCTTTCCTCCTACCAAATGGTTCCTAGTCTTCCTCCTTGACTCAATGGCCTTGCAACACTCATCTAGTGAAGTCTCGCAACTCTCCACTCAGGGGTTGGATGTAGTGGTTCTCAGTACAACTCTCTAATTAGGGTCTGGATGCAGTATGCTATGTCGTGCTCCTGCGCGCGTGGGGCCAAAATTCAAAATATATAGTTTATATATATGTTATGTCAACATATATTTTATTTTATTTTCTACAAAATATAATTTTGTATGGTGGCTTGCTGAGCTTATATAGTTGGTTTTCTATTTCTTTGTAATTTTTGATGATTTATTTGCTATGACATGATTGAATATTATCTATAGTCCTAGTGATTATTAGAAAGGCTTATGATATGTGATGTTTAATCATGATGGATGTCTAAGAATTAGTGATTGAAATAATACTTGACTAAAGATTGAGCTATTTGATATTTTTTCATTTAAGCATCATGGAAGAAATGCTTGAAATCAATGTCTTATTAATGTAGCCTACAAGGTTCCTTTTCCTAGGTTTTTTTGGTCCTATTCTTGTTATGACTTTTCTTTTACATTGGTCTATTACAGTAATGGGGAGCATATCTAGTGAATCAATTCTTTTAGTCTCTTTGATTCTTATCCTTGTGCATAACAAGTTTTCTTCTATCTTATGATTCATTGATTGTTGGTTTAAAACACTCATTACAACTAACATGGATATGAATTATGATGTGGGTGTGAGAAGGGATTGTTGAATATGAAGGAATCATTTAGGAAAGTACTCCTTAATCCAAATGAGTCATTTTCTTGTCATGGAATGTGTTAAGAGACTTTAAAATTAATATATTCAATCTAGTTAATATTGACACATCTAAAGCATGCCAAAGGCACTTTAGAGATATGCTATATAAAGAAGATTGTTAAGGTGGTGTCAAGTCTTGATCCATTAGGGTAGGAAAACATAGATGCACTGGTACAAAAGGTTCCATTCAACTTGGAGGAAATGGATAATTACCTAAGGGGCTAATGTGAGATTGGACCAAGTTTATATTATGATACAAATACCTTGGGAAAAGGGATGATGAATTGGTTAAGTATAGGAAATTATAGAGATAAATATAACACCAAGGGAAGAACACTAGAACTGATTTTAGAACTATGGATTAATCCAAGACTCAAAATTCCACTATGAGGCATCCCTTGCCTCTTAAATTAATTCCATAGGTGGGTTTATCCTCCAATATAGTGCCATTGGTTAGCTTCTCATGTGAACTTCCGCTATAAGTAGGATTACCATACACTTTCATAACATGCATGTGTGGTTTCAAAAGGTTTATACATTCTTGTGAATTTGAAAGAGAGGCATGTTTTGACTTTTCCATAGGTTTTAGGGGTTAATTTGACTTGGTTTTACCATTAGAATGGAAAACCTTATGGTTTAGGTTCCATAAACAAAATATACTCATTTTTTTAGCTTCCTATTATCATCTTTATATTCAATGAGATTTTTAAAGATCATCTAAATATTCATTTCTAATGAAATGCACAAACTAATGTGTAATAGATCCAAGGTAAGGCTTAGACAGCCTTGTCTTTTGAAACCATTAACCAAAGAAATGCTAAGAACAATATATGAAAGAGACGAAGAATAAGGCAACTTGTATTATTAGAAAGGATGAGATGCCTTTATATAGCATCACTTCATGTTTGAGTCTCGAAACCCTGCCATATTTTCAACACATGCGTCCAGGCTAACCATGTCAAGTTTCACTCCATACAAGCACAAATTGAAAAAAAATCAACTTTGGCCCCATTCACATGTCACTATGCAGGGTCAACATGAGGAAACATTTTTTTTTAGGAGTGAAATAACCAAAGATATGATCAAATAATATATAATCATAAATAGTCATAGAGTAATTAAGATTTGATCATATGGAAATTTCTAGGAGAGCTAGAATAGTTGTAACATCATGAATTAACAACATTAAAAAGTACATCATGAATTAATTATGTAATGGCATAAAAATTAAAAACATCATGAATTAATTATGTAACCATATAAGTCAAATATAATTCTATCAAGAAATCAATATCAAATAGATAATATAATCACATAACTCATACATTTCAATGTCGTTGATCTTCTTCTTCATCCAACTCTTTGTCTGTATCATCCAATCTAGATTCAACATTGTAAGGATTGGTCATATCATCATCATCATCATTGATATTAGTTTCAATAATGTCATCATCCACATGGATATCATCTTCATGAACATTAACTCCTACATCATCATGATCTAGTTCCTCTTCTTCGACATCTTCGTCAAGCACATCATCAACTAACTATTGATCCTGATCATCATGTACAACATCTTCTAGTTCTTCGGTATCTTCTTCTTCCACTAGTACATTATACTTTACCGGCCTTCCTCTTGGATCATGTCTACCAAAAATGACCAACCTGGTTTACCTAAAACCTCTGAGTAAAATACCTGGCTCGCTCGATCGACCTTCTATTAGCCATGGTAAATCCATTATCATGTTCAATAGCAGTTCTCTCAGGATCATTTTCATTCAATCGTAGCATGTAACATTGGATGAAAAACTGAACTAATTTGAAGGACTTAAAGTCACACTCAAGTATATCATCCAAAATCCAATAGAATCAATTTTCTAAGACTTATAGATGTATGTCACTTCTAGATGAAACATTAGTCACGTAAAAGACTGCAATTATCCCAGAATCACAAGTTTTCTTTGTGTCATCCAACTTTTTGATTCAAAATTTATGACCATTGCACCACATAGCCTTGTAGTGTTTCACCTACAATATGCCAAACATGTAAAAATTATTGCATCATCAGTTGATAAACATATTTATTATTGGTGGAATGTATGCAAAGAAAAAAAAATAAACACATATATACATCAATATAATTGAAAATAATTAAATAATATGGGTGATTAATATATTTATACGTACCTATTTATCTCTTAAACCATATGCTAAATCAATTTCCCTTGGTGTAACATTGGAATCTCCATTACAATGAGCTTATTTAACCAACGAAGCCACATCTTCCCATGTTAATGCACGACTGGATTGTTGACATCATTCAATCCATACCATCATCCAATCAAGATTGTTTGCGACATACAAATGTAGTGCATCCCACTCTCGACCAACTATATAAAAAAAAAATTCACAAACGACGTATAATTAGTTAATTACCAAGGTATACGACCTTAATTTATAATTTATGTACATGAAAACCTAACATCCCACTACCAATGATCTTATTATCTTTTGTTGTTGGAAAAATTCAAATTAAATTTTGAAAAAACTACATTCATAAATCCCTCATAGAAAACCAAATCTTGATGTAATTTCCTGTGATCACAACCAAATTTGATCCCCAACAAATTATCTCAGTAAAAACATTTTGATCCATATCAGGAAGAGTTGGTGTAGATCTCCCTAATTTCTAAGCCTTTGTTTTTTGATGTTTTTGGCATATCGGCAGGAAATCCAAATTTTCATATCAATCAATGTGCCTAGGTGAATACATATCGGCCAGACACAACTCACAGTTTCATCGACGCAGGGGATCATTGGCAAGACAAATGATATCGGTGTGAGATCTATCATTCAAAATGAGCTTATGAGTTTTGCTGATGAAATATATCAGTGAGACATTTATCCTCTCACACCGATGATACAAAGGAAACTACTCATTGACAAGAAAAGCATCATCATAGTGAAGCCAACAAGTTATACCAAGCAATTATGTCTTATCGGTGAATTACCATTGGTAAGAAGTTCATCATGTCTCATCGATCAAGCATAGAGAAGCATATCGGCAAAACAAGAAGCTATTGGTGTAAGTTTGAAAGGTTCTCTCGATGCTCCATGTCACACTGATGATATCAGTGAGAGTCTTGGTGACATATTCAAGATCGGAGGAATGAACATTAGGGAGACTCGTAGCATCGGAGAAACTGCAGAATGTCTTAGGGAAGCATGATCTCTTGCCGATGAAGATACAAATAGATCAAAAGATCATCATAGTGAATTTTGGTGACATTTACAAAGATCGAGAGGATAAATTGTGTATTGGTGAGAAAGGTATCGTGTTTCTCCGACCAATAGGTTGTTTGGTGAACGTTGGTAAAAACCAAATATAAAGAATCACCCAGAATTCAAATTGTCTTGTCAATACACGGTACTTGATGTGAGAGTGAGAATTTAAAAAAGATTGTGAACTTGTGCTAAGACCTGAAACATTAATGGTGGTATGAACACAAAGAGATAGTTGATTTCTTGAATTGAATAACAATAATTGAAGAATGTATTGAGTGGAATTCACAGCGGAAGAAACGTGAGGAAGGACAAAGAACTAGAGAACCTTGCGGCCAAAGGATTTCAAACATAATTTTTGAGTTTTCTCCATTTCATATTCTAATTTTGTCATTTAAAAAAAGGGTATAATGGAGGGAACGAGCTCAAGGAAAACAAAAAGAAAAAGAAGAAGTGAGAGTAGTCGCCCCAAGAGTTAAAAATAGAAAATTGAAGCTGAAAATGAACCAGGGGTAGTGGAAAGAAAATTGAACTAGGACCTAATTGATCAATTGCCCGGCTCTGGACCTAGGGCTAGGTGCTCTACACAGCTCAGGGAAGATGTAGAAAAGTTAGAAGATAGGTGCAAACACATAGGAGATACATGGACCCCAATCAGGGGATATGAGTTATTCATCTTCCATTACCACTGAAGGAGTCGGTATGAACCAGTGTGTAACCCTTGGAAATTTAACCTAGGAAAGTTGGTCTGTCCAAATGTGTTTGCAGATGTGGAATTGATAAAAGTGTTAGTTGCCAGTTATAACCCCAAGCTAAAATCTATTTGTTACCCTTCTAGAAAACCATTCATACACAGATTAGAGGCTGCATTCTATGAGGTTTTCAATTTAGAAGGAGCGTGTGACGAGAAAATTGTGTATGAGGAACTAGACATAGAATTCTGGAGATTGGATACTATGTACAAGGGTTGGAGGCTACCATTGTATAGATGTAAGAAGGATGGAAACACAGCCCCATTAGAATATGGTGATGGTCCCCCTTTTCATGTGGACCTATTTGGACCATACTTGAAGTACACCTATTTCTCTGTGTGCCAAGTGCTAGGGGTGGATGCCGCTGAATACATGTCAATTGTGTCGATGGTGATAGCAATAGATGTCCAATGCTATAAATATTGACCTTTTGATTATCCCATACATATTTTCAATGAACTCAATGTAGGATTGATTGCAGTAAGGAATGGCCCCCCTTTTTTGCATTTGAGGCATTATTCAATCCTGATGCATATGATTCTTTACTATGGACAAGAATTGAAGATGTGGCCTGATAAGCTAAGGGTTTCACAATTTGATAAAGAGGGGGGGTTGTTTTTGGTACAAATTTAGACTGCTATTTGAGACAGTAGATTTTCCAATCAATGCTTCATACATTTTGAAGAATATTTTGTGAAGCCATTGTATAAATTGTATAATCACCCTTGTGAATATTCATTGTCTGATGAGATAAAAAGGTTCCTTAGACCCAAGGACTTTAATGGGCCTATTAATCACAATTGGGGAGATTGGTACTGTTTAGAAGATGCAACAATGATCAGGATATATGGATTTGAGGATGCACCCTTTATTCTTCCAAAAATAGTACCTGATAGAATTGCATATCTTGAGATTTCCAGGAAATTAGATTATTTATATTTCATGAATTTAAGCTCTTTTGGAAAATAGGAATTTATGCCTAGCACACTTTGTTTCGGTTATTTGATTGTGTTGGCAAGGGAGGGATATGATTTGGTTTTGAATAAATTGTTGCAATATAACATGAAGAAAGGTCCACGTCGAAAAGGATTCGATCCAGAGGGGTATATCAACTTTGCAAGGGACAAAATAAACTTGGGTGGGTATGATCATATACCCTATCAATATGATGATTTGGTTAGAAATCTAGAAGAGGAGGAAGCATAAAGAGTGATTGATGAGTACAACAGAGGATTTCTAGATGTTGGGATGCTATCTTCAGAGGAGGAAACACCTGGTGATAACAGGCCTCACAACACAACTGACAAAATATCTAGATCAAGAATGCAAGATTACAAATTTCCTCCTAGGGAGATAGAAGTTGAAGAAATTTCAGATACAGATGCAAGACAAATTGCATACAAATCATTCATAGCTAATGATGAATTTGTAAAAACTCTACAGTTTAAGGCTTTCTTGTATAAGCAAAAAGGGAAAAAAATAAGGGAATCAGTTGGAAATATAACACCAACTAATGAAGGACAGTTGTTGGGTAACCTAAAAACAAGTGTGGATAAAGAAATGGAAGATATGACTCCTGAGAAGGGGAGAAAGATGCTAGAAGATGTAGGAGTCATGATTTTTCCTCGGTTAGATTTGAATTATGCCTTAGTCTTTGATAGTTTCTTGAAGAACAATAATGCAACATATAAGCCCAACCCTGAAGGTGTGATAGAGATATATGCAGGATCTAGGTACAATCCAGATGAAGGGTCGCTCATGATTTGGGCCATGTATCCACCTCACAGGAAACCAATTGTGATTGATACTAAAAAGGAATTTGGGCATGTGATGACCTTAGAAGTTGGAGAGGTTGATCCCATAACCACAACATATATTGGCATTAATGTTGCTAAATTGAATAAAGCACAGATTTAGATGTTGATAAAAGAAAAAGAAATGTATAGAATAAACAATGAAAGATTTCTTAGAGAGAATGATCATTTGAAGGATATGGTGGGAATAAAATTAGGACCCACAAAGCAATTAACTCAAGGTGAGAGTTCTCATACAAAAGATTAGTGGGTAGGATCATATGCATATTCACAGGGCAAATATGATGAACTCACTGCAATGATAAAGAAGAGGCAAGCCAACTTGATGACTTGGCTGAGTAAACTTTGGGAAACACATTTGATAAATTATGTTGTAGAACGATAACATAAGAGGATTGATGGGAGAATCCATGAGAAACTCCAAGAAATAAGTGAAAGAGATGTTCCAGATAATGCAACTATTGATATTGCTAATAATTTCATAAAGAGACATGAGGGATTTCAAGAAGAATTGCAAGGGGATGAACAGGGGCTGATTGATGCCACTAAGAAGGGATTGCCAATTCTATTCAAAGAAAAAGGAGAATTGAACGGAAAATACAAATGGATTAAGGAATGTGAGTCAATGTTGCAAACAATTCTGGAGGCAGCTACAAGAGACAATTCAACACTAGACGAGGCTTGTGAGAAAAATGAATGGATGGTGATCATGGAGATAGAAATTTGGAATGCACTTGAAGATGCCAGCACACATGCACATTAGGATTACCTTGATCTTTTTTCAAAAATCCATTTATGGCTAAATAGATCCTAACTGGTAGTTTATTATTGTTGTTATGCAAAAACATTTCTCAAAGGACGTGTCCTTTCATAGTTTGTTATATTTATACATGCTCTATATGATCAGGGGAGGAGATAGACAGATAAAAAAAAGAATATTGTAGATAGTTTTTGTAATGATGTTTTCATCAAAAAGACACAAATGCATGCACAAAGTTCGATGAAGTTAATGAATATATATGAATTTGTGGCTTAGTCTTTCGTATCAACTATCTATGGAATTATACAATTATTTGATTGTCTCCATTTTGATGCTGTTTTGTTGTTCAAATTGGTATATCAAGCATATATTAGTTTTTTGATACACATTTGTTGTATTTGTGTGATGTGATCATTTGGTTCTTTCAAGTAATGATTATATCCTTATAATCAATCACATTAACTAGAAATTATTAATTGGATCAGTAAGAAGAATCAAATAATTAGGGTTGTCATCCTATCTCAAGTAGAGTTGTCAGCCATTTACTTGCACATTTGTACAAGTTGGAAACTACATTTGTGTGCCAAACAGTTTGAATTATTGCCATCACAGATTACACTTTTCTAGATCTTCATTAGACTCCATATACCCAATGAGGCACTGGTCTTACATACTTAATTTTAGTTCATCCATTTTATATTTTACATTTGTTAACTAAACATACTAGGATTAGCCTTGATATTGCTTATATAATCTATACCATAATAAAGATTCAATTGTCCACTCCCACTTGCCATTGTGGATAAATTGCTTGAAAAATAAACACAAATCAAGTCTGCTTCATTCATATAGGTATACCCACCTAGGTCTAGCAGAACCTGAAGAGAAGAAGGGCTAAACTATTTGGCCTTGTATGTTACCCTGAAATGTACCAAGAGTTTGGCAACCTCTTGAGGCATTTTGTATGTGTTTTTGAGAGCTAACAGGGTCTTCTTCTTATATATATGAAATTCGAATTGTAACATTTGATCATCAACACTTTTTAAGATTTTAATACTTTTCAGCAATGAAAGACTTATTTTCTGGAGTAATACAATACCAGTACTTTTCTATTTGTGTGTAGAAGATTCTTTCATTTGGAATAGCTCTCTGTTGTTTCTTTTCAAGAAATTGAAGGAAATGTAAAATGTATTCTAATTAATCTCCATGACCATCTTATAATTACCTCTCTCTTTCCTCAATCTATCTTTCCCCATCAAGTACTCCCCTTCAAATTTGTTAATGGAGTTGGGATCCCAAATGCGATCTACATGGATCTTTGCTATGAACTTAGGAAGATATTCAGTAATGTACACCATGGCCTAGTATACCATATATCCCTCCACCATAGAACCCTTAGGATGTGATTTTTGTCTAACGAAATCCTTCAAAAATTTCAAGTGTCTTTCAACCATCCACATTGACCTTGTGTGTACAAGTCCACACAATTCAATCTCCTCAACTTGGTGTATGAGGTAGTGTTCTTATGCATTGAAAAATGTCGAAGGTAGACACTTTTGCATTTCACACATTAGATGAGGAATTTTTCCCCTCCAATAATTTATATCTTCTTTATGGATTTATTTAGATGATAGCCATCTACAAGTGATTCAAGGCACAAATATATTAACGATATTTAACAAAAATATACAATATATTACATAACAAATAAAAAAATAGAAAATATAAGATCTATACAATGAATTAAACAAATATCGCTCCTTGCCTCATGTATTTTCAAATATCATATATAACTCAAGCTTGACATTGTTGTCGAAGTTGTCTGGGAGAGATAGAGGTAGAATGTACTGCAACAATTATAAAATAATCTTTTCATTTATTTTCCAAAACTAGTAAGCATAATACACAATATACAAATATATATAAAATATACCATAATAATTACCTTAATGAAGGTATGCCAATCATGCATTTTCATCCCTAATCCAAATTCCCCTTTCTTTGTTATGATATTGTTTATGTTTGCAGCAAATCCCGTGGGAAATCAAATTTTTCGTATGGCTTCTTTTATAGCATTGCTTTGCTGCTCCATTAATAACTAAGGAAGGGTGCTTATATTAATTTGGTCTCCATTGCTATTTAATTGAATGGCATTTTTCATTGCATGATTGGCTTCTTGAATGTCACTACAAATTTTGACAATTTTTTCTTTGTCATGCCCTCCATCCAATATTTTCCATAACGTTTCTATTACATTTTTTCCAATATGCATTGTATCAAACAAATGCAAAATTTGTAGCTGCTCATAGTAGGGTAACCTACTAAATTGTTTGGGATAACTTTTCAATCCCTGTGGAAACCGACCATTAATTCCTTGACAACCTTCATGAAGCATATAAGTTAAACAAATTAGCAACGAGAATCATTGTCAATTATAGCATGAGTAAACAAAACACAATATAAAAATATAAATTCCAAACATATCCTATATGATAGATAAACAATTTGATCTGATCTATAACCTTGACGATTAATTCTATTATATTCCAACTTCCATATTCTTTGTGGTTTTGATGTAGTCTCTTCTTTCCCATTGAAAATATGTTTTTCAGTAGTTTGATACTTATGATTTTTGTGGAGGAAGTTTTTATACTCATCAAAAATATTCTTTCCTAAACTTTTTGAATGACGAGATTTCATCTTTGGACCACAAACTAGACATACAATTTTTTCCTTTTTTGAAGACCTGGAAGATCATATATAATTGGATTAAATATGTCAACTTTTATAATTATATATAATGAATAGATTATTTAAAAAACATGCATGATGTCTACTTCATAAAATTAAATATCATTAAAGTGTAGTTGAATGTTATAACATACCACAAAAATGTGTTAGCCCTGGGGCATCATGAATTGTCCATACAAGCATTACATGGAATTGAAATTGTCTTCATCCCATTGGTCTAGAGACATCATACATGGTGACGCCATTCCATAACTTTAGTAACTCGTCGATAAGAGGCTCGATATATACATTCATATCTTTAACTTGGTACTTGCCTAGTTGAATGGACATAAACATTACATAATTATTATAACCATTTTACTGCAATATATATAAATTAATGTACATGACTATTAAATGAAAAAAATATAAGTCATTATGCAACAAATAAGACAAATGAGATGCTACTACGTTAAAGAAAATTGATGTAGACAAATACTTGGAACAATCATTGCCAATATTATGTGCTCCCTCTTTACATCCATGGAGGAATGTTATTGTTAATAACAAAAATAGTCCACACCGAGTAAATAGATCTCAGCTCTCCAAATGGATTGACACCGTCTATTGCCAATGAAAGCCTGAGATTATGAGGTTCTTCTTTGAAGTGTGGCCATTTTTTCTCCATGTCCCTAAATGCAGAACCATCCATAGGCATTCAAAGAATTCCATCTCCACTTCTATTTTGTGCATGGTAATCCATAAATTGTGCTAAGCTTTTAGACCTAAATAATCATTGCATACATAGAATAATGGGAATATAACGAAGAACCTTGTGAGGAACCTTTTTTGTTAGTTGATCTATTTGATATCTACTGATATGACATTCTGGGAATTCTATTGCAAATTCATGTTGTTTTTGATATATAATATGATCATTGGGACATGCATCTATTGCTTGATACTCCATTCCAATATATTTCATAATGGCAGATAAATCTCAGTATGAGCAAGGTAAAATATTTGATGGTGGTAACAAAAATTCACCTATCAATCTACAACAAAAAATAATTTCTTAATATAAAGAATATTAATGGTACATATTTCATCCTTTATTTACTAGTGATGAACTAACAACAAAAGGATGAAGAAAGATGGCATATATGCAATACCTTAACATCCGTCAGATTACTATGTTGGATAAAGTATTCATAACCTTCAAGTTCACTAGCAACAATACAACATAGAGAAGAGTTGTTTGGGAGCCTTCATAAAGGGGCTCGTATTCCTTCTCAAGTACAAGTAAATCATGAACATCATCAAATTCATCTTGATCATCATGATCAGTTGTGCCACTAAATGTGTCATGGATCAGGATTTGTACAGAATCATCATGGAAAAAACATGCCCTTAAGTGACAAAAAATTTGAATAAGTTATCTATATTATTTCAAAATAATGTAAGAATATAAGTTTTATAAAATTGAATTTAGTTTCTAAACTACTAGGTTTGTTTAAAAAAAAAAAAATCTATTTGGTGAAAATTTGAAATTTCAATGTTGTAGTACTTAAATTTCAAGGAAAAAATAAGGTGTATGTTTGACCACCCTAACCACAATAAAATCATAATATGTTTTTATAATATTTTATATATACATAGAGGAATCATGTTCTGATGTGATGCATATTTTTTTGTAATTTTTTTCCAAGTAAATAATTAATTATGAATTTTTTATTACAACTTTAAAAAAATATAAAAACTCATGTTTGACCACCTTAACTTGGTCAAAACTTTCTGAAATTCAATTTTTCTTTTTTAATCCTATAGTATGCTAAGAATAGAATGTGATGCATGTTTTGGATTCAAAAAATGTGATATCGTTTGAAAACTATAGATGTTTTTCAAATAGCCTATCAATTAGGACTTTAGTCATAATTTGAATAAAAAATGAATAATAATTACTTATTAAATTCAAAGTAAGGTATAATTTATATTGGTGGAAAGTTAAGAATCTCCTTTAAAAACCCTTTTCATTTAATCAATTTTGGGTTAAAAAAAGGTCATTAGCTACATACCCATCATATTGCCACTTTTTAGCCCATCATGATCTTGAACATACCCATCAATGTATTTGTACCATTATCTTTAACTGTGTTTTTTGGCACATGATCATCTTCTTCCAGAGGATCATTAACTTCATCTTTGATATTCACAGCTCCATGTTCCTCCGCTTGCAACACCACATTCTTCAGGCTGTGATAATCCATATCATGTGCCCTAGGGTGCGCCACCTTTATAATAATGATAGACACAAATAAACCATGATCATGATCAAGTGATTTTTTTTATATATATAAAATATTAAAATGATATAAAAATTTACAAATTCAATCAATATAAAGAAATATAATGAACAACTTACCAATGGATGATAATCATGCCCCCCTTCAACGTGACCATGCTGCCTACAATGTTTCTCAGTTGTTGTGATTAAAAGTATTCTCATCTTTAAGCCCTTATAATTATTGCAAGGACAATAACATTTCCCATCACCCTTTATTTTCAATCTAGCCAACAATCTAGCAAGTGTCTCTTCATTTTGTTCTGCACTAATATTATCTAATATGATTTTTCTTTACCAAACTTGAATATTTAGATCTTCAAAAAATATCGAACTCACACTCCAATAATTTTTAATCATAGATAGGTCACAAAATCTAATAATTCTAATATTTTGCACCAAAAAAATTTGTCTTATAACCTCCAAAAACTGTCACAAGTATAGAAAATTTACAAGTACAAAAAAACATTGTCACAAGTATAGATAAATTGTCGAACTCATTTTTATTTATTAAAAAAAATTCATCGGAACCCCAATGAATGCTAACCATATACCCGTCGACCCACAAATTAAGGAGGCTAACCATATGTTGGCCCGCAAATGGATGGAAGGGGATGGATGACTTCAAGTGTATGTTGAAATAGTGATGAAAATCATGGAGTGTCGCAATTTTGATAAACTTCAGGCATAAATTTTTAAAAAAATTGAAAATTTCACATTTAAACCCTTGGGTCTCCCTTGGTAGACACTTGCGCATTTTTACATGTTATTAAATTTATCACTTTTATGTGTCATTTAGTCAAGCATTAAGGCTTATGCCTTTTGTTACAATTTCAATCATATTTCCCTTTAACATAATCGATTAAGCAATCAAGACTTGTTGAAGTAAAACTAAAATCCAACAACTTGGCTTACCATTTATAATAATTAACCAATCACTAGTTTCCTTGTATAGATTTAGATTCAATTGAGCCATCTTTCCTGAGAAAATCGGTACTAAATGTAAACTCTCATAGGTTAATAATGCATAATTTATCAAGGTACTCGCAAGGTTCATATGAACTTCAAGTTAGAACCATTACACTATAGGACCCACACTGGAATTTACCAACTTATAATGCAATTCTTTACTCTTGATATTAATTCATTTTAGCTGTAATTTCAATCTTGGCAAGAGTAGCAAGCTATAGAATTTTTTTTGGCTCAAACATAGCATACGATATTAGAATATATGCTTAATATCATTCAGAATGTAGATAAACATGTATAGTCTATGGTCACAGTGTTGAAAATGAGTAGCAAAAGGTTGATGAGCTACCTTCCCATGGCTATTGTACCCTACTACAGTAACCATGTGGAGGTACCTTATCCATTAACCTAAGAATCATTGAGTTATCATAATTCTATGCCTAGTGCTTGGTTTATTGACAATAGTGTTCCTTTATCAGAATCTGTTTAGTGGTCCTTATACTTTCCAAGCAATTACAGACCTAGGATTTGGTTCAACCCAATGCTACTCTATTAAGAAAGTTCTAATTATGCTTTCACATAGATTGTAGCATTTAAATCAATCATTTCCAAATTATGAGCAGCTATAGGCTGATGTCATTTATTCATAATAAAAACCACTAGGAATTTTTTAAACTATACATTTAGCAGTGTGGGGTTCACCAACATTCTGCCTACTTGATATCAAGAAGATAAACTTAACAGCTTCTTCATACTTGTGAACTAAAATTTGTAGGGTGATCCCACAATAGTGGTTTACAAGTTTTGGCCAAACTAGACACTAAATTTTTTTTTTCTAACTAAATCTTCACTTTTGAGCACCTATCGCGGCTAAACCACGAGGAATTTGAAGATGATGCAAACTAGAGTTTTGTGAAATTTTGTTTTTTAGATTATAAATATCTTTTTTTCAAATTTTTTGGAATCATATTGCACTTCTTTTTCCATTTCCCTAAAAAACAAGTTTTTTTTAGAAAACAACATTTTTAAAAAGTGACGCTCACCGTATAGAGCATAACTTTTTTTCTATGAAGGATAAAATTCTAATTCTTTCGAATTTAGATTTGTAACTCAAATATGTAGTGATTCCACTTGGTTAGATAATGTTTTTATTGAATATTTTTTCCTTAATGGGTATGTGCAGGATCATGATAGGCCAAAAAGTGGCAATATGATGGGTATGTGGCTGACAACTTGTTTTTTTACCAAAAATTGATGAAATGAAAAGGGTTTTTAAAGGACATTCTCAGCTTTCCACCAATATAAATTATGCTTTACTTTGAATTTAATAAGTAATTATTATTCATTTTCTATTCAAATTATGACTAAATTTTTTGATCAATAGACTGATTGAAAAATATCTATAGCTTTCAAGCAGTGTCACATTTTTTGAATCCAAAACATGCATCACATTCTATGCTTCACATAATATAGGATTAAAAAAATAAAAATTGAATTTCATGAAATTTTGATCAAGTTAAGGTGGTCAGACATACGAGTTTTTTATATTTTTAAAAACTGTAATAAAAAAGTTAATAATTAATTATTTACTTGGAAAAAAAATACAAAAAAATATGCATCACATCGGGACATGAGTCCTCTACTTATATCTAAAATCTAATAAAAAAATATTATCATTTTATTGTGGTCAGGGTGATCAGACAGACACCTACTTCATATTTTTTCCCTGAAATTTAAAGTACTACTACATTGAAATTTCAAATTTTCACCAAATAGATTTCTTTTTTTTAAACAAACCTAGTAGTTTAGAAACTACATTCAATTTTCTATAGATTCTATTCTTACATATTTTTGAAATAATATAGATAACTTATTTAAATTTTTAAGTCAAGTTTCCTAACTATGATTTTCTAATTTTTTGCCACTTAAGGCTATTTTTCCATGATGATCTTGCACATACCCTAATCAAGTTTTGAAGTCAAACCAATTACAATTTAGACATAGGCAGAGATAATTCATAGTTTTTTGTATGTATTGAAATTCAATTTTATTTTTGTTGGATCAAGGACTTCAATATCCGGGTGCAATCATATTTCTCAATTTTTTTTATAATCTTCTATTTTTCCACATGTGTAGAACATAGAGCTTGATTTTCGTGAAAAACCTACATTCACAAGAAATAAAAAATAAATATAATAATAAAATTAAATTTATTTAAAATTATACTTTTGGGAAGCTTATAATAAGGAATACATAGTTACAAAAAATAAATTTTAAATGAATTCATTTGATCCTCCAAAAGGTAAATCAAAAGTGGTTTTTTATCAGCATTTTGATAGGTGTAAAAGAGACTGCATTATAGGTATGGTTTAAAACTAACGGGGTTCTATCCAAGGGGGTTTTATCTAAGGTAGTTTTATCAAACCCTCTTCAATTGGAATGTTTTAAATGAAACTTTTTAAGGCTTAAATAATTATATTTTCTAAAAATATGTGATTTCAGCAAAAATCAGAATCTTCCAGAAATAGTAAACCAGCTTTGTGGGATCACCCAGGAGTCTTTAAAAATGCCACCTATGTGTAGCCCCTTCCTTTCCTTCTATATTTTTCTTCAAAAAATAAAAAAAAATTCCCATTGGTATCTCACCTTCACTTGTTTATTACCTCCCCATTCTCTCTCCCTCGCTACATGGAGATGGGGCCCCTTTACTACCTGCTAGGTGTAATTTATTTGTTTAAACCTTTCCTTTTGCTAACAACAAGCATATTTACTGGCCTTTGAATAATATGTAACTTCTTAAAGGTAATCCTTTGCTAATAAAACAAGTTCTTTGTTTTATTTTCTTTCAACGTTGGGTCCCACCACATATTCTGCCTGGGTCCCACCATAAATTCTCTTTCTTAAATAAGCAATAGTTTGTGGTGAATAATCTACAATTAATTTATTCTAACATTTCTTTATAAATTAATAGAATTAATCATTTTTAATATCTATTTATAATCTAGAATTGATAGGTAATGGCACAAAGTCTTGTTATATATTTATTCACTAATATAATGGTAGATATTCACCATAATACATCTTGAATGACAACCATCAAATATTAATGTGACTTATTGTAAGCCTAAAACACTTCGAAGATATGCAAGCTTAATTTTGTATAAATTATTGGTGAAAATATTACCTATCTAGTCATCTAACAAACAATATTGAAGATGAATAACTTGTTTCTATATAACATGCTTAATGTAATTGTGATAGACATGTATATTGTTTGTTGTAGCATAAAACATTGGATTCTTGAAAAACAAAATGGAAAATTGATTGTCCCAATTAAGTAAAGAAAACACTGATTGATATTGTTTAACTACTAAAACAATAGCCCATAGCCAAGTTGTTTCTTTAGCTACCTCATTCAAGATGTATATTTAGCTTCTATCATTGATAATTCAATAGTAGATTTCTTCTTACTACACAATGAAATGGAGCCAAAACTAAGAGAGAAAGAATAACTTATGGGATATTTCAATCATTTTCCCATCCTACCCAATCTAAATTAGAATATCCTACAAGTGTTAGGTCTCTAAGTGATAAATAGTAAAACCCATCATCAATTTCCCTTGTACATGTCTCAATATTCTCTTTGCTACCATCCAATGTGGAACCTTAGGAGACTTTTAAAAAATCAAGCATGCACTACAAATGATATATCTGGTTGAGTGTGAGTGAATTGTACAAAGCTACCAATAAGTTCCTTGTACAAGGTAGGATCATCATTCTTGATTGTTAAATATCCTTATCTAGCTTGAGTGTTGAAGTAAGTGGTACATAAACACTCTTGTTATCTTCCATCCTAAACTTTGTCAACAAGTCTAAAGCATACTTGATTTGAGAGAGATAAATTCGATAATATTTTTTACGTATCTAGGTACAAAGAAAGTAGTGTAGAAAACCAAGGACATTCATCTAAATTCCATCTTTTAATTTTAATTTTATGTGACTAATTGTATTAATGTTATTTAAGATGTTGATAAAATCATTAACATAATGTATTTTAATAGTGCTTATTCTACCTTCACCTAATTACTCCACAAACAAGTTTTCATAATGAGGACTACTATGGAAGCCATGAGATTCAAAATATCCATCAATATTTGTGTATGGAGCCCTTAGAGATTTCTTTGAAAACCATAGAGAGACTTTCTTAGCTTACAAAGTAATTGTTCCTATCATAAAATTTCATATCCATATGGTTGAGTCATATATATCTCTTGATCAATTTTACCATTAAAATTTGTATTATTAACATCTATTTCATGTAGAGAGAACTTGAAACGAGCTACCATTTCTACAATAATCATAATAGTACTAATCTTTCCTACTAAAGAAAAAAATAGTCAATTCCCTTATTTTGTGAGTACCCTTTTGTTACTAATCTTTCCTTGTATATTCCAATCTCTAATGAAAATTAAAATTAGTCTTAAAAATTGATTTATTGTTGGCCAAATTATTTCTTGAAAGGTTGAATTTTGTTGCTTCTATACTTGGGAGATAAAATAACAATCTTCACACTCTCTCATTCAAGGAAAACCTTAGAGATCTCAACCTAAGGTGTACAAAGGAGAAAGAGATCTTGCAATAGGGCTATCCTAGGGTATGATTGTAAACTAATGAGGGGTTCACCACCAAGCTAGGGCTTGAGAAGATGAATTAAATGTGAGATTGAATGCTTCCACCTAATCCAATGCAAACTTTCACTAATGAAATAGAAAAGCATGTAAAATAGAACAAGGAACTGGAAGATGAAATGTGTGCACCTAGAAATCTTAAGAAAGTTGAATGAAGCTTTGAAATGCTAGAAACACTAAAATTTTGGAACATTGGGACTCATATGCCAGTCTAGGCGTATCAGTCCTAGATAAAGGTTTCTGTGTAGAAACTGAAATCTAGAAAAAGGGTGTCTGGAACTACAAAAATATGGAAAAACTTCATGTAGTGGGACTCATATGCCACTTCTATTCATATTAGTCTCATTTTTATTTTTTGAGAATTGAAATTTTAGATCTGCACTTCAAAACCTGTTCTTCTCTCCCAAATTGGTTTTTGGATCCGAACCTATACAAAAACCTATAAAACATAATATATACTTGATTTTTTTATGAGGTATTTTCCTCGGTCAAACCCCTATTTTGGTAGTTAAACCTTGATAGAAACAATGAAACTTGAATGCAAATGTGAACATAAATCCTAACCTTAAGTGTTTCTAAGATTAGGAAATAAAAAATGCAGTGCAACCCTATTCTAATATGTAAGAATGAGATGCATGAATGAATCTTGAATATAATGACTCACTTTAAGAGGTTTCAAATCACTCTAATAAGTCATGATGATGCATGTACCTTAGGCTAAAAGTAGAGTGATAATGGAGGATGGAATCACTAAGGAAACAAGTCATTAGGCTTGGCTTGATGCCTAGTTGCATTTCCCCAACCTAGAATCATCATGATTCACCATAGAAAACCTTATCAACCCTTGACAATGCTAGATCCTGAATGAAAGTGAGCTTCAAGACCTCAAAAAAAAATTTAATGTTGATCCAAGACTTCGACTCTACTTTCTTTTGAAACTTGAATGCTTGGATCTTGAAATTTCTCTAAAAATGCCTGCTTAGCTGAAATAATGAATTAGGAGATTTATTATATAGGCATTAGCACCTAATTTACAATTATTCAAATCTCAAAAGCTAACATCAACCAAAAATTTGAATTAAAAAGTTGAATTTCTCACTCAAACCCTAAAAAAGGCCCCAAATGGGAGTCATATGCCACCTCATACACCCAAGCTAGCGTATGAGCCCCACCCTAGATTTTCACTATGGGTTGTTAATATTTTTTATGCTTTTGTGGATTTTGTTGGGTTTTTACTTGAAATAAACCTTGAGATCTGAAATAAAGGGTCTTAGAGGCCTATTAATGATGACCTAAAGGAGTATTTAATGCAAGGGTACTAAAATAGATCCAAATCAAGTGTGAAATTGAACTACTTTCAAGAGGGTCTAATTTTCTACACTACATTTCCCTTGGATATGTCCACCAATTGTCAAATTATATTATTTATTGAATGGTCATATTCAAATAGAACTTGAGTTGTTTAATAATTTTTCCCTTAGGATTATAATAGATTTGACGATCATTGGTATTCATTATGGTGGTAAGGGAATCAATAACTTGTTGTCTTTTGATAAATATCTTGAAGAATTTTTTGGCTTTCAAGGAAGACTAGATTCTTCAATTGTATTAAAAATTTCTTTAAAACTTTGAGTAGTTTCAATGAGAGTATAGGATTCATAATTATCTATTTCCACTTGTGGAATAGGAGAGGATTTTATCATATCATCAATATCTTCATTAAATTTTAAATCCCTATTTTTGAAATCATCTTCAACATTGGGATCATATAACATATATCATTTCCTTTGATCATCATGACAAACATAAATGCAATTAACACTCTTCTTATTAAAATTTTCTCTTCAATCGCATTAAGTATGTGAAAAATTATTCACATAAAAATACTTTAAATACATAAGATTTTGTTTCTTACCACTCCATGCTTCTCCAATAGAAATTTTCTACAAATGAGTTGTAGGATATCTATTGAAGACCTAAGATGTATTGATATCCTTTTACCAAAGAAAAGAGGATCATTTGTGGGTTGTAGCATGCATCATGCCATTTATACTACGTTCATATTCTTCCTTTCTATAGTGCCAAAAATTGCACCCTTTATAAATTTTGCACTTATGCATTTCATTTGATTCATTTATGAAAAAATTCAAGATCAAAATTTTACAATTCCAATTTCATGAATGAAAATGATGAAGCGTTGGTAACTTGTGGTCTGAATTTAGGAAGAATTTTGATAGATGGAAGCATGATGCATGTAAATCTACATGGTGCACTAACATCTTGATAAAATAGGAGATTAAAATGGGAATATCACACACAATATATATTTAAGATGCATGTGCTATTGCCCAAATACAACTATAACAAATGTTCTCACCTAGTTCAACAAATCTTTGTTTAAATACTCTCACATCTTGGAAATTTGCAATAGAAAATACTCCTCATGCTTATGATCTTGTTATGTATATCATCTCAAAAGAGGGACCACAACTATTGGTAATGCTCTCTTTCTTATTATTCAAATAATCTCATTTATTGTCACATTTAAACAATCTTGTCTATTATATTTTAATCATGATAGGGGTTCTCCTCCATAGTAGGGTTTGTTTCTATCACACTTCTATTTTAATTTTTGTGTATTGCTAATATTTTTTAGCTATTTGTGGAGGTGGAAACACAAAAGTGGGGATTTGACTAAGGAAAAACCCTAGATAGCCCCAATAATTTTCCCCATCTCCATATGTGTAGGTTACCAACATGTTCAAGGAGAAAAGGACTTCACTTTGGAAATTTTTGGGCTCTATTTAAATAGAGATGAGAATGTGGTTGCATAGATTTCCTAATGGTAAGCTACCATCTGAAGATGACACTTCAACAACCTAGTATCATATTTTGTGTATTGAGTTATTTTCATTTATGTGAACTAAACATTTTATCACCTTGTGTCTATAAGTTATTTGGAAGTTTTAGTTATATCAATTGTTAAGAATAGCTTAGAATTTAGTTTTGAATATATCTATTTCTAGTTCACTTGAACCATGTCAATTGAGGTAGTTGAGAGCTATTAACTCATTAAGATCTCATTGTCTTGAGAGTAGAAAAACCCCTCCTCTATATTTTGGTGAACTCAACATGAACCTCTCATGTTAGATCTTTTTGTTTGATATTTCAATACATTTTATAATGTCTTATCAAAGCAAGATTTTTATATGCTAGAGGATTCCTTGAATGATTTCCTAGAGGCATCCCCTTCTATTTGGAAACCTATTATACAAACTCCACCCTTAGAATCCCCTTACAATATGAAAATTTTGTAAATGTGATTGTAGCCTACACTTCCCTTGCAAGGCCTAAGAGATCATTTAGGTGACTCTGGCTAGTCCTTCTTTGAAGAGAGTGCATTATATTCATGGTGATCCATTTAATTATGATTCTCTATATCTTTGTACAAGGTATACATAATTTAAAATTATTCTTATAATGGAGTAGCTCATATTTATAATACTACAAGGAATAAACAAAATGTTGATCAACCTACTTCCTTACCACCTTCTCAACAAGATCTCCCTCAAGAACCTAAACCTTAAGTCAAGAAAAAATAGTGAATATGACCTTATCAAGAAACTTTTTGTTACTCCCACTAAGATATTAATTTGGGATTTTATTAAGACTACCCTGATGTATGCTTCAGGAAGCTCTCCAAAATATTATTTTACCCTATTTTTGTAGGCTGATGGATGTGAATGCATTGATAGATCATATTTGAGCATATTTGTTGAATATTACATTCTATCCACATGAACTCTCACCTTCACAAATGTGAAATCAATAGATCTATTGATGATAATTGTCTAGATTAATAATGTTCGTATTAGGTGAACTCTCATTGATACCAATTCGACACTCAATATTTGTAGTCTCAATCCATTTCCCAAAGTTAAAGTTGATTCAAGTTATCTTACTACATCTTCTTTATTTATTCATGGTTTTGATAACATTGGTCAAAAATCCTTGCGCACTATTATTTTTCCCTTAAAGATAGGACTACTCACCATTCCTACCTTGGTGTATGTTATGTTAAGACCTTTACCATATAATCTCCTCTTGGGCGGACCTTGGATTCAGGCTTTAGGAGTTGTAACTTCTACCCTTCATGGATATATTAAGTTTGTTGTTAATAATCAGGTAGTTCAAATCAAGGTTCACCTTGAAGCTATCCATTTATGTCAAATGGAAAAATTAGGTAATGCTTTGATTACACCTACCTTTTAGAATTGCACTTCGTCATTATTTTCTCATCTATCGACACTTACTTTATTGGTGTCTCTAGCAAAGGATACCCTTGAAAAGAACATCCCTAGAGAAGATCCTCCTAAAGAAGAATGTCTTATGTATAATTTTACTTCTATTAAACTTAATGCTTGTTTGGGTGATGATTTCCAATATTTACACCATCAAATCATACATCAAGGAATAAAAAGTAGATCCAATCTCCTTAAATATTCCAAAAATATTATTTTCCTTTGCTAAAAAGGATGATTATACTCCCATAAAATAGGGTGATACTTATAATTTATTGATTATGTCCTTTATTACTAGTCCTCTTACTTCTCAAAAGTTATGATTGCATTATGTTCTAGGATTTAATATTCTTTCTAAATTTTGTTATGGATGTAAGGGTTGTGTACATTATGAAAAAGTTATTAAAGTCCCTTTAGAAGCTAATAAATATGGCTCAAAGACTGGAATTAGATACTTCCCTAAAACATCTAAGGAAAAACCATGATTGAATGCCAAAATGGTTTCTATGAATGCTTAGATTACACCTGCTCAAACATGAACAAACAAGTGATCATTACTTAATAAACAAGTGTAAACCAAAAATTACCTATGAAATTCTTTGAACATATGAATATGGAAACAAATTAAAATATCTTAAACTATGCAAATAAATCACAAATGAAACTCTATTATAATGCTCAAACCAATTGGTGCTTCTTTGATGTGGAAAGAAGACCTTTCCCAATCCCTTGATAAGCTTGATGATGGATGTGTGATGAATAATATGACTTTGATGCAAAATACAAATAACGTAGCTATGATGGAGAAATTCTATGCTACTTGGATGAAATTCTATATAATAAACTTGCATAAACCTCTCTCTCCCAAAACAATAGAGAAGGCCTCTATTTATAAGGAAGAAGGACGGAGGATTCAAGAATATGAGGAATGTGGGATTAAAAAAGGACAAGTGGCATTGTGCCACTTGTCAACATGCTAATGAAGGAGAGTGGAGAACATTTTGAACAATGTGCATGTTAAATGCATGTAGGTGAAATTTGAATTTGAAGATATGACTTGTGTAAGAGGGGATGTAAGAGGAATTAATGCCAAGTTGGCTCAAGGAGAGGACATGTAAGAGCCTTTAATTCCAATTTGAAGGACAAAAGTCCTTTGGGAGGGAGAATTCAAATAAGTGGAATATTCCAAGAATATGCCATATTTGAATGAAAATGGGAGGAATTAATAAATAAAATAAATTGATTTACATGTGCAACTTGCAAAAGCTAGAGGAATGGAGGATTAGTATTAGAAGTTAATTAATGATTAATTAACTTAAATTCAAGATTAGTTTGATTTTACATTTGATTTAGATATTTAGATTCATTTAAATCAAATGAGAGGATATTGGAGGATTAGCAATTTAATTAAATAACTTTGATTTATTCAATTAAATGAAGAACACTAGGATTAAATAATGTTGATTTATTTAATCAAAGAGAGAACATTAGGACTTAATTAAATAAAGTTGATTTATTTTATTAAAGAGAGAACATTAGGACTTGATTAAATAAAATTAATTTATTTAATCAAAGAGGAATTTTGATGAATTAATTAAATAAAGATTATTCAATTAATTCGTTAGTAAAGAAATGATCAAGGAAGAATTGAAGTGAACCAGAATCGAGTGCATAATATCAATCAGGATAATTTGAGTGTGTACATTTTTCCCCTCTTTGAAGCAATGTACCTACTACATTGGTTCAAAAAATAACCTTGCCGAGATCAAAATTCAAAAAAAAATTATTATTTTTAGATGCCCCATTGTTGTGCCAGTGAGAAGAATTACACTAGTATACTACCTCCTCGAGAGATCAGATGAAAATTTGGATTTTTGGGTGATCTCACGACATAGAGGTTCAAGATGCACACATGGATTGTTATAATGATGGTGCAAATGAGATGGTTTATGAGATGTTTAGAATAACCAATCTATATTATGGTGCAATGATTTAAATGTAATGCATGTGAAATGATTGGTGTTTCTTATTATATGTGATATGTAGTATGTTGAAAATTTGTGGATGCAAGATGGATGCTTTGGTGATGTTTTGGTCAACCATCATGATACCATGTTAGTGCAGAGAGAAGAAGGAAGAAATGAGATGATGAAAAGAGGATCCAACAAGTCCATGATTTGCTGAGACTTTATTAGAGATAATGATGAGAGATTGGTGATGTTTCGCTTATCATAGATTGGGATTTTAAAAGAGATTACTTACATTATGTTTGATAACACACATAGACAAGATGCATCAAGGTATATAAAACCAGGATGGTGTTGTACCTAGTGTGATGGACTTTGACTCAACAATCAGATAGGAGTATCCTTGTTCACACCTGACATACAAAAACCTTACTAGGATGTACTTCAGATATTTCAAACATCTCAGACCAAAACATGAAAAGGAAAAAACTAACAATGTAATAGTCAACAAGCTGTCCCAAATACCTTCCATCCATACCTAATAAAGCAAGTATTTGCCAAGGTTATATTAAAAGAACATCCAACAAGTGCAACAAATGAAAGATAAAGATCATTTCCTCATTCCTTTCTCTAAATCATTTTGTTTAGACATCATCGAGAGGGAATTGGAATGATCGCAATAAGATAAATCAACAAGCCAAAGATTAAGTAAAAAAAAAAGCTAATGTTCTTCATATCACTAGCCAAGACTAAACTACGGTGATGCTTGATGTTCATCTCCATTATAGGAAGGATGCATCATAGGACATGATGATATCAAATGATTATGATATTGATTGGATGATAGGCTATTGATACAAAGAGTTGACCAACTTGTTTACCTACTAACCTTGACTTGAGACCTTGATGATTGAGTTTTCACTTGTAACCTGCTAGACTTGTTTCCAAATGTTTTTCTAAAGTTTGAAGATGACGATTGTTTATTATGAGTGAATGTTTATTGTGGGTGAAAGTGAGATGGGACAAATGAATTTTTTCAAATATTTGGATGTTTTTGATGTTCTGAATTTTTTTGAGGCTATTTTAGGGATTTTTGAAATGTTTACGAGTATGTGCAGGATCATGATGGGCCAAAAAGTGGCAATATGATCAGTATGTGTAGGGTATGTGGCTAACGACTTTTTTTTACCCAAAATTGATGAAACTAAAAGGTTTTTTGAAGGATATTCTCAGCTTTCCACCAATATAAATTATGCTTTACTTTGAATTTAATAAGTAATTATTATTCATTTTCTATTTGAATTATGACAAAAGTCTTAGTTGATAGGCTGATTGAAAAAAATCTATAGCTTCAAATGGTATCACATTTTTTGAATCTGAAACATGTGTCACATTATATACTTTCAATACTATAGGATTAAAAAAAAATGAATTTCATGAAGTTTTGACCAAGTTAAGGTGGTAATACATACGATTTTTTATATTTTTTAAAAGTTGTAATAAAAAATTCATAATTAATTATTTACTTGGAACAAAATTATAAAAAATATGCATCACATCGAGACATGAGTTCTATACTTATCTCTAAAATATTATAAAAAAAATATTATCATTTTATTGTGGTTGGGTGGTCAAAAAGACACCTACCTCTTATTTTTTCCTTGAAATTTAAGTACTACTGCATTGAAATTTCAAATTTTAACCAAATAGATTTTTAAAAAAACCTAGTAGTTTAGAAACTACATTCAATTTGCTACAAATTCTATTCTTACATATTTTTCAAATAATATAGATAACTTATTCAAATTTTTACATCAACTTTCCTAACTTTAATTTTTCAAAAAATTTCGCCACTTAAAGGCCTGTTTTTTTCTATGATGATCCTACACATACCCTTACAAATGTTTTGATTTTCAAAATTTCCAATGCTTTTATGTTTTATGAGATTTTACAAATGTTTTTGGATTTTTTGTCTCAAGGTATGATCAAAGATTAACATTTCCTACAGTTAAGCTAAGAGATGACATAGTTCATATAGCATGTTTTTGATTTTTTCTGACATTTTGACATGTTTTTGGATTTTGATACATGTTTTTATTTTTTTTGGATTTTTGCATGATTTGGACGATTTGTATATGGATATGTGTGACAATATCAGTGATCTGTTTCGGGATCTTGTTGAAAACCAAGCTAAGGTTGATTGATCAGATCGATGGATTGATGATGATAACATTGTTGAGGATACACAACAATGCAAGGATAGTGTTAAGCACCACAAGAATTGGGAAGGATATCCCAATATGATGAGGGATTGATTAGATTTGATTGATCAAGATTTTGAAGCTTGGTATGGAACAAAATTTGTTTGAATAATTTGGTGTGATGTTGAAGCACACGTTAGATGCAACTGATATTGATTATTTAGATTGATGGTCGATGAAAGATAAATATTGATAAGGAACATCTTCTTGTCAAAATATGCCATGGGCTAGTGATTTGGATTTCGGCTCATAAATGCTTTGACCAATTTTATTTCATGTCTACCAATATTCAGATCACCACATAAGTTGGAAGATATAGATCAAGATTTATTCTTGAAGAAAGATGTAAATATCTGCCCCTAGTGTCTAGCAATGTTTGGAATGCCATGGATGGATTCTTGGATAGATGTATGGATGAATGGATATGGATTATCTTGTGATAAGATAAGGTGTTCAAATAAAGAATGCTCATTGGATAATGCTTCATGGCTCAGATAATATTGGCTAGCATAGGATCAATGAAAATGACCCATGTCAAGATTTTTACCATAAGCAAGTGTAAAGTGTGCACCAATTTATTTTTTCAAGATCAAGATAATTTGAACGATGAATGGAAATGGGTTGGATAAATGGTTCATGGATGAATGGGTTTATTATGGATAAGCTGGATGGAATGTTGAATTTATTATGGATGTGATGAGATACTTTCACCTGAATCAGTGCACGTAGATGATCAATTCTACACATGACACATATTTTCTAGGTTTTCATCATGGTACCCATCCAAAGCAATAGCATAGTTGTTTTCACTAGAGGATGATTTTTTTCTTTACTATTTTCAATCATTTTTTATGATTTTTTTAGATTTTTTATTTTGATTTTAAGTTCATGTTGAACCACTTGGTGGTGTCAATGTAGATGCTTCTGTCATAATGTGCCATCGATATCCTGCTTGAAGAAGCTGCTTTGCCAAGATATGTGCACTTCAATACAACTTTTGAGATTGTTGATCTACTTTGTTGATACTGGAGTTAACTTTGTCTTTGTGTGTGCATCACACTAGAGTGCCTTCTGAATCCTTATGATGAAGGGTCATTGCCAATACATGGTCAATGTGAGAATTGGATATCATGTGTGGAGGAGTGGATGGAGTGTGTTTAGGAATAAAAGATGGATTGCATAATAGTTTGGAACCTTTGACTCTCCAAACTTGGGAAGATGAGCAATAATGGGTGGATACGAAAGTGTTGATGGAATTAGGACCAGTTGCTTGATATACTTTGTATGTTGCTTGAGAAGCCTACTTTTGTATTTGTGGACATCTTTGATGGATACATTTCCCTTTTTATTTTTCCCCATAGTTTCTTTGACTAATGGAGTTTGATATGGATAATTTTTCTTTTTATTTTTTGGTATCCATGTGTATTTGATTTGTCCATTATGTTGCCCAACTTCATTTTCTTTGATAACATTCTTTGTGCTTTGATTCAAATCTTCCTTTTGATATTGGTCCCAATTCATGGATGGGGTGATGGGTGGATGAAGATTCGTGATGTAGCTGGTTGTAGTATTCGCATCAGTTTCATCATAAGGATTCTTCGCGCTCCCTATGTTGATTCTTACACTAGATTAGATTGCCCCCAATATTATAGAGGTATCACTAATATGTTTATATCCCTAAATTGTTGAATAACCAAGACCTTCATGCTTAGGATTGCCAATAATCTACACTAGTTCCAAGATACCCTATTCATGTAAGCCTGCTCCTTTGCCTTGATAATTCATTTGTTGAACCATTTTTTTTGCAATAGGATATGATTTACCTTGGAAACAAGGTGCTACTTGTTCTTTGCTTTGTTGTGGATCTTCAAAGGTGATAGCTTCTTCATTGATAAGATAGATTTCCCTAAAAAAGGTAAGTGATCCAATTTTATAAGTGATAGGATCCTCCATAAGTGGGATACCTTCTTGATTCATATCTTTCTTGATCTTGTAAATTATCATATTTTAATGCTTCTTCAAGAGGTGTTGATGATTCACTATCCATGTAAAATTCATCCTCATGATTCATTTTTTATATGCCTTCACAGGATGTTTCTAATTCACAACTTCTGTAGAAGCCTTCTTCATGACCCATTTTTGATGTCTCTAGATTTTTTTTTTATCTTGATCATGTGTAAAAATGTTAAGAGTAGGAGACTCTTGTTCCCTGGTAATGATATCAAGAGTATGAGACTCTTGTTCTGAATCAAGATCATCTACATGTTCATCCAAATAAATTATCTCATGGGTAAATGGAGGGGTATGTGCTATATGGATATGATCATCATTTGTGGCATCTTGTATAGATTGGAGAGTGTCCATTAGATCATTGTAGTATCTTGGAGATACAAATTATTGATCTTGATTAATTTTGGAATTGCTTTTCACATGCTTTGGATCAAGTTCTATACATGGGTCAGTTTCAAAGGATGGATTGCTTATAAAGGGTTCTTGGATATCTTCATTAGGAATGGAAAGCGGCTCAATATCCTCTCGATCTTTAAGTGAATTTGGATCAAGTGTTGAGTTGAAGATTCTTTCAATATTTGCAACCATGAAGGATGCCAATATGTCTTGGAAAGGACCATTGCTAGACTTTAGTGAAAGATGTTGATCATACTTTGGAATAAATTCTCAAGATATGTCCTCTAACTCATTAGGTGATGTAGAGACATTTTCAATATGATCATTGGTTGATGGATCATGGATTATGTCAATAGGATCAAATAATTCTAACACTCCTTGAAATAGATCATTGTCGAATATTTTTTAGGGTTTTGATCATGACTAAAAAGTGACTATTGATGTATGTTGATTTGGTTGTTGGATGAGGTGGAAACATCTTCAAGGTGCTCATTGATCAATAGATCTTGATCATTGTTTTCAACGATTGTGGTGGACATATTGTCAATTTTTTCAACCATAGGATCAAATGATGTTATCATTTCTTGAATTGGATCATTTTTGGGTATTGTTGGTGGATTTTGATCATGATTGAAAAGTGACTCTTGATATATGTTAATTTGATCATTGGATGAGGTAGAAATATCTTTAAGGTGCTCATTGATGGATAGTTGTGATTGATCTCATAGATGTGATGAATGATCTTCGAGATGGGGTGATTGGGTTTGTTGTTGATGTTGTTGATCTTGATATCCAACCTCTTAACATTGGAGATATTGTTCTTGATGTGATTGTGGACACCACTCAATGCTTTGATGACATGGATTAACCAATGGAAGAGTGTATTGAGTTTGGGGTGGAGATTTCTCTTGGCGCAATATGTTAATTATTTTGGAAAGTGAAGCAATTTGATCTCGCAAAATTTGATCTTGATTTTGATCTTGACACCCTTGATATATTTGATTTGGTTTTTGTTCAAGTAGATTTGGAATGTATACTTGTGGTGTTTGTATGGGATCATGGACAAATTGATTTTGGACAATGTTCTGATTTGGGATGATGTTTAGATTTGGCATTATAGGTTGAGATTGGACATTTTTTTGGTTGGGAATCACATTTCCTTGACTTAGGTAACTTTGATTTTGCATGGTGTTATCTTGAAGATCAATACACAGAGTTGTTAACATCTTGTTTGGACTTTAAACAACATTTCTATGATTCACCAACATATCTATCCCAAAGATTACCAATTGTGGATTTGAAATGTTCATGTTTGGTAAACTTGTACTTGGTATATTCACATTTGGCATGTATCGATTTGGTGGGATAATGTTGTTTGTTAAAGACTCATGCATTGATTGTTTGGTTGATAGATTTATAGGTTTGGACATTGATTTAAATATACCATAGGGAAAGGTGTTCCAAAATTTATATTGGGAATACTCACATTTTTTGTACCATTGAGGTTTGTAGGAGATAATGATCCCATGTATGGATTGTATAAATGAAAGTTTTGAAAATCAATTTTCATTGTAAGGCTTTGATAGTTTGGTTGATTTAAACCATTCATGATGTATGGAGCAAGTTTATATTCCATGTTTTTCTTGTGTTTTGACCTTGTTGACCTCTAAGGAATTTAGGACCAATGATGAGATGAAGGATGAAAGGGGTGGGTGATATGGGTGTTGAAATTTTAGGAACCTTGGAGAAATACTAGACTTTAGGACTTTTGGATTTTTTATTTTTGATTTTATTTGGATTTTATTTTGACTTGATTTGGATTTGATTTTGATTTCATTTGGATTTGATTTGGATTTGAATTGGATTTGACAATGAACTCTTAAACTCCAATAGGTTAGATTTTTTCTTGGAATAAACTTGTCCACAAGGTGATAATTTAACTAAGTGTATGGAGAAGGATTCATCTACACACACCTAGTCAAACAAGATTATTTTGATTTGATTTAAAGGATTTTCCAAAAGTCTAGTATGAATGAATTTTCCAATGGTTCAATTTTTTTTTGTGAGATGGGATTTGATTGATATTTGAGATGGATGAAATGATTGGTTTTTTTGATCCCAAATGAACCTAAGAGGGACTAGTTTATAAGACCAAGGTATTGAAGAAAATGCTTTTCCCTAAGAGTACTTCAAACCAAAAGATAAATGTTTTCTCAAAAGACCATAAGACAAAAAAGATAAACAAGCACATGTGTGGGGTTCAATTGATTTCATCTTGATTAATGAATTGCTTTTTATCACATCCACACTTCTTGTTTAAGCTTTCAAACTGAATGTCTATGTCTCAAGTCTTGTCCATCCCACAAGGTCGATTATGTTAAAATCAAGATAATCAAGACAATAGTTCCCTAATGTTGACTTTAGAGAGAAAATTTGCATATGAATCCAAATACTTGGAAGCCTGTAAGGATGAAATCCCTAGGGACAAGCAGTAGCACTTGGACTTCTCAAAGGTATTTTCTCCCTCTAAAGGTTTGAAATTTGATGTCCTCATTGAATGTTTGTTTTCAAGATTCTGGATCCAAGCAATGTGTTCAACTGACTCAAAGATTGCACAATCCTAGGATGGAAGAGAAAATATTTGTTGAATTCCCACTTGGATAAATCCAGCTGCTATTATTTAGAGCAGATGACTAGAAGCTTGACCACACTGGCTCCCCTCCATGACACTCACTTCTACAGGTCAGCCAAGCTTTAGTTCTCATGAATCTCCCATGATGAACTTTTCATCTCTACAAAGAATTGCAAATATGTGGGATGGCTTCGGAGGTCTGACCTCCTGACACCAACAAATATTGGGATTTTGGATTCTAAACAAAGGTTCATAGTAAGGGAATCCAATTTAGGGGGCACAATGATAAACTCCTTGTGAGAGATCTCCCAACCCTTAGAACAAGCGCTTTACGCATCATAAAGAAACTAGGGGAGAGTTATCATGCACTACTTCCCATTGTTTACGATTTTTATCACAACCACAAATTTATATAGTAGTTTGGAAGAGCTTGGCTTATGCTAGTTACAACTTGGGTCGTTCCCTTGGGGTGAGTACTTTTTCCCACCAACGAAGGCCCTCTAAAGGTAAACAAAAGTGAGTAAGTACATTTGTAGTTCGATCAATCTTTGTTTGTGTGAACAAAGAGAGAACACACGCAATGTCCTTTCTCACACTAGCAAGCTTTGTTCAATTTTAAGAGCCCAATTTTGAAATGTGGAGGCAATCTTTTAGACAAACTAATATCACCAAAATTCTTTTTATTCTCAAGATCACTGTGAAGCACGAGAGAAGTACATACGCATTTGGATGATATTAGTTTGTAAAGAAGACTACAAAAAAAGATAGAAACAAGTTCATTTTAAATCCTTGAGGACAATAGTGATTTCTTTTTAAAGCACAAAACTTGAGTGTGGATTTGATTGTTCAATTTTAACCAAATCCAAAAACTAGTGAGTTTCTAATGTTCTTTTTAACCAACTTTGACAAAGCTTGTGTAGATGGTTAATTTTAAGCCCAAAGTAATCCTAGTTCATCCTAAAGCATGAATGAAAAATAACCTATGATGGGTTATTTTCCCATGAGTGTTCAAAAACACTATTACAATGGGTATCAAATTCTTTTTCTTTCACTTCAATCCACCATGTTCCTCCTAAAACCTACAATCTATTCTCAAAATGTTAGATGAGATCAAGAAACAAGAAGATATGAGGTTTATATGAATGATTAGGCATAAAAACCATAAAATTTAGACCAAGTTACAATGTGATTTGAATTTAGGTGAAAATTTGAAAATTTTAACTCTATAAAAGTTGAGAAACACCTACACCATTGGATAGCTTTTGAAATTCTACCCCATTCCAAAAACAAAAGCTCTGAAAAAGACCAAAATATGACCAATATATGACCATTTTAAGATTGAGTGCAAAAGGAAGAAAACAAATGCATCTCCATTTGAAACACAGAGGCAACATCACTATATAGCGAAGCCAGAATGATTGCGTCGTTGTTTGAGGATTTTAGCATCACTCTTCTAAATTTAGTGTCGCTTTATAGAAAAATAGAGACCTCATTTGCATCGCTCTTTCCTCTAGTGTCATTGTTTGACTTGGAATGACAAAAAAGGGAAAAAATGATGAAAATGGCCAAAAAAAAGTGTTAATTTTAAGATTTGTGCCCTCCTTCTAGCACCAAAATGTGAATGCTTAGCTTAGACCTGCTGAAACATGAAAAAACAAGTTATCATTAGTCAATAAACAAGTGTAAACCATGTTGGAGTTAAAATGACACTGAGAGTGGGGGGTGAATCAATGTTATAACAGATTTGACCAATTTTCATGAGTTGAATGTAATCATTCATAAACAAAATTGAGAAAAGTAATAACCAAATAGTGAACTGAAATAATCAACAACACAGTAAAGCAAAGGGAACTCAGAAGAACAAGAAGACTCCATATTTTACTGAGTGGAAAACCCTCCTGGGGTATAAAACCCACTCCCTAAATGCCTTCCAGGCTTAATCTTTAAACAAAAGTTCACAATGTCTTATAGGCTGATTTTTGAGCACCCACTCAAGGAGCACTAGCCCCTCATTTTGAGACACCCATCTCAAGGAGTACCAACCCCTCAAATTATGTTTTGAACAATAATAGTGACTCAAAGGATTTCTCTGTTTTCAATTAAGCACATATCTTTCTATAGAGTTCATTCATACATTTCCATATAGACAAGGAATGATACTCTCAGAATTACAAAATCAACAACCCTCAGAATTTTCAACACAGGTATTTAATTACATTTCAAGTATGTCGGTTGTGAATAAATCTTCAAAACATTTTTCACCAGATCTTCAAATTCTCTTCCTGATTTTTGAATATAAAGCTGAATAGTGACAGTCTGTCAATGATGATTAAAAATCAATAGTAACACTTATCTAGAGAGCTACAAATCATCCATTAAAAAAAAAACGCAACTACTCAAAGAGGAAACTCAATGAATATGCTGCCATGTAACGGTTCTGAGATTCGATTCAATCAATGATGTCAGCCTGCAATTGTATTTTGAAGTTTCCATAAATGGCCACAGAGTTTGAGATTTCGTTAACCATTCGCTGAGACACAAGAGACTTTATCACTGAGACTCCATTCTATTTCATTCACTGTCACTGTAGCCTTTTCTTTATTTGCTTTCACCGTGAGCCATCAGAGTCGGGAAGAACACAGCGAAAACATCATGTCTCATCGATAGGCTTCTGTAGAGTATTATTCATTCGCTGAGACATCAACAAGTCTTTCACCGAGATCTCCTTTAGTTTCATTCACTATCACTATGACCAAATGATATCGGTGAGACCTCTTGTAGACTTCATAATGTTTTTTCGAGAGTCACTTTTCACCTCGTGTCATTGAGACAATACGAAGTTGGGGAGATGCTATATAGACTACCCCTTATTTTGCCGAAACATCCTGAACTCACCCTAGATCACCAAGACTGTATCAATCTCACACCGATGAGCCTTTGATAGAAACCCCTTGTGTGATGTCGCTAAAACATAATGGTTCTCTCTCTGATGCACACTTTTGTCTTATGAGAGTCACTATAACATACCAATCTCTCGCCGAAAGCCCCTCAAGACTTAGTCACCAAAACTTGACAGGTTTGCTATGACATTATATCGAAACATATGAGTCTTACCGAAATGTATTTCTTCATCAGCGGTTAGCAAGAAAATGCATAGTTGAGAAGATGTTATAGAGATTGGCCCATGTTTCACCAAAATTCCACATGATACACATTGGTTGCCGTGACACATGGTTTTTCTTGCCGATGAGACCAATTGTACAATAAATGTCGTTGTAACTTCAAACCATTAGGGAGACATCTTGTAGATTGTTTCAGTCATACCAAAACACCCCCAATTCACACATGTTCCCTGAGACTTCAAGAATGTCCTGCTGAAAGCAATTGTCCAACAACGGTCAGTGTGACACTATGTCTTCGAATAGACTACATACCGAAAACAGCACTCCTGCCGATAGACTTCCACATGCATTAGTCAGTGAGACCAAGTGAAATTGCCAAGACCTCAGCCCGATACCGCTCAGTTTGGCTGAAGTTCTCAAAGAGTTGTTCGGTGAGACTCCTCCCGAAAAAATAGATAAAACCTTTTGAGCACAAGTCGGTAAGACAAGAAAGACTCGCTATGACATTACCCAGAGGATGATTTCCTTTGCCGATATGCTCATTCTGAAGTAGGTCGGGGAGACATAATAAAATCACTAAGACCTCATCCCAATGGCCAAACTCATGTCGATAAATATTTTTCTTCTGTCATCAATACCACAAACAATGTCATGCTGAAAGCTGCTAGAATGTTAAATTCAATTGACATAACATCAGAAATGTCTTGCCGATAGGCAACTCAGACATTTCAAAGTGAATCGAGGAGACCCTGCCATACTCATGCCAATATGTGTAAGCCCAAAAGAGAAACATCCAAAACCTGTGATGTGCAAGGAGAACCATCCTGAGACAAATTATCAATGAGAACAAACTGAAAGATATTTTGTCATAAAGGAAAAACTGTAAACACAACTAAGATTCAACAAACTCCCCCTTTGTCCTTGATGGAAAAACACCAAAGACTCTCCCCCTTTTTGCCTCAAGGCAAAGAGAAGATGAACACAACTGAGATGCCAATCAAAACACCATGAGAAATAGCTGCAAAAAATAAATAGAGTGCAACAACCAAGATTGTAGGAGAGCTGTAAGTGAATCAAAACATATATCATCCTCCCCCTAAGACAATGTATGGAAAATAAGAGAAGTAAGGATTGAGAGATAACTCCCAATCGAAGTCTCAAACTTTCAAATAACTCTTTAGCTAAGGGCTTGGTAAAAATATCAACCACCTAATCTTGAGAGCCAACAAACTATAAGCAAACTTCATTAGCCAAAACCTTTTCTTAAAGAAAGTGAAACTTGATAGCAATATGTTTAGTGCGAGAGTGCAAGACAGGATTTTTGGAGATACTTATCGCACTTGTGTTATCACAGAGAATAGAAACAGGTTTAGGAATTCCAATACCCATATCAGATAGAGTTTGACTCATCCAAAGAACTTGAGTACAACATGAAGTAGCAACAATGTATTCTACTTCAGCAGTAGAGAGAGAAACAAATTCTTGTTTCTTGATGTGCCAAGCCACTAAACGATCACCAAGAAAGAATGCAGCACCACTGGTACTTTTCCTATCATCCAAACAACTAGCCAGTTAGCATTAGTATATACAATCAATGAAAAATCAGTGCTTCTAGGATACCAAAGGCCATAATTAAGAGTGCCCTGAATATATTTAAAAATCCTTTTAATAACAGTGACATGCAATTCTTTAGGTGATGCCTGAAACCATGCAACAGTGCAAACTACCTACATAATGTCAGGTCTAGAGGCAGTTAAATATAACAGACTGCCAATCATTGATCTATATTTAGTTTGATTTGTATCAGGGGAATCATCAACCTTAGTAAGTTTCCATCCAGTAATCATTGGAGTGCTAACTAGATGGCATTCATCCATCTAAAATTTCTTAAGCATCTCTCTAGCATACATGGTTTGATAAGGTAATATTCCATTTTCACGTTGAGATATTTGAAGACCCAAGAAGAAATTTAATTCTCCTAATAATGACATTTCAAATTCAGATTCCATTAGCTGAGAGAATTTTTTACTTAATGTAACATTGTTGTAGCCAAAGATAGTGTCATCAACGTAAGTTTCAACAATCAAAATATCAAAACCTTCAGTTTGAACATAAAGATTGCTATCTACACCTCCTCTAACAAAACCATTTGAAAGCAAATGATTGTCAAGCCTAGAGTACCAAGCTCTAGGTGCTTGTTTTAAGTCATAGAGAGCCTTTTTCAATCTGTAAACATGATCAGGCTTATTTTTGCACATAAATCCTTCAGGCTATTCAACATAGACTTCTTCATCTAAATAGCCATTTAAAAAAGTAGTTTTGACATCCATTTGATAAACAGTAAAATCTTTATAAATAGAATAAGCCAAGAATATTCTGATAGATTCTAATCTAGCAACAGGTGCAAAGGTTTCACCAAAATCAATACCTTCTTGTTGAGCATAGCCTTTGCAGAAAAATCTTGCTTTGTTGCGAATGACATTACCATTTTCATCAAGTTTGTTTCTGTATATCCATTTGCCTCCAATGACATTCTTGTCATCTGGTCTTGGGACTAACTCCCAAGTTTGATTTTTCTCAATCTGATCAATTTCTTCCTGCATAGCATTAAGCCAACATGAGTCTGTGAGAGCTTCATTAAAAAATTTAGGCTCAAACTGAGTAACTAGATAGAAAGCTATTTGAGCCTTTTCTTTAGATTCTATAGCCTTTCTTCTAGTTTGAACTCCTGCATCTTTATCCCCAATAATCTGATCTTTGGGGTGATTTTTAGTTAGAGCTTTTGATGCAACCTTTTCAGGACTTGTTGTTTCATTTCTAGGGCCTATTGACTCAGTTCCTTCTGAAATTATTTCTAGTTCAAGTTCTTCTTCCTCATTATCTTGCAAAGATTCAGCATACAAATGTGATCTCTCATCAAATTTTACATTAACAACTTCAACAATCTTGTTAAGCCTTTTTTTTAAGGCATTTATAAGCTTTGTTGTGAGTTGAGTATCCCAAAAAGATACCCTCATCACTCTTTGATTCAAAATGTATACAGTTGTATGAATAGCTTCTTTCTAGTATATATCAAGCAACTTAGCTTCATCTAACATTGTTCTAGCCATTTCTTTTATAGTTCTTTTTTTGCATTCAACTACCCCATTTTGTTGAGGTTTTTTCATTGCAGCATACTGTATTTTAATGCCGTGTTGTTCACAGTAATCAATAAACTCTTGAGAAGTGAACTCACCTCCTTTCTCAGATCACAAACATTTAAGTTTCAAATCAGATTCCTTCTCAACCAATTTTAAAAAAAATTAAACCTTTCAAATGCTTCTGATTTGTGCTGAAGAAATGTGACCCAAACCATTTTAGTATAATCATCCACAAATAGCATAAAGTACCTTTCACCATTAATAGACCTTGTTCTGGTTGGTCCACATAAATCAATGTGCACAATTTGTAAAGGTTTTGAGGAAGAATGCTCTTTTGTTTTGAAGCTGATTTTAGTTTGTTTACCACTTAGACATTCTTTGCACACATAATTTTATGGCTTGTTAAGTATTGGTAAACCTCTAACATTCTGATTCTTACTTATTCTAACCAGATTTTCAAAGTTTATGTGTCCTAATCTTTTATGCCATAACCAAATTTCTTCAATTTGGCTCCTTAAACACATACCTTGATTATTGTCATTGCTTGATGTGTCGAGAAGATTGTTCACATTTCCTTTTGTCCTCCTTATAGCTGCAATATCCTTTCCTAGCTTGTTTTTAATCTCACATCCCTGTGAAGTGAAAAGAACATGATAACCACTATCACAGATTTAACTAACACTTAGAAGATTGTGCTTGAGACCTTCCACATAGTACACATTATAGATAGAAGTTTCTTCATTCACAAGAAGTGAACCTCTACCTTTAATTTGAATACTAGAGTTATCACCAAACTTAACATATCCACCTACATAATCTTCAAGATTTACAAACTTATCCTTGTCGTGAGTGATATGGTTAGAACATCCACTGTCCAGGACCCATAAGTTCTTTTTCTTGGAATGAAAAGTTGTTTGGACCAACATAGTTTGCTCAATGTTGTTGATAGACTTAGGTTTCCAAACCTTTTTAAATTTCTGTTGTTTAGATTGTAGATTAGTTATGCACTGTTTGATAAAAAGTCCCAAAGCATTGCATTTAAAACATCTAATTTGTCTAACAAAACCATAATGTTGCCTAAGACCAAACCTAGGACTCATCAGCCTGCAAGTGCTCACCTTATGGCCAAATTTGTTGCAGAAAAAACAATAACCATAGAAGAAGGAATTGACTCTATATGAAGATCTATTACCTCTCAAAGACTGAACATGATCTTTACCAAATTCTGAGTGATTTGAACCTGAACCTTTGACATCAGAAGAGGGGTTTTTATTTGCATGGTCAATTGAGCATTCACCCTTTTCAAAATCAACACCAGTTTTATCTTTGTACATCTTTTGCTTGCTAAGCATCTCATTCAGTTTTAGAGTGCTTTCATATCTTTCAATTTCCTTCCTAAGACAAACTGCTTCTTGTTCCAGTTTTTGAATTTCTTGATCTTTCAGCTTATAGTCTCTCAAAGACAGTCTTCAACTTTTTTTGCTTCTTCAAGCTGAGTTTTCAGAGAGATCATTTCTTGATCTGGTTTGTGTTCTTGAGCTAGGACTTGTTTTTTGAGTTTTTGACCTCTTGTAAAGCACATTTCAGCTCACTTTCAAGATCTACTACACCTTCTTTAGCGTCAAAGGTGTTAGAATCATTTTTCCAAGTAATTCAGCCATGAACAAAGTTTCATCTTCTTCAGCTGATGAATCTTCAGAGTCAATTTCAGATTCATCCTTACTAAACAGACTTTTATTCTTTTTGAAATTGAAGTTTTGTTTAGGTTTGAAGGCCTTCTTCATAGGTTATTTTTTAGTTGTCTCATTGTCACAGATTTGATCATCATAAGGACCATTTGCAGCAAAGTGACCTATTTTTCTAGAGTTAAAACATTTAAAGGGAATTTTTCCCTTATATTTTCCTGATCCCTTTTTAAATCTTCTAACAAAATGGGATTCTTTAGAATCAAACAACTCAGATTCACTGACTTCGACTTTTTCTTTCTTTTCAGTGTTAAAGGCAGTTTCTTTTTCTGTTGAATTGTTTTTGCTAGTTCTCATTTCATAGGCAGTAAGTATTCCTTGTAGGTTGTCTAAGGTAAGCTTATCGAATAGTTTCTTTTCTTCTAGGGCTGAAACCTTAGATTCAAATTTGGATGGTAAGGTTCTAACAACCTTTGTGACCACATCAAATTCATTGACCTCTTGACCTAGACCTTTCATTGAATTGACAACTTCATCTACTCTTAGGAAATATTCAACCACTTTTTCATCATCCTTTATTTTCAACTCCTCAAACTGATGTTTGAGTGTAATTATTTTTGACAGTTTGCCTTTCTCATTCCCTTGATATATAGTTTCAAGTTTTTCCCAGATTCCATGAGCATATTTGCAATGCATGACTTTAATGAACACATCTTTAGTTAACCCACACAAGAGGGCATGCTTAGCTCTGGCATTTGTTTCATACTTCTTTTCAGCAGCATTAGTAGGAATAGTGGCTGGTACATTATAATCTTCTAAAACAATGCACCAAACATCAGCATCAAAAGAAACAAGAAAAGCTTCCATTTTGATTTTCTAGAACACATAATCAGTTCCATCAAATAATTGATCTCTGGATACAGAGGCACTGTCTTGAGAATGTGCCATTAAAAAAAGACTCCAAGACTAAGATCAATCCAAGGTAATTAAACCTATCAGAGGACCCTAGGCTCTGATACCAATTGTTGGAGTTAAAATGACACTGAGAGGGGGGGGTGAATCAATGTTATAACAGATTTGACCAATTTTCATAAATTCAAAAACTATAGCATAGATTAGATCTCAATATACTTTGATTAATGCATTCATGAGTTGAATGTAATCATTCATGAACAGAATTGAGAAAAGTTATAACCAAATAGTGAACTGAAATAATCAACAACACAGTAAAGAAAAGGGAACTCAGAAGAACAAGAAGACTCCATATTTTACCGAGTGGAAAACCCTCCTGGGGTATAAAAACCACTCCCTAAATGCCTTCCAGGCTTAATCTTTAAACAAAAGTTCACAATGCCTTATAGGCTGATTTTTGAGCACCCACTCAAGGAGCACTAGCCCCTCATTTTGAGACATCCATCTCAAGGAGTACCAACCCCTCAAATTATGTTTTGAACAATAATAGTGACTCAGAGGATTTCTCTGTTTTCAGTTAAGCACATATCTTTCTGTAGAGTTCATTCATACATTTCCATATAGACAAGGAATGATACTCTCAGAATTACAAAATCAACAACCCTTACAGTTTTCAACATAGGTATTTAATTACATTTCAAGTATGTCGGTTGTGAAGAAATCTTCAAAACATTTTTCACCAGATCTTCAGATTATCTTGCTGATTTTTGAATATAAAGCTGAATACTGACAGTCTGTCAATGATGATTAAAAATCAATAGTAACGCTTATCTAGAGAGCTAAAAATAATCCATTAAAATAAAAATGCAACTACTCAAAGAGGAAACTCAATGAATATGCTGCCATGTAACAGTTCTGAGATTTGATTCAATCAATGATGTTAGGCTGCAACTATATTTTGAAGTTTCCATAAACGGCCACAGAGTTTGAGATTTTGTTAACCATTCACTGAGACACAAGAGACTTTCTCACTGAGATGCCCTTCTATTTCATTCACTATCACTGTAGCCTCTTCCTTATTTGCTTTCACCGTGAGCCATTAGAGTCAGGAAGAACACATAACAAAAACATCATGTCTCATCGATAGGCTTCCTTAGAGTATTATTCATTCGCTGAGACATTAGCAAGTCTTTCACCGAGATCTCCTTTAGTTTCATTCACTATCGTTGTGACCAAACGATATTGGTGAGACCTCTTGTAGACTTCATAATGTTTTTCTGAGAGTCACTTTTCACCCCGTGTCACTGAGACAATATGAAGTTGGGGAGATGTTATATAGACTGCCCCTTGTTTTGCCAAAACTTCTCGAGCTCACCCTAGATCACCAAGATAGTATCAATCTCACACCGATGAGCCTTTGATAGAAACCCCTTGTGTGATGTCCCTGTAACATAATGGTTCTCTCTCCGATGCACACTTCTATCTTATGAGATTCTCTATAACATACCAATCTCTTGCCGAAAGCCCCTCAAGACTTAGTCGCTAAGACTTGACGGGTTCGCTATGACATTATATCAAAACATATGAGTCTTACTGAAATGTATTTGTTCATCAGTGGTCGACAAGACAATGCATAGTTGGGAAGAAGCTATAGAGATTGCCCCATGTTTCACCGAAATTCCACATGATACACATTGGTCACTGTGACACATGGTTTTTCTTGCCGATGAGACCAAATATACAATACATGTCGCTATAACTTCAAACCATCAGGGAGACATCTTATAGATCATTTCAGTCATACTGAAACACCCCAAATTCACACCTGTTCGCCGAGACTTCCAGAATGTCCTGCCAAAAGCAATTGTCCAACGGCGGTCGGTGTGACACTATGTCTTCGGAGAGACTACATACTGAAAACAACACTCTTGTCGATAGACTTCCACATGCATTAGTCAGTGAGACCAAGTGAGATCGCCAAGACTTCAGCTCGATAGTGCTCAGTTTGGCCGAAGTTCTTAAAGAGTTGTTCAGTGAGACTCTTCCCAAAAAAATAGATAAAACCTTTTGAGCACAAGTTGGTAAGACAAGAAAGACTCGCTATGACATTACCCAGAGGATGATTTCCTTTGCCGATATGCTCATTCTGAAGCAGGTCAGGGAGACATAATAAAATCGCTAAGACCTCATCTCGACGGCCAAACTCATGCCCTTAAAGATTTTTCTTCTGTTGCCAAGACCATGAACAATGTCGTACCAAAAGCTGCTAGAATTTTAAATTCAGTCGACATAACATTAGAAATGTCTTGCTGATAGGCAACTCAGACATTTCAAAGTGCATCGGGGAGACCCTGCCATACTTATGCCGATATGTGTAAGCTCGAAAGAGAAACATCCAAAACCTGTGATGTGCAAGGAGAACCATCCTGAGATAGATTATCAATGAGAACAAACTGAAAGAGATTTTGTCATCAAGGACAAACTATAAACACAACTAGGATTCAACAAACCAAACATTCCCTATGAAATTCTTTGAACATATGAATATGGAAACAAATCAAAATATCTTAAAATATGCAAATAAATCACAAATGAAACTCTATTATGATGCTCAAACTAGCATCCCATAGGGGGATTGGGCTTATTTGATGTGGAAAGAATCCCTTTCCCAATCCCTTGATAAGCTTGATGATGGATGTGTGATGAAAAAGATTACTTTGATGCAAATTTCCAATAACCTAGCTATAATGGATAAATTCTATGCTAACTTGGATGAAATTCTTGATAATAAACTTGCATAAACCTCTCTCTCCCAAATAAATAGATAAGGCGTCTATTTATAAGGAAGAAGGATAGAGGATTGAATAATAGGATGAATGTAGGATTAAAAAAGAACCAATGAAATTGTGCCACTTTTCAACATGCTAATGAATGAGAGTGGAGCACATTTTTAACAATGTGCATGTTAAATGCATGTAGGTGAAATTTGAATTTGAAGACATGGCTTGTCTAAGAGGGGAGGTAAGAGGAATTAGTGCCAAGTTGTCTCAAGGAGAGGACATGTAAGAGCATTTAATGCCAAGTTGGAGGAAAAAAGTCCTTTGGGAGGGAGAATTCATATAAGTGGAATATTCCAAGAATATTCCACATTCAAACTAAAATAGGAGGAATTAATAAATAAAATAAATTGATTTACCTGTGCAACTTCAAAAAGCTAGAGGAATGGAGGATTGTTATTAGAAGTTAGTTAATGATTAATTAACTTAGATGAAATTAGTTTGATTTGACATTTGATTTAGATATTTAGATTTATTTAAATCAAATGACAGGATATTGGGGGATTAGCAATTTAATTAAATAACTTTGATTTATTCAATTAAATGATGAAACTTAGGATTAAAGAAAGTTGATTTATTTAATCAAAGAGAGAACATTAGGACTTAATTAAATAAAGTTGATTTATTTAATTAAAGAGAGAACATTAGGATTTGATTAAATAAAATTGATTTATTTAATCAAAGAGGAATTTTGATGAATTAATTAAATAAAGATTATTCAATTAATTGGTTAGTAAAGAAATGATCAAGGAAGAATTGAAGTTAGTGAATTTGAATCGAGTGCATGATATCAATCAGGATAATTTGAGCATCTATAGTTTCTATCGAGCTTCTTACTCTTATATTTCTTCATCCAAAATATATTAAAAGAAAACTCTAATGAAGTTCCTCTAGAATTTCTCTCTTTGGAATAAGCTCTAGAAGAATTCTTGGGTGTTAATTTTGATCTTCCTTCTTATCACCATAAGCATCAATTCTTCTATCTCTTCAATAGTTGAGCATACTTTGGAGAGTACATTGTAAGTTTTGATGAAAAATTCATTATCTTATGATATGTCTATCCAACATCTTGAAGCTTGTAGTACTCTCCTTATGGAAGATACTTCCTATGTCCTCATGGATCCAAAGTCTTCTAAAAAGGTGATTAAAATTGGAAAATTACCTTCTTTAGAAGAATCTAAATCACATTCTAATCTCTTACATCATTATGCTAATATATTTAGTTGGTCATATGTTGACATTCCTATTATTAATGCATCCATTATGGTTCATAATATTGTTTTATGTCCTGATGCAAAGCTCATCATGCAAAAGATTCATAAAAGGAATCCCAAGGTTTATGTGTTAGTCAAGATAGATTGAAAAGCTTCTAAAGTTGGTTTTATACGTCCCATTGGGGTATGTGCAGGATCATCATGGAAAAAATAGGCCCTTAAGTGGCAAAAAAATTAGAAAAATCAGAGTTAAGCAACTTGACATAAAAATTTGAGTAAGCTATCTATATTATTTAAAAAATATGTAAGAATAGAATCTATAACAAATTGAATGTAGTTTCTAAACTACTAGGTTTATTTTTTTAAAAAATCTATTTGGTGAAAATTTTAAATTCCAATGTAGTAGTACTTAAATTTCAGGGAAAAATAAGAAGTAGGTGTCAATGCGACCACCCTAACCACAATAAAATGATAATAGTTTTTTATAAGATTTTAGATATAATTAGAGGACTCATGTTCCAATGTGATGCATATTTTTCTTTAATTTTTTTCTCATAAATAATTAATTATGATTTTTTATTACAAATTTTAAAAAATATAAAACTTCATTATGTCTAACCACCTTAACTTGGTCAAAAATTCATGAAATTTAATTTTTTCTTTTTAATCCTATAGTATTTGAAGCATAGAATGTGATGCATGTTTTAGATTCAAAAACATGATACCATTTGAAAGCTAGAGATCTTTTTCAATCAACCTATCAATCAGGACTTTAGTCATAATTCAAATAGAAAATGAATAATAATTATTTATTAAATTCAAAGTAAAGCATAATTTATATTGGTGGAAATTTGAGAATCTCTTTTAAAAACCCTTTTCGTTTCATCAATTTTGGGTAAAAAAAAAATTGTCAGCCACATACCCTACAAATACCCATCATATCGCCACTTTTTGGCCCATCATGATCCTGCACATACCCATTGACTACGCACCTTGTATTTCAAATATTGTTGTAAGGAAGCTAAGGTAGCAAAATAAATTCCTACACTAATCTTGAGACGAGGATAATGCAAAAATTTACATATATTTTCAATAGTTATAGAAATTTAATTAGAAATAAACATAAATATCATGCATACCACAACATAGTGATTTATATGGGAAAACCCTTTTGGGAGAAAAACCCCACACTCCAAAAGCTACCCAATATATTATTAAGAAATAATAAAGATTGCAATATACTTCTAGAGAAAGCTTCTCATAGGAGTATCACCAACCATAGATCTAGAGGCAATATGACTGCTATCAAACTCTTAGAATACATCACAATATCTAATCATAATATAATTCCCTCATAAATAGGGTTTCCTTCTTAGGAAAATCAAGCTAATCAAATATTGATCGCTAGATTACAGACCTAATGATGAATGGTCCATATCTACAATAATAAAATATTGACCGTCAATAATACTTTATGTAATTGTAAGGTTGAGAAATATTTTCCAAAAAAATCTCCCACTTGTTGAACACCTTGCAAGAGCAATGAGAGGGTGTATAAACATCATCTCTTAATTGCTATGGGCTGAAAGGCTCATAGTTTCTAAACACCTTCTAAACTTCTTTGTGCTTACAAGATTGGTTAAAGAATCAACAAAATTCATCAAATTCTCTACCTTAACTAGCTTCAACCTTCCATCTTCAACCATATCTCTAACAAAATGATATTGTACATCAATGTGATTGGTCACAATAAATTATCACTACACTTTTTTTTATTCCAATATATACACATATTGTCTTGATCCACATGGATTCTTTACAAGCATGAGTAGCTATCATATACTCAACTTCAATAGTGGATAAAGTAACAACATCCTATCAGTTACTCATCCAACTAATTGCACTACCAAATAAATTTAAGACATAAGCACTAGTGGATCATCTACTATCAACATCACCTACCCAGTCTAAATCCATATAACCATGAGTCTAAGAGAAATCTCATCTTAAGTAAATTTACTATGGTAACACAAGGAATACTCTGAGATACCGCATAAATATCTGATGACTCTTTTAACTGCATCCCAATGAACTCTACCAGGATTAGACATATGCCTAGAAAGAACACCCACTACTTGGGAAATTTTTGGTCATGTTTAAATCATAGCATACATCAAACTTCCAACTGCACTTTGGTAAGGAACTTTGCTCATGTTTTCCATCTCTAATAGGGATGTTGGACAATCTAAAATAGATAACTTTATTCTAGTTAGAAAAGGAACACAAAATGGTCTAAAATTCTGCATATCAAATGTTTGTTAAATTGAATTGAAATAATTACTTTTGCCAAGCCATAGCTTTCTATTCACTCTATCTACATTTTAATTTCCATTTTGAGAATGTGTCTAGCTGCACCAAGGTCTTTCATTTAAAATTTTAGCAGCAAGTTGATATTTTAGTTCTAAAATCATACCTTTCCCTTTACCAATAACTAACATATCATCAATATATAATGCAATAAACAAGAAACAATCACCATAAACTTTATATTAAACATGATGATCTGATTTAGAACAATCAAATCCCAAACTCAACACATATGTTTCACATTTATGGCACCACATCCTAGGACTCTATTTTAGGCCATACAAATATTTCTTCAGTTTACAAACAAATTTACCTTTACCTTTTACCACATAGTTCTTTGTCTATGTCATATAAATTTCCTCCTCCAACTCTCCATGAAGGAAACCAATTTTCACATCCATTTTCTCAACCACTAAATCATCAGTAGCAATAATAGAAATAAAAAATATAATGGATTTAATTTTTTAAATAGGAGAAAAAATCTCACCATAATCAACACCCTCAACTTGAGGGTAACCTTTTGCAACCAACATTGCTTTATACTTCTTAATACCTCCATCTGAGCCAATCTTTTTCTTGAACACCCATTTACAACTAATAGGTTTTCTTCCCTTAGGAAATAGTACAAGATCCCATCTATCATTCTTTTCCAAAGCTATAATTTCTTCATCCACAACAATCTTCCAGGATTCTACATCTTTCCTACCTAATGCCTCCTCTATCACTTTGGGTTCATCCATGCTAGTATTCAAAGAAAAGTACATCTCCAATCATCAAGTGAATACCTTTTAGGTGGTTGTCTATTCCTTGTAGACCTACAAAAAAGTTGAGTTGAATGTTCTTCCTCCTCTTCTAAAGATTTAGAGCTAGATGAGCTATCAACTTCTCATCTATCCACGGGCCTCAATTCAACTTTCTCAAGTGTAGAAGGGAATTGAATTACATCTTCTTGTTTACTTTTTTTTCCTACAATGTACAAAAGAAGGCTTAGTTTCTCTAAAATTAACACTTTTATTATACATTACCTTATATGCAATAGGATCCCAAAGCTTGTATCCTTTCACATGATAATTGTATCCAATGAAGATACATTTCATAGCCTTTTTCTCCAAAAAATTTAACTTCTCCTTTAGCACATGTGCATATTCCTCACAACCAAAAACTCTAAAATGTCTTAATAAAGGCTTGTGCCCTACCATGCCTCTATAGGCATCTTATCAACAAGAGTTGATGCAAGAGTATTGTTAATCAGGTAACAAGCAGTGGCAATAGCTTCAACCAAAAACCTTTTCTCTAGACAAGCACCACTCAACATACTCCTACCATTCTCCAACAATATCTTGTTCATTCTTTCTACAACCCCATTTTGTTTTTGATAATGTAAGTAGCATTTATAGGGTGATGTACCCTACACAGAGAGCCATAAGGGCCAAAAATTCTAGATCAAAAAACATTATCTTAAACACCAAACCAAAAAATATCTAACTAAACCTAGATGGAGACTGACAACACACATGGACCAACAACAAACCAGCAGCATACTAGTTGGCCTTCTCCCAATTCTTAGACAATAGTTGAACCATATCATCACAGACCCACTCTTGGTGGTCCTCAGTCTTCTTTATCCCCATTTCATCCTTCATGGCAGCTGATGGGTTACTGGTGACACAATGAATCATCTTGATAGTGAAATGGGTCAACCCAAGGAGCTTTTTGTCTAGGATTTCCAGTCTATTTCTCAGCATACCAATCTCCTCCTCGTAGCCCGTAGTGTAGATGAGATCATTTTGTTCAATCTCCAGTGGCTTTGACAAATGAGAGGCCAAACCCTTCTTCTGAGGTAAACCACTGTTAGGAATAGAGGAGGGACCTCTAGATTTCTCCTCATCCTCATCCACCAAAACCTCTTTCACATTGTTGTATTTTCTATCAGACATCTCCTCTTCAGTATCCAAATCCCTAATCTGCACTTTTTTCTTGTTTTTAGCCATCCTATCAAAGCACCTAATGATGGCATTGCAACCAATAACCAGGGTCTCCACAACCACCATATCACCCAAGGAATCCTTGCTCACAACATTCTTCCCTTTATTAGGAGGCACCTTCTCCTGCATACCTTTCTTTTTCAAACCAAGCTTACTAGGGGTCTTAGCAGGGGTAGATTTTAGATCACATAAGCTAATAGCCGCACTAGTCTGGGAAAAACCATCAACACCCTTATGTTTTTCTGTAGCGGGTTTTGGTTTCTCAGCAAGGGCCATGTGACTCTTTTTCATAGGGCCTTTAGATTTGGCCAAGGACAAGTTGGGAATGGTGGGTGGCTCAATTTCCTCAATACGAACAACTGATATAGGTTTCAGAGGGTACAAAGCTAGGTTGAAATGGTAGAGTCTTAGGATAAGACCTTGATGGAGAGGCAGAGGATTAGGTTCATTGGGGTTAGTAGCAGTCAAATCAATACATTTTTCAAATGAATTTTCAAGGTCCATAAATATGTAGAAGTGAAAGCTCATAAGAACCTTATGCCTAAGATGATTTAACAAGGGAAAATGGTAGTAGTAAAAATTATTGTACCTTCCCTCTAGCATAATATAATTTATCAGAGCAAGGAACACCTAGTTCCATGGATGTAGAAGTGCCTCCCATTCAAACCCAGACTGGTTGTGCACCGGCACCTCCTCCCCCACAAAAAAATTATTCATACTATCATTGTCCTAGGTGTTATAATGTTTAGGATGCTTCATTCCACTGCACTGGAGACTCGTAGCCTACGCTATAAGTTCCTCCTCCACCATGAAGGGGATACCACCAATGGCAACATGACAATTCTTCCATGAATTAACACTCTGGGTCGACAAATTAGGGTCATGACCCACGAGCCTCTCCATCATAGGAGAAATCCCACCTTCAACACAAATGAGCCAGACCAGAGGCTCTTTGCGAAATTTGTTGCAGTTATCCAGTTCATTCTGCACCCTTTCTCCTCCCATGATGTCACTTTGCACACTGTAAAACCAGGAACTCTGCAAAAAAAGAAGGTTAGAGAAAATAGCAAGGTGGAAAAATCCCCACACAATTAGGAATTTAAGCTGCGAATGGTAAATTTTGGTAATCCATCCAATGGATAGATCATATGCATAAGCATAATAATTCCCTGAAACCATCTTAGCATAACCATTAATTGGGATCACGTTGCACAACTAGCTAAGAAAAAAGGACATGATAGGTAGGGAAGGATTTCCTTCCACATCGCAGAAGCACAAAATTCTAGGCAGAACAGCCATGAGGATATAATTAGATATCTCCATAACCATAGTATTTAGGGGTTTGCCACATTTAGTTAACCCACAAAAAGGAGCTAAAAAGCATGAAGCCAAAATAGCAGCAAAATAAAAGCTAGAAAGAAGCTTAGTCTCATAATTACAAGTCACATCAAAATAAAAAAACTCGAATTTGAAAATTTGAGAGTTTAAGCAGATCCCTTAAGGATGACACGACAAGTACGATCCAGTTTAGGAATAATCCTCTGGTACTTGCCACAAAAAATCATGATTTCTCTTTTCAAAATGGGCTTCATCTTATTATTAGAAAAATTCCACTTGATGTCCATCTCATCACTTCAATAAGACCAAAAATCCCAAAGAGTAAGCCAGTGGGTCCCCCAGATAACCAAATAAGCATGTGTAGTGTTGTCATCATTGGTCAAGTAAGGGCTTTGTTCCTTAACAATAATACTTTGAATATTAGTCGGGAATATGCTTATGTCCCACCAACATTTGGATAATTTCCAATGTGTGATAAACTTTGCCAGGGCATCTGCCACTTGGTTCCCTTCTCTATAGATATGACTAGCCACATTAGCTTTTAGTTTAGACACTAGGTGTTGGAAAATTGTGCCTCAATCTCACAGGATAAAACCTTTGAAAGAGAAAAGTCGGTGTGACATCTTTATTGTCTGGCCGACTAACAGCTGTGGAACCTTGTGAAATGTTTAGGTCACTGAGACCTTGTTATAGTCTTGCCAACTGGAGCTATCACTGTGACTCGTTGTGTTCGGTGTAACCCTCTACCAAGTGGGTTGGTCTGGTCGACAGGCCATTCTTATCAGATGTCGGGGAGACTCTGGGTGACAAGTAGTTTCGGGGAGAGGCATGAAGACTCGGTAAGAACTCTTGGCAATGGATGGTTTCTCACTGACAACTTTACACTCGGAGTCATCCGAGTAACTCATATGCTTTCGTATGAAGTCTTATCAATATGGAAAGTCTCGCCGATAGTTATGCACTCTGAGTCATCAGGGTAACATGAAGGTTTCCGTATGAAGTCTTAGCGATGGATATTTGTCTTAGCGATGGGGTACTATGTTGTCGGTATGACTCCTGGTGACTATTTGGTGCTCGGTATGACTTGAGGGCTCGGTATTACCTCTCAATGATAGCCTAAGTCTTGCCAATAGTTCTCACATAGATATGACTTAAGGACTTCGTTATGATCTCTCAGCTAATAGTGATAGTCTCACCGATGAGAATGCTGAGGTTGATGTGACTTGTGAACTTCAGTATGATCTCTTGGTGAATGGTGATAGTCTCACCGATGAGAATGTTGAGGTTGATGTGACTTGTGAACTCAGTATAATGTCTTTTCAATGGTCAGGACTCTTGGCGATAACTTCAATCGTTCTTGTGGCATCAAGGAGACATGGTTAGTGTCTCACCGACATGTAGATACAATTTGAATTCTTTTGATCGATTGACTATCCTATGTGGTTTTTCCTCTACCAATCAAGGAGCAGAATGGGAACTGCTAGTAGTTGAACTGTTGCAACCGTTACTGAGAGGAAGATTGACAGACCATGGGAGTCATGGATATACTCAAAGGTTGAAGATTATGATCAGTTTGATGATCAGTTGGATGAATGGTTGGATGAATAGCTTGATGAGTGATTAGTGATTTTGATTCTGAGAGCATTGAATTTTGAATGTTCTGTACAAGGTTGATCAAGGATTATGCTATTGTAAATTGACATTAGAAGATAAGTCTAATCTTTGTATGTAATTTCCATTACTATAATACAAAGGGGATTTTCTTGGTGTGGTGGGTTTTTCTCCCGTAAGGGTTTTCCCACGTAAATCTAGTGTTCATCTGTGTATGGTTATTTCTCTGTTTCTGTTATTGCTTTAAAGTGTATCTTAATTGGACTATAATTGAAATTTTAAAAGTATCTCTGCATTCTTCCTTGAGGTTTTGATGTTAGGAGAGTTGTTTCCACACCTTAGCTTTCCTTACAAGTGGTATCAGGGCCTGGCCAATTGTGTTATCTTTGTGGGTACATTGGGTTTTTTTGTGTCAATTTATGTTCAGTGGGAGTCTTGTAGAAGTTTGGTAATTCAAATTACAAGTTAAGATGGCAAGCATGTCATGAAAGATTGAAATTGAGAAACTTTATGGCAGCAATTTTGAGTTGTGGAAACTTAAAATGGAAGATCTGTTGGTTGATCATGATCTTTGGATTGCTATGTCTGGAATGAAGCCTATAGGCATGAAGTAAGAGGATTGGTACCTTGGAGATAGAAAATCAAAGGAGCTAATAAGGATCTATTTAGCAGACTCTGTTCTTTTGAATGTTCATGAAGAAAAGACTGCATCTTCCTTATGGAAAAGACTGGTAGCTATTTATCAGGGCAAGTCCTTGGTGAATAGATTGTTCTTGAGGAAGAATTTGTATACTTTGAGAGTGCAGGAAGGAGGGTCTGTTGTTGATCATTTGAATGCATTCAACATGCTAATTGCATAGTTAGCATCTGTGGGTGTGAAGATTGATGAAGAAGATCATTATATGTTGTTATTATGTTCTTTGCTAGATTTGTGGGATCACCTGGCGATGGCTATTAAGAGTACGACATCCACTTTTAAGATGGAAGATGTTTTTTCTTCTTTGTTATCAGAAGAGATGAGAAGAAAATCTTCTGAGATGGTGAAGGAGGCTCTTGCTGTTAGAGGCAGATCGAAAGAAAAAGGCAAGAAGAAGGACAAGAAGTCAAAATCCAAATCAGAGGGGAGATCAAATTCTCCTGGCAAGAAGTCCAAGGTGAGGTGGTGGAATTGTGGGAAACCTGGTCATGTCTGAAAGGATTGTAAAGAGGAGAAGAAGAATAAGAAGAAGAAGAAGTATTCTTCCGACAATTATTCTTCTCAGAGTGATGCAAATGCCTTCATTGCAGCCTTGGCTATGCAAACATTAGATGATGTCTGGCTGATTGATTCTAGACCATCTTTCAACATGACATCTCATAGAGACTGGTTCATGAAGTATGAAAAATACAATGGTGGAAAGGTGTATTTGGAAAGTGATTCATCTTTGGAAATAGTTGGTTGTGGAAGAGTCAGAATTCAATTCCCTGATGGAAGAGTGAAGGGAATCAATGATGTAATGCATATACCAGGTCTAGCTCAAAATTTACTTTTCGTTAGTATGTTGAATGATATTGGAGTGCAAGTCACATTCTCTGGAAATGGCTGCAAGATGACTAGAGGCTCTATGGTGCTAGCAAGGGGTGCTCGTATTGGTACCTTGTATAAGCTGGATGCACATGATGTTCAATGCAATAGTGTCTCTACCAAGTCACATAAAGCTACTCATGGAGGAAAAGAGGAAGAAATTCCTAATAGTGTAAACTCTATGGATGTTAAGCTTCTAGCAGAAAAGACTATGTTTTGGCATCATAGGAAAGGCCACATTAGTGAGAAAGGTCTAAAAACCTTGAAGAATAAAAACCTAGTTGAGGGGCTTGAATATTGTAACCTCGAATTTGAGTTTTGTGAACATTGTATATATGGTAAACATCACCATGTTTCATTTTATTCTAGTCCTCACAAATCTTCTAGTTTGCTTGATTATATACAATATGTTGTTTTTGGTCCAGTGAATGTTCCTTCTTTGTCTAAGTCAAGGTACTATGTATCATTCATTGATGATTATTCGAGAAGAACATTTGTTTATTTTTTGAAAAGTAAATCAGAAGTGTTCAATCGGTTTAAGGAATTTAAGAACCTTGTAGAAAATTAGATTGGAAGAAAAATAAAATGTTTAAGGACTGATAATGGTGGTGAATTTTGTTCTGATGAATTCGAGAGGTACTGTGGATGTAAAGATCATGGAATTCAGTTCATGGGTTTTCCCTTTGAACAAAGAGATGTTTTCGTCAATGATCCTGACACCAATACCAAACACCTCTTTTGGTTGTAACTTAGTGTTGCAATTCCATTTTGTTGTGGATAATACAAATCTATCTTTTTTCTATGAATACCATAATATTTACATAATCTATCTAAATCATTAGAGAAAAATTCATCGCCATTATCAATCCTCAACCATTGCTTTAAATTCTTTAAATTGACTTAAAACTTTAGATTTACTCTTTAGAAAATATACCAATGTCCTACTATAATCATCAATAAATGAAAAAGAATATATGGATTTACCAATTAAAGGAAAATACATAGGACCAAAGACATCACAAAAAATTTAAGATCTAATACACTACAAGATTTATGAGAACTTGAGTAAAACTAAACGCAGTTTTGCTATTTGTAAATGAAATTTTCACAAAAATCAAATTCAAGATTACAATCAGACAACCCTTCAATAAAGTTTATATTTTTTAAGGTCCTTAGACCCTTGTCTCCAATGTGCCCAATTCTTTGGTGCCATTAGTTTTCTTTGTAGGTAAATTTGATGTAGAAGAAAGAGTACCCTTGGGTGCCCAAGATCTACTTTCTTTTAAGAGAAGTACTATTGCACTCAATAGTACATGCATCGAGCTTATATAATGTGCCATATATGATACATCTAGCAATTATCATAGGGTGAAATATTGTGTTTCAAATTTTGCCCAAGCTTGACACTTACATCAATATTTTTAATTGAATCTTCATCTTTTGAGACCTATAGCAGCTAAACCGTTAAGAATTTGAAGATGATGTGAACTAGTATTTTGTGGAAATTTGTGTGTAGATGGGTATGTGCAGGATCATCATGGAAAAAATAGGCCCTTAAGTGGCAAAAAAAAAAGAAAAATCAAA
>VDFB02105785.1:501567150-501896770 GCA_007258455.2 Sequoia sempervirens | reverse complement strand
CAATAGATTCTACCTCTATAGTAGATAATGATACTAAATCCTAATTCTTACTCAACCATGAAACCAATCTACTTCTAAGAAAGAAAGCACCCCCACTAGTACTTCTTCTATCACCTGTACAACCTACCCAATCTACATATTTATATGCACTCAATGAGAAGTTGGTATCCCTAGGATACCAAAAAGTAAATCACAAAGTGCCCTTCAAGTCCTAAATATCCTCTTTATTGCTACAACATGAGATTCTCTAGGATCTTCTTGAAATATTTCCACAAGACATACTACATGCATGATATCTGGTCTAGTAATAGTTAGATATAACATTATTCTAATCATTGATCTATACTTACTCTAATCAACCTTAAGAGATTCATCATTTTTTCTCAACTTACAACCAGTAACTATAGGGGTACACCCTAGTTTACAATCCTTCATTCCAAACTTCTTCAACATTTCCTTGGCATACTTTGATTGAGAAATAAAAATACCTTTTTTAGATTGTTTGATTTGTAACCAAAGGAAGAAATTCATCTCCCCACACATTAAAATCTCAAACTCTTCTTACATTTCCTCTAAAAACTTCTTGCACATACCTTAATTTCCTCCATAGATAATGTCATCCACATATACTACCACAATCATGATCTGTTCTCCCTCAACCTTGAAGTAAAGGTTGTTATCTACATTACCTTTCCTAAATCCTTGCTACAAGAAGTACTTATCTAACCTTTCCTACCAAGCGAGCTAAGGCTTGTTTGAGTCCATAAAATGCCTTCTTCAATTTACAAACCATATCAACATCATCTTATAATTGAAATCCTTCCACTTGTGCAATGCACACTTCTTCTTCTAACTCACCATTCAAGAATGGAGACTTCATATCCATTTGATATACCTTGAAGTATTTATGTGCTACAAAATCCAAAACCATTATAATGGCTTCCATCCTTGCCACTAGAGAAAAAGTCTCTTCAAAATCTATTCCTTCCACTTGTAAGTAGCACTTACACACAAGTCTATCCTTATTTCTAACAAATTTTCCATCCTTATTTAGTTTGTTCCTGAAAACCCATTTAGTTCCTATCACATTCTTATTTGTAGGTCTTTGGACCAATTTCCTAGTATGATTCTTCTCAATCTATTCCAACTCTTCTTTCATAGCCTTGATCCAATTCTCATATTTTCATTCCTTAGTCACATTTTTAGGTTCCACCTTTGAAAGTAAATAAATATTTACCTGCTACTCTATCATAGTAGCCTTTTTTTCTTGTCAACACAGCTTTTCTCATATCTCCAATTATCTTATCTTCAAAATTATTCATCTACACATACTTATGAGTCTGAGGGATCCTTTCTAGAGCTTCTTCCTCAACTATCATCTCTTTTTATTTATCTTCCTCCTCTTCTTCACTACAAGGGGATTCATCAGATTCATGTATCCTTCTATCAATACAAAAATTTGATGTGGTTATTCATCCACTTTGACACTTGCACTTTCAACAATCTTTTTCAACCTTATATTAAAGCACCGATATGCTTTAGTTCTTGCAAAGTATCGAAGGAAGATTCCTTCATCAAATCTTGCATGAAATTTTCGTAAGTTTTCTTCATGTCTTTTGATACAGCATTTAGTTCAAAAATATTTGAAGTATTTCACAATAGGAGGATTCATACCATAATTCATAGGGAGTCTTTGAATTGTTCACTCTTGTTTGAATTTTATTAAGAATGTTGACTGCAATATGAATAACTTCTCTCCAATAGACATCTGGTAGATTTGCTACCTTCATCATAGTCCTTGCTACTTATTGAACTATTATTTTCTTCCTCTCCATAAATCCATTCTACTAAAGAGTTCTAGGAGCTGAAAAATGCCTCTTTATTCCATGATCATTACAAAAATTGTTAAACTCATTGGAGGTGAACTCACCACCTCTATCAAACCTTAAGCATTTTATTTTCACATCCATTTCATTCTCAACAATAGAATTAAATTATTTGAACTTATCTAGAGCTTTTTATTTTTCTTTAAGAAATGTAACCCAAGTCATTCTAGAATAATCATCAATTAATAACATAAAATACCTACCACCTTGAGAGATTCTTATTGTGGTAGGTCCACATAGGTTTGTATGCACCAACTCTAAAATACCTATGGTAGAATATTTCTTAGTATTGAACCTCTTCTTTTTTTATTTCCAAATTGACATTCCTTTCATATTGTATTTTAAGGCTCTGTAATATTTGGTAGATCTATCACAACATCAGTAGAACTGATATTTGCTAGGCTATCAAAATTGATGTGACCCATTCTTCTATGCGACATCTAACTTTCATTAATTTGAGACATAAATCATTTAGCACCATTACCTTTGAGATGATAAACATTCCCTTATGTCCTTACAACAAGCAAAGTTCCAGACCTTCCTTTTTTTATTTCACAACCACCATCTTGAAACATAAGATTATACCCTTTGTAGACAACACATTTTTCCTACATAGAAGATTATGTTGGAGACCCTTGAAATAAATAACATCATCTATTCTATTCTTTCTATAAAAAATAATTGAACATTTTCCATAGATCTTAGTAGATGTATCATCACCAAACTTAAGAAGATCACCATCATACTTCTGAATTTTAACAAACCTACTCTTACCACTTATCATATGATTTGAGCATCCATTGCCAATTATCTAGTAATTGCTCTCTTCTCTTGCATGAAAAGCATTCACCATAGTTCTTCTGTCAATGGAAAAAGTATCCATTTTCCTTACTTGATTTGGGAATGATTAATGTTAAAATGAACTTAATGTCACCTTGATCTAGTGTTGTAATGTGTTTAACACATTCAAATTAGGTCTTGGGTCCTTTTTAAGCTAAATAAACCTAAATTTTCCTTAATTTAGTGTAGTAAAGTGTATTCATTTAAAACTTCACATTAAATTTAGGACCCTTGTAAACTAAATGAACCTAATGGGTATGTGCAGGATCATCATGGAAAAAATAGGCCCTTAAGTGGCAAAAAAATCAAAAAAATCAGAGTTAGGCAACTTTACGTAAAAATTTGAATAAGTTATCTATATTATATCAAAAATATGTAAGAATTTTTAGCAAATTGAATGTAGTTTCTAAACTACTTGTATTGGTTTCTTTTAAAAAATCTATTTGGTGAAAATTAGACATTTCAATGAGTACCTCTAAATTTTGTGGAAAATTACAAGTAGTTAATCGGTTCACCAATTCCAACCACAATAAAATGACAATATTTTTTTTATAATATTTTAGATATAAGTAGAGGACTCCATGTCCCATGTGAGGATATTTTTTGTAATTTTTTTCCAAGTAAATAATTAATTATGATTTTTTTTATTACAAATTTTAAAAAATATAAAAAACTCATATGTCTGACCAACTTAACTTCGTCAAAAATTCATGAAATTCATTCTTATTTTTTTAATCCTATAGTGTGCGAAGCATAGAATGTGACACATGTTTCGGATTCAAAAAATGTGATATCGTTTGAAAGCTATAGACGTTTTTCAATTGGTTTATCAATCGAGACTTTAGTCATAATTTGAATAGAAAATGAATAATAATTGCTTATTAAATACAAAGTAAAGCATAATTTATAATTTTTGAAAGCTAAGAATATCCTTTAAAAACCCTTTTTGTTTCACCAATTTTGGGTTAAAAAAAAGTCGTCAGCCACATACCCATCATATTGCCACTTTTTGGCCCATAATGATCTTGCACATACCCTAATGTCACGTTGATCTAGTGTTGCAATGTGTTTTCCAAATTCACATTGGGTTAAGGGCACTTTTAAGGTAAATGAACCTAATTTATCCTTAATTAAATATTGTAAAGTATATTTATTTACACTTTCACATTGGTTTTTGGGTCCTCTTGCATTTATGACCTTTACATCATCATTAATAGCCCCCTAAGACCCTATATTATGGATCCTGAGGCATAAATACTTACATAGACATCAAATATACTTAATTTTCTAACTCCCTGACATTTTATCAAGCCAATAGGGCATGGTGGGACCCATACACCACCTTGGGTGTATGAGTCCCATCCAGATGGGACCTATATGCCACAAGTGGCATATGTATCCCATTTGGCCTCTTTTTTAGGGTTTTGAGTAGGAAATCGGGGTTTTAAATTCAAATTTCATGTATGTCAGCCTCTGGGATCTAATACATGGGAGATTAGATGGATTGCATATATAAACAAGGAAGCCTTCATGATATCATCCATTTTTTGTAGAAAAGTGGCCCTTTGACATTTTCATGGTCTTTTAGGTCTTTCTTCATGATGCTTGGTCCATTTTTCTTTCATTTAATGTTGTAATGTGGCTTAAACATTCACATTAGGTCCTTAAAATTCAAATTATGACATCTTGTGAAGGTGTTGTGAATTTTTGTAAAACATTTCTCCACTTTTCTAGACTCTATTCATTACAATTCACCTAAAAATACCTTTTCATCACTTATCAAGTCCTATTTTGAAGTGTTGTAAAGTCGTGTAACCAGATTTCATGCTTTTCTAGGCTTAATTTCATTATTTACACCTTTCTTATGCTTTATTTGACCCCTTTATGCACTCATAAGGTGTGATTAAGTGTGTTTTTTAATGTAAACCTGACAAACAACATTAAATGCAAGATAATTTCTGAAACACTTTCAAGTCCAATGTGGGACCCATTCGCTATTGGTGGTGAATGAGTCCCTCTTGGCTCAAAATTCAAAATATTTCAAATTTTCTTTTGAGTTTTTATTCAAAATCACCTTATGTGGGCCTGTGATGAGGTATCATTGGGTTACTAAGGCACAAGTGTGTATAAATAAGTGTTTTTCTTCTCATTTTAACCCCCATTCATCAAGTTCACTAATCCACTCATTCATTCAAGCATTCAAGAACTTTGCATCATTCAATCAAGCATTAATCAAGTATCTTGGAGCAACCATTGATATATATTTAGATTTCTTCAATAAGGTTGGTGAGTTTAGGACATTTGAATGTTGTTTATTCATTTTTCCTTGTTCATTTCATTCCATTTCTTCATTAAGGGTTTGATTATCAAAGTGGGATTTGACCAAGGAAAATCCCAATACTATAACCCTTAACGATTTTTCCCCTTTTTCATGTGTGTTTGCAAACTTGTGTATGCTGATTTATCAAGTATTTAGGTGTTGAAAGGTGGTCAAGAAGTCAACAAAGTTTTTAAGTCAGATACAACCTATTTCAAGATTAGAGACAACCCACAGTCCGTTTTCTACAGATTTTACTTTGTCAAGCCGACAAGAATGCAACCTAAAATATGATACTACAAAATTGGTCCTTGATTTCACAAAATTTTGTGAGGGGATTGATTTTCCATTAGTGGCGAATGAGTCTCACCTTAAGGCTAAAAAACTAGATTTTTTTAGATTCTAGATCTCGACACTCAGAAACCAGTTTTAAGAAGTTTTCATCAGAAGCGGGACTGATTCACCATTAGTGGCAAATGAGTCCCACTGGTGGTTTTTAGTGATCTTTTTCAGCATTCATGACACTCCAGATTCTTCATTCTCTACCTAGGTGCACTCTGATTCAACCTTCTTCTTTTTTGTTTTGCATTTGTTCATGTTTGGTTCATGCTTGCATATCACATTGTGCTTTCAAACATTGCATATTTCTTAGGTTTTTCATTCATAATCAGTCAATTGCATTGCTTAGTTGCATTTAGATCATCTCATTTAGCCTTAATAACATCATACATTTCCTAATTTGAGTGAACCACATTGATTTTTTGTGAGGTTTATCTCTCTCCTTTTAGGTGAAACATCCTAAGAGTGCAAGAGTAGCCTATAAGCCTCATGCCCAAAAATCTATGGTTCATTTTGATGAACCTACATATTGAACATCATATCATTCTGATTTGCATTTATATTTGAATCCTATGACTTAATTGCATTATTTTTGCATCCTAGGGTTCCTTAAAATTGCATTAGTGAAAGACTCATTTAGATTTCATTTTTGCATATCATATGATTCCAAAACTGAAAATCTGCATCTGCATCCTTACTTTGCATATGAAAAACATTAAAATCACTTTCAATTTTTTGAAAAAAAAATAAAAAATATCATAGTTGGACTCATTCTCCACCCTGGGTGAATCAATCCACTTGCACATTTCATACTACATTTTCAAGCTTTTTTTTGGGTAATTATTGCATTTTTGTTCTCTACTATTATTTCTCTATTTCAGTTTGTAGAATTCCTATTGTTTTCATTTTTTACTCCTAGATTACATTGCATCTGTATTCACCCCATCTTTTGTGGTACTTGTATGAGTGTTTGGTGTCCCATTGATAATACTTTAGTGAGATGAAGTTCTAGACTCATGACTTCCTGTGATAGCACTTTCGTTGTGGACCTTGGGATCTCAAGAGCTCCTACTCCTAGTACGGACAATGGTGCATTAGGCATGGCCACTACCACTACTATGCCTCCACCTTTCCATCCAACGAATGTTGACACACAAAACAAATCCATTATGCAAGAAAAATTAATTAGTATTCATGAGGATTTTGGAAATTTACAACAAGATTTATCCCTTGAAAACATTTCCACCACTGTTATACCTGTAATAGAAAACCTTCATCATTTGATTGAAAGTGATGATGACTTACAAGTTATGAAAATAACAATTGAGATATACAATAAACATGTTCCTTCTGTACTTCCCAGTCAGGTAACATTGTTGTAAGCCAAGGAGGACCTCACAATCCTCCTCCTTCAACCATAGCATCCATACCAACTTATGCCACTCCTCAATTTACAACAACTATGCAACAGGTTAGTTATGTGACTCCTTCTTTTGCTATTCCAATGAGCATTCCTAGTTCTTTTGTGGCATCACATATTCCTTCTTCCACCTTCACCCCTCTTAGTACCCCTTTCACTTCCCCTAACATTACATACACTCCATCACCATTTTCCCTTCCACCTCATACCACTTACACGAATCCCATCATTACACAACTCTTTAACACAATTTCATCCACGCAACAACAAATCTCCACCATTAGCCAAAGTCAAAATGCTCCACTCGCATATCATGTTTGCAATAGTCCATTATCCATGGAAATATTACGCGCATAGATGCCACAAGGAATTGAAATGCCTAGGTTTGAGAAATACGAAGGTAAAGGAGACCCTACTAATCATGTCAATGCTTATACAGCCTTGTGCAATGTCTTTGTTCTTGATGACATGATATTAGCCAATTTTTTTCCTAGGACCTTGAAGGACACTACATTGGAGTGGTTTTCAAACTTACCTAATCATTCAATTTGATCATTTAATGAACTTGTGGATGCCTTCATAAGTCATTTCCAAGTCCATATGACTCCTAAAAAGACAATGGTTGATTTAATGAGATGTAAACAAAATGCCGATGAAAAAGTAATTGACTTCATTTCATGTTATCAGCCATTGTATGCACAAATTGATGTCTAGATCCCTAATTCACATATGTAGAATATGTTTATCGAAAACTTGCACACTCACCTTCAGGATAAGTTGACTATGATGAAATTCCCTTTGTTCATGCATTTACACATGACCCTTTGTGATTATAACAACTTAGTTTATAGTCATGATTGAAAGTCCACTTCTAAGCGAGTTGAGAAGTTTAAACAAAACAACCAAAACAACACATAAAACTTTAGAAAACCAAATAGAGTCTTTTTACAATTCAATCTACCTTCTCCGCAACCAACCCAATGCATTCAGAGTCAAGTGGCAACTGTTAAAGTAGCAATGCCCTTTACCTATGGGGACCCGAAGAGACAATTTACTCACATACCTGATACCCTCCATAACATAATGAACTAATTGCTCCAACAACAAATGATCACTTTCCTACTGTTAAACCACTTGATACCACCTATTAAACGTAATTCTTATTTTCATTTTCATCACCAAAATGGACATGACCCCGAACAATGTAAGCATCTCAAAAACTTAGTTCAAGACCTCATTGACTCTGGTTGTTTGTCCATTGTGGGTGTCAATGATCAATGAAATAAGTCCATTGCACCCCCTAACTAGAATTTAATTTTTTTACCAATCTTATGCCTAAACACAATGTTTCATTTGTCAAGGCTAGTGATCCTTCAAACACTGATCATGTAATGAATGTTGATACAAATAATGAACAACTTGATATAACTCCAAATGTTACCCAAGTTAATCCTATGGATGAACTGGTGGGTACGATAGATGTTGTCCCTTGTAAGGTCCCAACCAACAAATCTCTTGATATTAATTTTTCTTCTCATGATATACTTAAAAAGCTTCCCAATGGTCCTCTTTACATAGCTGGAAGAATCTATGATAAGCCCACTAATGGGATATTAATAGATCTCACCTGTGGTGAGAATGTGATCATGGAAGAGTTTTTAGTATTACATAATCTCTATCAAGATGACTATAACAAACCAACTACATGGATTAAAACACATACTATTTTGCATGCCCTATGATTGGATCGATCATACTCCCCTTACAGATAGGACCCAAAAATTTGGAGGTAAAATTTTCTATCATTCCACAATTAGACCAATTTCGTCTATGGCTAGGTCATCCTTGGCTCCACTTGATGAAAGTGGTCCCATCAGTTGTTCACAAATGTTTGAAGTTTCTACATGGCAATGAAATATTTACCATACACCATAGTAGCTTTAATATGTTATTATCTAAAGGTAATTTTTCCTTAGAATCCTTTTGGCCTAAACCTATGGAGCCCATCACCCCTCGAAAGGACTTCTTTTTCATAACCTATCAAAAGTTCAAAGCCAAATGCATAGCCAAATTTTCTCTTTATAACATGTCCCTCTCCACTTCCACTCCTCCTATCCTAGATGAAACCATGCTTCAACCTGAGTCTGGCATTGAACAAACAATACAACCTCCTGAGCACCTAACCATAGACACTTCCCCTCTATCATTTAAATGTTCAAGAGAAAATGAAACCAATCTTGTCATGCCTCCTCACATTAAACAAGTGTATAAAGCTAAAGATAAAGTGATTGACCCGTCTTCTTCGATTTCTTTCGTTCTTTCCCCTTCAGAAGAAAAGGAACCTATGATGGATCAACCTGCTCTTACACCTCAACAACTTCAAAATAAAATAAAACAAAACCGCGGCGATAGGCAACATAGCTGTCATTGTCATCTCCTTGCTCATTAGTCTCAAATGGAAGAAAATAAAGAAAAAAAACCTCCACCTTTGACATAAGCAATAGATGATCACCCTCTTCCTCCTGACCCACCACAAGATAATATAGTCCATCCCTTATAGCAAAATTAACCAATCCAATAGCCACAACTTTTGATACATCCTTCCTTGGAAATAACCCTTCATCCTCCTATCGTAATCAATCTTGATGATGATGATGACGAGGAAAACACAAAAATAGATGAAGAAGTGCATAATTATCTAAAATATTTATTTTCATCTACCATGAGCTTAAATGATAAATCTCCTATACCAAGTGGAGAACCTGGTACATCTCCTAGTTTGGCACTTGCAATTCTTCCTTTGGACAACCAACCGCCCTCGCAATACACTGAACATGATTGGGAGGTGGATGACTTGTTAGATGGTTGACTTGCATTCACCTTACTAACCTTTTATATTCCTTTTTCTTTTTATTTGGATTGATTTTAGGTAAGTATTGTGTTCCTCTATAACGTGTGTTTTATGTTCTCTGTCTTTGTGCCCTTCCTATATTTGTACCTCTATTCTTCTATAAGTCGTACATTTTCACTTTCTCTTTCGCTTTTGTTTTGTGTTTTCCTTTTGGGGATGACGCAAAGTGTTGAGATGCCATGTATGTATCTTCCATGTTGACACAAAAGTTCCTTTTTATTTCATTTTTGTTTTGTGCTTTTCCTTTTGGGGATGACACAAAGTGTAGAGATGCCCTATGTGTCCTGCATGTTGAACCAATCAGTCCCTTTTCCTTTTTACTTTTCTTTTTCTTATGTTTTTCCTTTTGGGGATGACACAGGGCATTAAGACCGAAATGTCTCCTTCATGTTGACCCGAAATATTTTCCTTTTCTTTTTCTCTTTCCTTTTGCTTGTGTTTTCCTTTTTTGGATGACACAAAGCATTGAGATGCCCTATTTCTCTTCCATGTTGACCCAAAAAAGATCTTATTTTTCCTTTTTTTTTGCTCTCTTTGTGTCATTCTTTCAGTTCTATGTGCTTTGGGGAATTATGACAGTTTTGTTTCTGTTAAAAACATTGTAGCAATGAACATAACGGAATCTCCAAATCCATAGATCCCTAAGTGTTTCCAGGCCCTTCTCTGTGTGTTCCTTTCTGTGGGGAAACTCCCTTTTCTTTCATTATCTTTTTCTTTTACGTGAAGCAGCCTAACTTAGAAAAATATGACTTGGCATAGGGGCTTTCTAAGTTGGCTCTCATGTCTTTTTTTTTTTTTGCATTTTTCCCTCATTGCTTTAAATTGCTCATGAAATGATGTGTAGCAATTCCTTTAAAGTGGGAGGCATGAATTGGCATCATTTCATTTTTATTTTTGGTTCTTAGTGCACCTTGTCACCATACAATGCTTTGTCACTTTATAGATGACATTGGGTGTGATTTCCTCCTCTCATAAGTGTGGATCTATCTTAGCATATCATATTCCTCAGGCCTGAAGGCAATAATCGTATCCCCTAAGTTGTGAATATTTTATTCTTTGATTGGTCCTCTCCTGGAGACATTAGACACAATGTTCCCTAAGTGATAGACCTTGCATGAACTTAACAAGACTCCTTTGAACATCTTTTACATGTTACATTTTTTTCATTTTTCATTTTTGCCACCTTGCATAACACAACTTGCATGGTTGTGGTACCTTGCTCTTTGTTCATGGGTTCTAACCATACGAAGATTTTCTTGTCTCATGAAGCACAAACTAACATTTTCCCTTGTGGCACCTTGTTAAAGTTATCGAGAGGTATAACTTTGATATGGTTGAGCGGGAAGCCCATTCAGCGACACGACTTTCCCCATAGCCACCTATGTGTTTGTGAGTGCATACCAACTAGTGTATGTATCTTACCTTTTTGGGTATTCTCACTCGGTGGACCACCATGAGTTCTGTTGCCCCAAAGTGAGTATGCATTCTCTTTTTCTCACAAACAACCCAAATATAATCCATAACTAGTTGGATAGATGATTGAATCTCAATCCAATTCCCCCATTTCTTCTTTCATTTCAACACGTGTGTTCCTTTGTTCTTATGTTTAGTTTTCCATGGGATCTTAATCCTTGGGACTTGATCATCCCTCTTGATTGTTGTCATTCCATCTTGCTAACATAATTGCATTGGCATCCTTCTCGATATGCATGGCTACTTTAGTGTGAGCTTGAAGCAAGTTCATCCTCTCACTAAAGTGGGGGCTAAATGTGCCATAGAAAAATTTCCCTTTGACATTTTCATGGTCATTTAGGTCTTTGTTCATGATGCTTGGTCCATTTTTCTTTGATTTAATGTTGTAATGTGGCTTAAACATTCACATTAGGTCCTTAAAATTCAAATTATGATGTCTTGTGAAGGTGTTGTGAAGTGTTGTAAAACATTTCTACAATTTTCTAGACTCTATTCATTACAATTGACCTAAAAATCACCTTTTGATCACTTATCAAGTCCTATTTTGAAGTTTTGTAAAGTCTTGTAACAATATTTCATGCTTTTCAAGGCTTAATTTCACTATTTACACCTTTCTTATGCTTTATTTGACCCCTTTATGCACTCATAATGATTAATTAAGTGTTTTTTTGAATGTAAACCCAACAAACAACATTAAATGCAAGATAATTCCTAACACCCACTTTCAAGTCCAAGGTGGGACCGATTCACCATAGGTGGCGACTGAGTCCCTCTTGGCTCAAAATTCAAAATATTTCAAATTTTCTTTCGGGTTTTTATTCAAAATCACCTTATGTCAGCCTGTGATGAGGTTTCATCATGTTACTAAGGCACAATAGTGTATAAATAAGTGTTTTTCTTCTCATTTTCACCCCCATTCACCAAGTTCACTAATTCACTCATTCATTCAAGCATTCACACACTTTTTATCACTCAATCATGCATTAATCAAGTGTCTTGGAGTAGCCATTGATATATCTTCAGATTTCTTCAACAAGGTTGGTGAGTTTAGGACATTTGAATGTTGTTTATTCATCTTTTCTTGTTCATTTCATTCCATTTCTTCATGAAGGGTTTGATTACCAAAGTGGGATTTGACCAAGGAAAATCCCAATAACCTAACCCTTAACGATTTTTCCCCTTTTGCATGTGTGTTTGTAGACTTGTGTATGCAAATTTATCAAGTATTTAGGTGTTGAAAGGCGGTCAAGAAGTCAACAAAGTTTTTCAAGTCAACTACAACATATTTCAAGCTTGGAGACAACATACAGTCTGTTTTCTATAGATTTGACTCTATTAACCTGACAAGAAGACAACCTCAGATCTAGTGCTACAGAATTGGTCCCTGATTTCATAGAATTTTGGGAGAGGACTGATTTTTCAATAGTGGTGAGTGAGTCCCACCTTAAGGCTAGAAAAATAGATTTTATTAGATTCCATATCTCGACACTCATAAACCTATTTTTAGAAGTTTTCATCAAAAACAGGACTGATTCACCATCAGTGGTGAATGAGTTCCATTGGTGATTTTTAGCAATCTCTATCAGCATTCGGGACACTCCAGATTCTTCATTCTCTACCTAGGTGCACTCTGATTCAGTCTTCTTCTTTTCTGTTTTGTATTTGTTCATGTTTAGTTCATGCTTGTATATCACATTATGTTTTCATACATTGCATATTTCTTAGGTTTTTCATTCATAATCAGTCATTTGCATTTATATCATCTCATTTAGCCTTAATAACATCATACATTTCCTAATTTGAGTGAACCATATTGATTTTTTGTAAGGTTTATCTCTCTCCTTTTAGGTGAAACATCCTAAGAGTGCAATAGTAGCCTATAAACCACATGCCCAAAAATATATGGTTCACATCCTAATCAATCAAGAATTAAGCATTCCAAGACTTCACAATAGTTTCAAGAGAGTTTACAAGAGTATTTCTAAAGCATTCAACGATAGATTTCTTCATCAATTTTTGTAGAAATTCAAGATCCATCATCATGTCAAGGTTATCAAACATCAAACATGTTGCTGAGCTAGTGTTGTGATGTTGCATTCAAGATCCATTTACAAGCATTGTTTCATATCAAAGCTCAAGATCAAGATCTATATCATTCATGACCACTTTATGTTAGATTATTGATTTACAAGACATCATTCAAGGTATCATTATTCATGTTTCATGTTCCATGTTTGATGATTCATGTCCTTATTTCATTATCTCATCATTTGTTTTAATTACTTAAAAGGGGTTTGACCAAGGCAAACCCCTATTTCCTAACAATTAACAAGGTTTTTTCTCTCTCTCTCTCTCTACATGTGTGATTGCAAATCTAGGTGTCTTAGAACTTGAAGATCCTTTGAAGATTAGGTTGCAAGGTTGAATAAAGTCAACGAGTCATAACAAGGTTGTCATCTTCACTAAAAGTCACCTATGGGTTGAATATCAAGGTTTCAGATCCAAAAATGAAGTGTGAAAGAAAGAGAAAAACTAGGAGAATAGAATCAGACCTCAACCCTCTAAAAAAGTAGAGTGGGACTGATACATCAATTGTTGCATATGATTCCTAGTACAAGGCTTTTTCCATATTTCAGTTGTTTCAGATCATACACTGTTAGATTCCTATTTTGGCACAAAAGCCCTAGTCTAGGACTAAATCATCGAGACTGGTGTATGATTTCTAGTTGGCATCCAACAACAATTTTTTTAGGGTTTTGGAGCTTTTTTTAACTTCATCACTCTTCTAGGTGCACCTCTATTCATTTCTAATTTGATATTATATATTTTAGTTTTATTTCCTAGGTCATTTAGTTAGGTTTTGCATGGTATTTTGCATGATTCATTCATCTCTTGTCTTTTCAAGCCCTAGCTTAGTGGAAAACCCCTCTTTATTCATTAATCAAACCATAGGACAACCTTTAGCTAATATCTTTCCTTGATTCCATCATTGGATTGAGATATCTAGGGTTTCCTTGAGTGAAACAAGTGTGAAATAGGAGGAGCCCTAGATCTCTTCAAGGATAGAAATGCTCTCTTCCTATTTTCTGTTGTTTTAGTTCCTTCAGAGTTATGACCTATTACCAGAGCACTTTCCTTCATACATCATTTAGAATTAGTAGAATTAGTTCCAACATTTAGACTCATGAACAAGCATTCGAAATTGGCATCATGAGGATAGCCAAATTCTTCATCATTAGATACACCATTTTCTCTTTCGACATATCAACTCTTGCTAACAAATTTCCTTTATGATCCTTAGGTTTATCATTTGAAACATTTATTGGAAATTTAGAAGCATAATGACCTATCTTTCCATAATTGGAACATTTAAAGGGTAACTTACCTTTGTATTTCCCAGTTCCCTTATTCAATCTTACAAAATTTTCTTGCACCTCATCAAGATCATACGAATCTAATTTATCAACCTTCTATTGCCTTGTACAATTTAAAATAAATTTCTTTCTTTGTAGCATCTTGAACAAACTATCTTAATTCATAAGAAATTAAAGCACCAAACATCTGATATCTAGAATAATTATCCAAATTTTGAGCTCCCTCAATAGAAAAGGCTTTAGAACTATAATATTTAGGGTGAGTTCTGAATACCTTTTTCACAACTTCACTTTCTTTTAGCTTACCACCAAGTCCATTAATAACGTTGACAACTTCACCCACTCTAAGCATGTAGGCAATAATATCTTCATCTTCAGACATCCTCAGGGTTTCAAAAATTTCTTTCTATTTCTACATCTTTTCTTGTTTGAATTTGTCATATCCTTCATAAATACTCTCCAAATTTATCTAGATCTCTTTTAAAGGTTTCAGACATATTACCTTGCCAAGTTGTGAATCAAAAATTCCACTCAATATGGCATTCCTTTCTTTTCCATTGTTCTCATATCCCTTGATCTTATCATCACTCATCAAACCAAAAGCAAACATAGTATATCATTTTCAACTAACTGCTAGACACCAAATCCAAGGGAGACTAGAAAGGACTCTAGCTTGGGTTTCTAGTATGCATAATTCATTCCATAAAACATAGGAGATTTGATACCCTTCCTGTGTGCCATCTAGATCTACCTTAGCCAATTAATCTTTCTGTAAGGAACCACAACTTGGATACCAATTGTTAGATACATAGGACAATTGAGGGGGGGTGAATTAGTTGTATATTAAAACATTCAATTCCTCATTAACTTTCAAACCCTTATTAGCATTTAAAACCTTATCATGCATTAGTAGAATGTAAACATATGAAATAGTAATGCAAAAAAATCCAAACACATCAGAAAACTAGATTTATGTGGAAATACCTAAGTATGGAAAAACCACAATGAGGATTAACTCACATACATATGAAAAATAAAACTAAATACAATTAGGCTCACTACCAAGGGCTCACTACCCAAAAAAATAAAGACTAACTGTCATATGGCTCACTACCAAGAAGAAAGAAGAATAGAAGAAATTGTTACAAAGAGATTCACTATCTTAGAGCAATATAAAAATCCACCACTACAACTCTATGCCATCCACAACCTTTAGCCCATTGCCCCCAACAACTTCAAGCACACTAAAAATGTAGACACATTTTTCTCACTACATCTAGAGTCATAGGTATTAAAGCTCATACTTAAATCACCACACTTATTAAATTGGCATTTTAGACTAGCCACGTATATTCACACACATTTCCAACAATTCAGCTTTCATTTATATTGTCCATGATCTAAAAAATATAAATTAGGTCAGCTTTAATGAATTATACACACCTCTAATGTGCATCACCAAAATAGGTCAACACCAAATACTTCCACGGTGGAAAGAAGTGAAGGAAGACCATGCCAAGGGTTAACTAGGACCCAAACATACAACACCATTCCACTCAACACATCCACAATCCACGGGGTACCTCCATAAATAACACTAGTACACCAGGTTGGCCAAACCTAAACTAACACTTTAAGTGACCACAAATATTCTTCTTGAAGTCATGTAGAACACACAACACTCCATAGTATCCACACAACATATCAAAATATTCCAACATCATTAGAATATTCTATAACTCTGCCACAACCACTTGAAATTGAGAACACCATCATTTTGTGCAACCAGACATAGTCCCATAGAACACAAGTTACTAACTAGTCTTACGAAAAACCTCAACACCTAAAACCTCAAGGAAAGAAAGTTATAGACAATATAAGTACGTTCCCAAATCCACAAGACAAGAAACCTTACTATAGAGAAATGCAGAGCAATCTCATTTCTTTAGACAATCTTCTACATACTCAAACAAACTATCAAACACAACTTCCACAATAGAATGTTCCAAAACATGAAACTATGGATGTAACACCTCTGAACACCATTGATCATCATATCCAAGCCGCACAAGAATTTCTTCTACTATAAAGAAATGTAGAGCACAACATTGAACACACTTTTGTCATATTATGAACCCTTTTATTCAAATTTTCTCAAAAGAACTTGGAAACCAAGTGAACCAAATGCATCAACAACACCAAAATAACACTACAAAACCTTCTCATCATGACTATAGTATCTACAATACCAACAATCTCCACATATGAAATATCTGCTCAACACCACACTAGAGGTTGACATCAGTGACAACACTAAAGACAACATAGTGCAACACACTTAATAGTGACATCAATACCAACATTGCATCAATCTTCTTGACCATACTAGAGGTTGACATCAATGACAACACCAACAACATACTTGCAACAATTAATACATTTTGAAGGTTTTTTTTTTCCTTAATTAGTAATGCAAGATCCATTGATGGATCACTACCCAAGTGTTAAAGAGGACATTGATTACTTCTATATTCTAAAATTTTAATTTCTACATATAAATTAGTATATAAATGTCGAAGGAAATCATAGAGGAATAATGATTGATTTTAATCACCACAAAATATTGGCCCTTGGTATGGTAGGAAGGAGGCCACACCTCCATCTCTTCTATTAAAGTAAATACCAAAACATGATTTTATAAGTTTTACCAAAATAAACTTCCCATTAATTATTTTTTGCATATTTTTAACTCCCACTATTGAATGATTGAAATCTCCAAAATTTTACTCCCCTCACTTTGACAAAGTTAAACATGATAAGTGATTTAAGTGACAAGTAAAAATGTTTAACGGTGAACACATATTACAAATAATATTATGTATATTCAAATTACAAAGTCTTGATATTACCATACCCTTTTACATAGGATAAACTTCATAAGGACTAGGTGTTTCAAGATAGTGGATTAGAGTCTAGGGTGCTTAGGCTTAACTATGGTTTCCCCTAAAATATGCACAAATAATAGGTATCATGATTAGTGCCATGCATGTGAATAAATACTAATATAAAAAATTCTTAAGAATTCCTAAGTTACATAACATTATGTAGACCAAATAAGATACCAACTACATGTCCATGAAAATTTATTGATGCTAGCAAGGTAAATGGCTACTACATGATTGGTTGGTTGATCAATGTTGATAGAGTATAAAACATAGACTTGTTGAGCTACATAAACATTGGTTACCTCATTCTTATCCCACAATACTAGGTATTCATGGCATCCTCTTCCCTCATGATAATGTCTCTCAAGTGAGAAAAATAATTCCTTGCAAGCACAACTCAACGAATGATGCTATTAGTAATCATCATATAACTAGAATTATTATTAAATCAATTATAACAACCATAGTCAAAATAATTTATTTATCATAATACGTAGTTAATTTAGATTAAATTATAAATTAATTAAAGATAATTAATCATAAATAAGTTAATTATCTTTTTTGCACATTCTTCACACAATATCCAAATACATATTGTCAAAATTTATATAAATGTCCTTATCACAACAAAATTCTAGTTAACTTTAATTATTTAAATATGAAATATATTTAAGTACTACAATTGAAAATTTTAGTACACCCTTTTTAGATATATGTAGGAAAACACATTTATCAAGAAATAAGGCATAAGGTTCAAGGCGATACTTTTAATTTTATGGCTATGTATAAAGTTTAATTTTATGGCTATGTACAAGGTTTAATCTTATGGCTATGTACAAGGTTTGAGGCCATAGTTGTGAAGTTCTAATCATAATTGTGAGTTTCAAGATTGTAGTTATGAGAAAAAATCTTGATTTAAAAAAACCCCACATTTATAATTTGTTGAAACTTAATAAATTTATATTTCATTGTTAAATATAAAGAATAAAAACACAATGTATAACAAAATAATCTTCATTATTTATGAAGTAATAAATATCTTTCTTTTTATCTTAATAACATTTATTTCCATACATATTTAAATAAATCAATTAAACTCAAAACTTATTTATTTAAAGTAATTGTAATATGAACTGCTATATCTAAAAGATTAACCTATATATTTTATATGTAAAGGTGTTTTATTTCTTACAATATCATATTTCATTCCTTTCAAGTCCCCATTGGTACTTTCCAGTTCTTGCATAATAATCATATGGCTGCTAGTTGGAAAGCCAATGGATTATGTATTGAGAAAAAGCAATTTAAGATATTTCCAGGTACGTGGCATAACAGTAGAAAACGTGTTCGTTAGTTGATAGTGATGGACAATTAGCAAACTCTTTTTAACTCTTTAAAATCCAAATTTCATCACTATTGTTCAAAGCCATCTAGAATTCCAGAGTGTATAATATTATAAAGAAGCTTCCTGTTAAAAAACTGTGTGACTTTTCTTTCTTTTCGCATCTATTGTATTCTCCCTTAAGTTCTGTGAAAGTGATCAACAGTAGAAAATAATATAAGAACAGCGAATCACAACATTAAAGGTGTCAATTTTTGTGGGTTCCCGCTAGAAGTGCTACGTGGGTATGATTTACTGCCGTGTGACGCGGTTTCTTCAAATATCTTCAGCGAACAGGTCTTTCCCGCGTTGAAAGAATGGTAGATATCGCGTCAAGGTCGGCAGCAGAGGAAGATATATATGTGTCATAGATTTATGACTATTGTATACATTCCTGCTCAGTTAGAAAATTCACAGCAATACGAAAGTAAGAAGAAGAATTAGAGTTAATAGAATTTTGTTAAAGATGGCTGGTCATGGACCTGGTGGTGGAGGAATAGGAGGAGGGGGGCCTGGCTTTGGAGGTGGCGGTGGAGGACCTGGTGGTGGTGATGGAGCTGGAGGGCCTGGCTTCGGCGGCGGGGGCGCCCTGGCTGTGGTGGTGGTGGTGGTCAACAAGCTGGTGGAGGTCGCAGTGGTGGTGAAGGTGGTCAAGGAGGAGGTGGCGGTGGCCGAGGAGGAGGGAATGGTGGAGGTGGCCGTGGAGGAGGCTGTGGAGGAGGTGGCCATGGAGGCGGTGGTGGCGGTGGTCGTGGAGGACACTGAAAATTTCAAATGGACCGTAATTTAGGTGAAAATGTTTTCAATGCATGCGATGTGTGGTCTTTTCCCCGAATAAGCATGTTTGTACAGTACCTACTTTATATAAGAGGATTTAAGGGCTTAAAATTCTGTTTTGTAAGTTTAATATGATGAGTAAAATAAAACAAGTGCAATATTATTTGTTGTATTATATCAAATCAGTGTAAAACAATATTATAAATAATTAGTTAAACTTTAATAAATTAATAGTAAATTTAAAATTGTTGTTTTTATTTTTTAAGGTTTTTTCTGTTAAATTTGATATGGAAGTATGATTCTAAGTTCACAATTCTTTTTGTGAGGTTTCAAGAAATCTTTTGACATTACTACTAATTTTTATTATAATTTTCTTTATTAGACTTAATAATTATTTTCCAATGGACATGCAAATCTCATGTCATTTTATTATAAGATGTTTTGTTTTTCATTATAATAAATAGGATAAGATGTTTTGTTTTTCATTATAATAAATAGGTTATGACTGTTCATGTCATATACATAGTATGTTTGATTAGATTAAGGTCAGGAAGGGTCCATACTCATTTACAAAATTGTCAAAGAGGTTAAGCACGGGGGCTCATGAGACATGAGACACCCAAAAAGTAAGAAAAGAGCAATTACATAGAGACCAACAAAAGATGGAAACTGCAAAACATAAATCAAAACTAGCAAGGGGCCAAACCAACTACTAGTCACCCAATAGCTTAAGGTCATTAATGGTCAACTATTCCTTAGCAAGGAAATGGAGTTTCTCTTCAAAGGATAGAGTTCCCTTATGGGTAGACTGGACCTCTTGAGAAGTAGTCGAAGAAAATTTGTTCCCTTTCTTTCCCTTCTAACCCAAAAAGTAAAAAAAGAGCAATTACATAGAGATTGGAAAAAAATGAAAATGGTAAAACATAGAGCAAAATCAGGTAGGGGTTAGACCAACTATTGGTCATATGTATGGTATGTTAGTTTGTGTAAATTTTTAAAATTAAATTTTAAGTGTTAAAAAAAATAATAGTAGAGATATAAATCTAATTTATATAATCTCAAGACCATTAATTAGTACAATTTACAAATTTTATTTTTAGTGATAGTTTACTATGTTTACATAGTATTAAAACTATATGTACAAAATATACAATATTTGTAATTGATAATAAAATACTCATATTTTATTTCTAAAACATTAATGCGAGGAAAATAATAAGGAAGAGGTAAATGATAATTTTAGTTTATAGAAATAAATTTAATATAAATAGTATAATGAAATAAGTTATAACACCACCTAATGAGTTCTTCAGTACAATTATTGTTTGTTCACTTATTTCTTCCTTCTTCAATCAATAGTTTCCTACATTATATGTTCTTCATTTTCTGTACTAGTTGGTTGTTCAAGCACAATAGAAAAAATGAAAGATAAATCCCTTCCTCAGTACTCTAAATTCCTTATAAACTTAGATAAAGGTAAATAAATTCTCATGTGGCTCAAAATTTAATGAACATATGTTGGACTATATGTTGGAAACTCCACACTCAATTATATGGTCATCTCATTTGCATCTAGAATGAAAGGTCCAACTTGATTTGAAGAAAGAATAAATGAAATATCTCTTACCTAATTTCTAATAGAAACATCTACAAGAATTTGGTTTTAGGATACCTCCTTATCCTTTATAGATTCATTCACATCAGTGACCCTTCCCCTAGAGATTTAGCAGTACCACTTATTTGAACATGATGGGTTTTTACCTTGGGTATGTATTTCTTTACTTGTTGCTACTCTAGAACTTTTATTTTATCAACAACCTACTTATAAGGATATTTTGTTCATCATCTTCATCACCTTTTATTTACCAATATCAACCCTTAGAATTGTCACACTTAATTTTTCAGCTTGTTGGACCCTTACATTAGGGTAGACCTATTTCTTACCTAATAACCACTTTGAACCTACATAATTGATGCATAAATTAGGGTTTCAATGTCCTCATTTGATGGCTTCATTCTCTTGTATCTCTATTGCATGAGAGATTTCAAAGTCTTAAATTAATGAGCATGAAGCTTATATTGTTGCTAACCAACATTACCTTCACAATGTAAAATTTTGTCATTCAAATCAAGAGTGTCATGACATATTGCATTATTTTTTTGACTATAGATCAATTTGTCAAATTGGCCAATGGTGTCGTCATAATTCTCACAACCATCATTAGTTACTGTACTCATAATTTACATGATTAGTCCTAAGATGATCTATTGTGTCCATTTCATGTTGCCAAAAGTTTGCATGCTTTTGGGAAACCTTCTTATCATCTTGATGTGGTTTCTTGGACTAATAAATTTTTGTATGGCCTATTGCATAGTTTTTTTCCTTCATTGAAATGTGAGGATGCACCATGAGGTAGCAAACCCTTCTCATTTTCTACTACCTTATACAATAAATATTTCATATCTCTCATTGGTTTATTCGAATTATCCTAAGTTGAGGGACATTTATTTATAATTACCTTATCTAGTTTTGAAAAAATTTCTTGGACTCTTTTTAATTATGAACTAGATGCACTCATATTTATCTAAATGTTTATGTCAAATTCATTTTATTCACTAAGTGTTTATGGATTTTTATCTCTCAAGAATTATCTAATCTTAGAATGAAAATCACCACAATACATAGGAAGACAAATTGATTCATTGGGCTTAAGGTTCTAAGGTACCTTTTACATAGGGAGGATTATTGACTATTGACATATATCACCATCTCATTGATGCTAATTTGGATGGTGGTAAGAATGTGGATAAAAAATTTAGGCCAATCAGGTATCACTATATTAAATTATGAAAGAATCTAAAAAAAATTCCCAAGAAGAAATGGTGTTTTCTTGGACATTCCAATACCACTCTTTTGTATTCTCCTATAAATAATACATAAAGAGTTTCATCATTACATCCTCATCGTCAATTTCATACTTTTCAATGTTATTGATGAAGTACCATATGTGCTTCTCTCTTGTGGCTAGACTTTTATCTTAAGTTTTGGGATTTTCAACCTAATTTCATTTTGGATTTGCAATGTGGGAAATGGATCTAGGGTATAAATAATTTTTTTTCTAACATTACATGAGAGCAAAACCAAAATTGATCAAATAAGACCACTTGGCTACTATCCTCAATGGAAGAGATAGAATGGTAGATCAAGGTTTTGGTCCTATTTGTGTCCTTTTGTGATTGTTGGAGTTGAACTAATTTTATTATGTAAATTTGAGCTAGGTAAACTATAGATATATAACAAACTAATATGATTTCAAAAAAATATAGAGCTAAAATACAAAAATAGATGATATAATAGTAGAGTGAAAAAATAGAAGAACTTGACATTCAAATTTCGAGTGAGAATTTGACTATTTAGGGGTATGGGCACCCTAGACTAGGGAATAGTACTTTTCATGAATAAATAAATAATCTCTTACCTAATTTCTAATAGAAACATCCACAATAATTTGGTTTTATGATACCTCCTTATCCTTCATAGATTCATTCACATTAGTAACCCTTCCTCTAGAGATCCAACAATACCACTTGTTTGCACATGATGGTTTTGGACCTTGGGTATGTACTTCTTTACTTTTTTCTACTTAGAAATATTATTTTATTAACAACCTTCTTGCAAGGATATTTTGTTCATCCTCTTCATCACCTTATATTTACCAATATCAGCCCTTAAAATTATTGCACTCAATTTGTCAACTTGTTGGAACCCTACATTGGGGTAGACCTATTTTGTACCTAATAAAAGTTGTGTGGTCTCAAAAAATTCCTTGAGACTGTAAGGCTGGGGGACCCAAGTGAAAAAAATAAACTCTGATGATAGGTGTTGGTTGGCAAAAAAGATCACCAAAAGTTAAAGTTAAAAAAGGAAGTCTTTGGAATAATTTGTGTATTTGAGTGTACCGGGTACCAAGTACCAAAATGACAAGTTGGTTGGAATGTTCATGTAAGGTTTGGTAAATTGTTCTAGTCTGGAGAGGAAAGTTCAGGAATTGTGAAGGGTCCAGCAAAAATTGGGATTTGGATAAATTTTATTCCGGTAAATGCCAAAGTTTGTCGGGTATCGGGTATCGGGTAATAATGTTAAGTGTTAAGATTAATTGTAAAAATTTTCCTAGGGAAACTTAAAATGTCTAGTAACCCACCTAAAGGGATAATTATGTGAGAATGTATTAAAAGTGTGTTATTTATGATTTTCTTTGAACGTTGAATTATTGAAGATGGTTTTATTTTTTGAGTCTTTAAAAAAGGGATTGATATATAGAATTTTTATGTACATAGGAGAAGCAGATTGTGATGTAGTATTTATGTAATATGGTTAGGAGAATTTGGATCATGAGTAGTGGCATAACCAGGTTGGGTGGTACACTTTTAGAGTCCATGCGAAGGAGGAGCTTGAGATGAGGAAATACCAGGAATCCTAGTATTATGCATGCAACGAAGGGTAGATCCAGGGTTATTTAACTCTGAATTTTTCAAGTCCAAGTCAGAACCTGAGTGTAGGAGCCTAAAGTCGATCGACCAAAATTTCTTCGTCTTTTTTTATGTCCACCTAATCACTTTGTATATCCAAGAAGTTCATACATTTTGTTTGAAAAATCTACTGTACTACAAGTTAATGTCCTGAAATTATATTTTACATGTGGATATCTTGAAAGATTTTAAAATGCTGAAGAAGGTTGGCATCCGTTGACTTATTCAATAATTCCCTTACCATTTGTCATATTCCAAATGTATTATTGTGATCTATCCCATGGATTATCTCTCATGTGTTGATTAAATTTATTGAGCGTATTCTTCTTATAAAAGGTCGGGAGATGTTTCATTTTAATCCAAGTTCAGAATTTGTGGATGTCAGAGAACCAAAACAATTTCCAGTTATTTTCTTTTTCCTTTTTTTTATTCCATTCCAGATTAAACACTTGTACATTTCATTAGAGGTTAATCAATATCACAGCCAATTTGAAAGTTATTTCTGATATGAAATCTTATGTAGTTGAGTGTTTGTTCCTATCAGACAAGACTATGTGTTGCACCATTTAAGGGTGCATATTGACATTATACAGTGGAAAATAATCCCCCTTGTAACACCTCTCTAACTTTAGCCTAGTAAGATATCATTTGATTTTGATTTGGTATTCTAACTCTTAAATGTTGTTATAATGAGATTAGCCATTGACGATTAGTATTATTCTAGATTACATGTTTATATGTTTATATATTGTTATCATTTCTTATGTATGATTATGGATAGGAAAGGGATGATGTCGTAACACTCATGGTTGAGAGTCTTACAATGTCATGACTCCCTTCCTAATGATTGATGTTGCTTTGGACTATATGTATATGCACATGTACTTTGACGTGTAATTGGAAGTGATGCAGGTACTGAGTATCGACTCCGCCTGGATCCACAGGCCTGAGCATACTCATATTCCCCGATGGTGGTTACTGGAGGTACTCATAGGCCAAATTTCCCCTTTCCTAGCGCACTGTACCCTGCTAGGGAAGCGTCTTCCTTATTGATGTCTTACCATCCGGTTACCTAATGGTAATGTCTGGAGCACCTTTCAGCCATATGTTCCAGAGCACCTTTCAGCCGTATGTTCTAGCGCACCTTTCTGTTGCATCTGGTTACCAGTTTGTCTTGTTGAGGTATTTTTTTCCTCATTTCCATGAATCTGTTATGTGGATATATATTTAATTGGTTGTTGGTGTCATGATGTGGCTTCCTTGACATCTTTTCATGATTTCATATATGGTTTTTTTTTTTTAAAGTATTTTATTGATTTGAGATTTGGAAAGGTTTTATTCATGAGATTTAAATATGTTATTTAAAATTATTTTTATTGATCATTCGAGAGAATGATATATTTCATTTGGAAATTTTAAATGATTTTGTTAATATTATTTGGGGAGCTTTGTATATTTGGTGATTTTAATTTATTGCCTTGGTGAGCATTAATAGTTTATTTTAAAAAATGATTTATTTCATTTCATTTTATTGTGCTGAGGATTTTAGTTGAAAAGAGGGGGGGGAAGCCTTGTTTGAATATATTTATACTTTTATTCTTTTGTTTTGAGGGAGTTATCTTTTTAGAGAAGAAAATATAAAATGGAAGATTTTTTTATTTTGGGGATTCTTTTGGGAGAAAGAATTTTTTTTTGTTTTTGAAGGAGAAGAAAAAAAAAACCATGAAGGGGGCAGCAGAGTTGGAGAGCAATGTGGAGATTCTACTGAGAAGAAAATTGTGGGTATGGGATTGTTGATTTCAGCTTGTAAATTTTCCCTTGCTACCCAAGTTTGGAACTTGGCCATGACTTCTACACTGAGCTTCCTTCCATTTTATTTTGGGGAAAAATTGGAGGCATTCTCCTTATTTTTCTTCAATCTTGTATGACTGATGAATTTTGCATTCACTTATGTCATTTATGCCATGAATCTCCTTGCAAATTTGGGCTACCTTTATTATGTAAATAATTGGTGAAATCCCTCTATTTTATTGTGTGAAGGATTGGGGTTTGGATGATGGTTGCTTGAATTCTTTTTCTATTCTGCAATTTTTTTATGGCAGATTTTTTCCATGCCAATAAAACCAAAATGGGTTGTTAAAAAAACATAGATTTATGGAATCCTTCATTTCATTTCTCTTTGTGCCCAATTTGTAAAAATGTATTTTTATTTGTTGCTCATTATCCTCTTGATAAGAATAAAATTCAAGAGTGGATTTATTTTTGAAATGCCAAGATCTCAACTGGGTCTTTGGCATATTTTAATTCTGGGCACTTTCATTTTTACCCCAAATTCGTGCCTACTTGTTAAAATGATGATTTTTTATGCTGCTCTTTAACCATCTATTAAAAAGTAAAATAAAATTGGATTCCATTTAGAATCACCCATATTTCAAATGAGTCATTGTCTGATGTTTAGAACAACAATTCATTTATTGTCCTAGACTCAAAAATTGAAGGTGGATTCCAACTTGAAACACAAAAATATGAACTGGGTCAAGCTTAGAATTTTAATCCGGGCGCCTTTTTAATTTTTATGAAATATTTATGCGTCCTAATTCATTGTGGATTTCAGCTATTTTAAAGGGTTTCTATGGTGGATTTTGTGGTTTTTCTTCTATTTCATTTTTGTTATGGATTCCTCATTTTGTTAAACAAGAAGGCCTATCCCTCTATAGGGCGTTGATGCAGGCATGATTGAGTCTCCTCGCCTATAGGAGAGGTGTACTTATTTATGTGTGGTGTCATTCCTTTGAGCACACATGATGACATTTTGTCCAATTCACACTCTAGGACCTTGTGCCTTAGTAGTCATGAATAGTACCCGACATGTTATTATATGAGCATTTACGTGTTGTGATATTGGTTGTAATGCATTGTATTTTGTGTTTGCTTCATGATAGATGTGAGTGTAATTGGCTATATGTTACCCTTTCCTTGTGTTTTTGTTTGGGCCTTGTGACTTCCTCCGAGCATGGTGGGGTGGCCTCTTTTAAGTCCACATGATAGGGAGGCATTGCCACCGCCATTGGGGACCGGTGTACAGGTTATTGGAGCACCAATTGGAGTCATCCCCTCTTCTATAGTTATCTTATTAGAAGATGTTTCTTATTCATGGCTATGCCTTTTTAATTATGTATATTCCTTTATGTATATTGTACTCACTTGAGAGTGAAAATGTAGTCATATAAATTTAATGAGAGGATATGTGATTATTATGTTTGGATTATAGGTTCCGATGTTGGTATCAGACTCATGTGTGCTATGATAATTCTTTTATAGTTTTTCCTTCAAAAAATTTTATGCAAAAATATTAGATCTTTGTTGTATTTTCCCTTTATGTTTTAGTCTGCAAAAGTTTCGAAGCAACACCGCCTTTTGTTATTGTTTTGTGTTGGGGCTACAAAAGTTTTGAAGAATCATCGCCTTCTATTTTATATTATGTGTCACTATTGCAAAGTTATGGAGTAGCATTGTTAAGGTCCCAGAGCAGTGTTGTTAAAGTTTCAGAGTAGCCCTATTAAAGTTCCGGAGCAACGTTGAAAGTTTTGGAGCAACACTGTTAAAGTTCTGGAGCAATGCTGTTAAAGGTCCAGAGCAACGTAGAAAGTTTCGGAGCACTAGCGTGGGAAGGTTCTAGAGCAATGCAGAAGTTTTGGAGTAGTGCTGCCAAAGTTCTGGAGTAGTGCTGCAAAAGTTCTAGGGTAGTGCTGCCAAAGTTCTAAAGCAGTGCAGAAGTTCCAGAGTAGTGCTGCTAGAGTTCCAAAGTAGTGCAGAAAGTTTTGAAGTAGTGTAGAAAGTTTCAGAGTAGTGCAAAAGGTTCCAGAGCAGATGGTTCTAGAGCAAAGGTTCCAGAGTAGGAGGTTCCGGAGTAGGAAGTTCCATAGCTAGAAGTTCGGGAGTAGATTTTCTAGAGCTATTATGTTTGCTCTTGTTTGGATTTTCTCTAGAGGGTGGATTAGTCCTCTCCTTTGGGTTATGTTTGGCCATGCTTTTCCATTTTTGTGTAAGTTATTCTTTATGTTATTAAAAGAATTATCTTGTCCTCTTTTTTCTCTTACCCTTCGGGGTTGCATAGCGGGATGTCACATCTGGTATCAGAGCCCATGTTCACACACTGGGATCTCTAGCGTACTTGAGCCTTCTCTGTTATGTTGTGTTTTGTGTGTGTATGACATGAGCTTGTTATATTGTTTTTCATAGTCTTGTTGACTAGCATTCATGCCTTAGTATGGTGTATAGACTGTCCTTGTGATGATCTATTTTAATGTGTTTCTTGTTTCCTTTAGGATTCCCCTAAGGGAAAAGCCAAGGGAAAAGTTGGAGGTGGAACCCATGTTGCAACACTAGGATCCCTGCTTACAGTTTATACCTTCTTGGTGTCTTGTGTGTGGTGGATGGAAACAAGTGTTGTTGTTTCCTGCTCCTTGGATGTCTTGTTGAGGAATGCTTTTGTGAGGGTTAGTTAGACCTTCGAGCCTAACGAGAAGTGTATTTTGATTGGTCTCCTTCTTGTTGTGTGACTCTTTTGTGTATAGGTTTGTGACTCTTGAGTGGTTCCTGAGTGTGGTTGTATTCCATGTGGTTGCAGTGTGCTTGACGTGTCTGTTCCTAGTGCTTTTTGTGGTGTGATAGTCATTGAACCTCTTGTTTTGAGTGCTATGGTATAGAATTTGAGAGGATTGAGTTTCCCAACCCTAGCTTGTGTTGTGGAGGAATGATGCCTCCTAGGTCTTGCCTTGCCCTATGGGATTGGAGTGATTCCCTTGGTTGAGTCTCCTGAGGTTGAGATTGATTACTTTCCTATATCCTGTGTTGTGGGTGGGCATGTTGGACCTTAGCTTGTTGGTGGGTTGTAGGTGACATGTGTTGCCTAAAATTACCCTTGCTTGGTTTCTTTGTTCTTATTTTTGGAAGGTTTTTTTGACCTTGGGGGTGCCAAGAAGTTCCTTTTGTGTATATTCTCTTCTTGATTTTTCTATTTTCATTATCATGCAAGTTTCGGTGCATGCCTTTTTGTGCTTTACCTCATTGTGCAAGTGATTGCTTGATTGACCCTATGTGGTTTTAAAGTTGCTTTGCATGTTATACTACATTGATATTATTAAATGTGGTAATAGATAATGAATGATCATGTTGTTAGTTCATGGGGATTATTGCATGATCTCGTATGATTGATGCATTTGTGTGGAAGTGCTTATATGATTATGAGACCTTATTTGCATTCATGCTTATGTCAGAATTGTAAATCCCTCTCTCTCCTTCTCTCTCCTCTCATTGGTTTAATGAAGATTCCTATCTTTGAATATGTGGTGTATTGAAATCCATGTTATGCTTGTCTCTTATGAGCAAATGTTTATGCATTCATGAAGGTTTGTTTTATTAGATCAAACCTTGGGTAAAGGATCTAAGTCCCCAAGTTGCATTCATAATCATGGAACATGTATGGAAATGAATATAAAATCATTTTGCACTAAGTAAAATATTAGAGAAAAAGGGAATAGTGAAACTATTGGCATGTTAATTTGATAAAAAAATAAAATTAAATGAATGTTGAAGTAATAATGTTGCATACAATGTCTTGTAAAAACATTGTAATGATATTGCACTATGTGTGGGAAATAAATGTGGTTAACATATATATGTGTAGTAAGGTGATTTATTGCTTAATAAAAGTGAATGTGAATGTGAGATATTATGGAATTATTGATTTACTCCATGTAGCACTATGATGTATTGTATGGATGTTGGGAGTACATGCTCTTGGAAAGTTGTATTGATCTTCCATAATTAGAGGTGAATAATGGTTTTATTTTGGTAAGAGGAAATTGGAAAAAGGTACTCCCTATTATGTGAACATCGTGTGTTAGTGCACATGTTGAGTGTTGTGTATACCCCGTACTTGCTTTGTGTGCCCATGGGATGGTGAGACTATGTACCCATCCATGGAGAATATATTGTGTTTTAGGTGTGGGATTAACCATATCATTATGTGTGTTTGTATGTTCGTTACCTAATTGAGGGCCAACCCACGTGTGGTTGAAATTTATATATGTATTAAGAGTTACCAAAAGTTAGTTTTGTAGAATCTCTTCTTTTGGTTCTCTAGTCCCTTAGTTTGTGATGGGGTAGTAGTAGCCACAAAGTTCCTTGGGCGGAGTGTGCAGTATACGCATGGTGTGGGGCAAAGCATTCTCAGCTCAACCAATCCCAAGGAAAGTACTCACTAATTCCCCTTATGATGGATCAGGATACTTGATCCATATGTGCTAGCCTAATCCCCACTGTTTTGTATACAATAGTATTGATTTGTTGGTATTGCCTGGCCATTCATAGGGATGTTGAGATGGCATTAGTGAGTCGACCTCGTCCACATGAGAGGTGAGACTCGAGTAGCCCCATATTTATATACTCATATATGCACTATTTATTCCATATCTGCACGTGTTCTACCGCAATGCCATAGATATGATGCCACACCACACTAATGTTCTGACATAGTGTTGGTGATGATGCCACGTGCTTAGATGCATGAAGGTACACTATGAGATGGTGTTATGATAGTCTACTTGTGTGATGAGCATGATGGGGCCTCGTACACTTGTAGAGGGACACTCATGTTTTCTCTTGACAATGTTTGGGTCGGTTGGAATATGGGTATGTCCTAGCCATGTATACCTCTAGCTACGACGAGTACCTACGTGTGCCCTTTCCATGAGGTATCGCTATGCAGGGTGTGTTCTACACGTGCCTACTTTCGTGGAGCCACAGACACACTGCCATGCAACATAGGATCAGCACGTTCCTTCTTTGGCTGGCGTATGACCATGCCACACTGAGACATGATGCAGGATGTGGCCAAGGTGCACATTCCATGTTGATAGCCAAGCAGTGTGTGGGACACTTGGTGAGTCCATGTCGCATGACAACGCGATGCGAGGTGTAGTTGAGGAGTACACTTCATGCCATGTGGTTGGTGTGTTCACTCTGCCACACATGAGGGGCTATTGCAATAGTTAGACATTGTTCCCTCCTTCCTCATTTGGTGGCTAGTTTAGTCACATAGTTATGTATTGTACCATTTCAAAGATTGTGAATCTTCTTTTGGTTATTGATGATTTTTAGCTTGATTGTGAGGACTGAAAAAATTTGGTTTATCTTGTTTGTGATGGTTTAGCCATAGATTGTGAAATTTATTTACTCATAGCCCTAGTGGTTACATATGATTTAGTGTTGAAATTGTGCACATTTCTTGCTTTATTGCTGCAATTGAATCTTTATTTGATAATTATTTATGATTTTTGCTAGCTAAACTAATTTTCTATTTGTTGTTTTCAAATGTTGGTCTTGTGTTGTGATGTGATTCCTCATCAAGGATGGGAGAGCCAGACTGGATTGAGTGTATACGAGGAAGTAGACACAGGGAACCTTGAGGATGGGGGTATGTGAGGCTATTACACAGCTAGGATCCACTACCCACCTATGTGTGATGACGATCTCTTGGAGGCTAACCACCTTATTCAACAAGAGATAGGTCATTGTGGTCTTGTTTGGATGGTCTCACCGTGTGTGTGTGGCCTAACACCATCAAACCACTGAATGTGAGGTATGGATTATGTGAGATGGATATTGGCTCTTGGCTCATGGATTAGTATGATGCTTACCAGTGTTCAGATGGACCCTTGTGTAACCTTGTGATGTGATTCCCAGTTATGTATGTATGTATGTATAAATGCATGTTTCATCTTGGTTATGGTGTCATATGAAAATTTCAAAAGTTGGTTTATCATGCTATAGAAAGTGTAAATTGTTATATTTTGGTTGAAAATGATGTCAAATATGTTCTAATTTATGAGATTGGAAGTGTGTGGAAAATAAATATAGTTGCAAATTATGCTATTTTGGAAAGAATTGAGTGCTTATGCATCTTCTTTACCTTTTTCTTTGTGGAATTAATGTGTATCTTAACCTATCCTTGGATGAATGTGGATGTTAAATTAAATGGTTATTTTGAGAATTGTGACACATGTGATGTTAGCAAGATTAACCATGCTATTTTGTTTCATGTTGAGACCTTATGAGTAAGGCATATATTAATATATTGATAGTTATTCTTAGAAAGTTGAATGATTAATGGATGTATTTCTATTTTGTTAGTGATGAATGTTGTATATTATGTTTCTCATCCTTGGAAGGAAGGACAATTGTTTAATGTTCATTATTATATTTTGAGTACTAATGTGTGACATGGCTGCATATTGAGTTTACATGACTTCCAGGAGTAAGTAAAATCTTAGGGAGGGATGATGTAACACCTCTCTAACTTCAGCCTAGTAAGATAGCATTTGATTTTGATTTGGTATTCTAACTATTAAATGTTGTTATAATGAGATTAGCCATTGATGATTAGTATTATTCTAGATTACATGTTTATATGTTTATATATTGTTATCATTGCTTATGTACGATTATGGATAGAAAAGGGATGATGTCATAACACTCATGGTTGAGAGGCTTACAACATCATGACTCCCTTCCTAATGATTGATGTTGCTTTGGAATATATGTATATGCACATGTACTTTGACGTGTAATTGGAAGTGATGCAGGTACTAAGTATCAACTCCACTTGGATCCACAGGCCTAAGCATAATCATATTCCCCGATGGTGGTTACTGGAGGTAGTCACAGGCCAAATTTCCTCTTTCCTAGCCCATTGTACCCTGTTAGGGCAGTGTCTTCCTTATTGATGTCTTATCGTTTGGTTACCTAACGGTAACGTCCGGAGCACCTTTCAGCAGTATGTTTTGGAGCACCTTTCAAGTGTACGTTCTAGTGCACCTTTCTATTGCATGTGGTTTACCAAGTTGTCTTGCTGAGGTATTTTGTCCTGGTTTCTGTGAATCTGTTATGTGGATATATATTTAATTGGTTGTCGGTGTCCTGATGTGCCTTCCTTGATGTCTTTTCATGATTTCATATGTGGTTTTTAAAAAAAAAGTATTTTATTGATTTGAGTTTTGGAAAGGTTTTATTCATGATATTTAAATATGTTATTTAAAATGATTTGTATTGATCATTCAAGAGAATGATATATTTCATTTGGAAATTTTAAATGATTTTGTTAATCTTATTTGGGGAGTTTTGTATATTTGGTGATTTTAATTTATTGCCTTGGTGAGCATTAATAGTTTATTTAATAAAATGATTTATTTCATTTTATTTTATTGTACTGAGGATTTTAGTTAAAAAGAGGAGGGGTAGCCTTGTTTGAATATACTTATACTTTTATTCTTTTGTTTTGAGGGAGTTATCTTTTTAGAGAAGAAAATATAAAATGGAAGAATTTTTTTATTTTGGGGGATTCTTTTTGGGGAGAAGAAATTTTATGTTTTTGAAGGAGAAGAAAAAAAAACAATGAAGGGGGCAGTAGAGTTGGAGAGCAATGTGGAGATTCTGCTGAGAAGAAAATTGTTGGTATGGGATTGTTGATTTCAGCTTGCAAATTTTCCCTTGCTACCCAAGTTTGGAACCTGGCCATGGCTTCTACACTGATCTTCCTTCCATTTTATTATGGAGCAGAATTGGAGGTATTCTCCTTATTTTTCTTCAATCTTGTATGACTGATGAATTTTTCATTCACTTATGTCATTTATGCCTTGAATCTCCTTGCAAATTTGGGCTACCTTTATTATGTAAATAATTGGTGAAATCCCTCTATCTTATTGTGTGGAGGATTGGGGTTTGGATGATGGTTGCTTGAATTCTTTTACTATTCTATAGTTTTCTTATGGCAGATTTTGTCCATGCCAATAAATCCAAAATGGGTTGTTAAAAAACATAGATTTCTGGAATCCTTCATTTCATTTCTCTTTGTGCCCAATTTGTAAAAATGTGTTTTTTATTTTCCTCTCATTATCCTCTTGATAAGAATGAAATTCTAAAGTGGATTTCTTTATTAAATGCTAAGATCTCAATTAGGTCTTTAGCAGATTTTAATTCTGGACACTTTCATTTTTGCCCAAATTCGTGCCTACTTGTTAAGATGATGTTTTTTGATGCTACTCTTTAACCGTCTGTTAAAAAGTAAAATAAAATTGGATTCCATTTAGAATCGTCCATATTTCAAATGGGTCATTGTACGATTTTTAGTTCGGACAACTTCATATTTTCATGTTTTTCTTGTTGAACTTGGCAAATGATGTTTTTTAGAATAGCAGTTCATTTCTTGTCCTAAACTCAAAAATTGAAGGTGTATTCCAACATGAAATGCAAAAATATGAACTGGGTCAAGCTTAGAATTTTAATCCGGGCACCTTTTTAATTTTTATGAAATCTTTATGCCTTCTAATTCATTGTGGATTTCGGTTGTTTTAATGATTTAACAATTTTTGGTTTGGCTGTTTTAAAGGGTTTCTATGGTGGATTTTGTGGCTTTTCTTCTAGTTCATTTTTGTTATGGATTCCTCATTTTGTTAAACGAGAAGGCCTATCCATCTGCAGGGCGTTGATGCAGGCATGATTGAGTCTCCTCACCTGTAGGAGAAGTGTACTTGTTTCTGTGTGGTGCCATTCCTTTGAGCACACATGATGACATTCTGTCCAGTTTGCAGTCTAGCACCTCGTGCCTTAGTAGTCGTGAGTAGTACCCGACATGTTATTGTATGAGCATTTATGTGTTGTGATATTGGTTGTAATGCATTGTATTTCGTGTTTGCTCTGTGATGGATGTGAGTGTACTTGGCTATATGTTACCCTTGCCTTGTTTTTCTGCTTGGGCCATGTGACTACCTTTGAGCATGGTGGGGTGGCCTCTTTTGAGTCCACATGGTAGGGAGGTGTTGGCACCGGCCATTGGGGACCAGTGTATAGGTTATTGGAGCACTAGTTAGAGTCATCCCCTCTTCTATAGTTATCTTATCATAAGATGTTTCTTATTCATGGCTATGCCTTTTTATTTATGTATATTCCTTTATGTATATTGTACTCGCTTGAGAGTGAAAATGTAATCATATAAATTTAATGAGAAGATATGTGATGATTATGTTTGGTTTACAAGTTCTAGTGTTGGTATCATACTCATGTGTACTATGCTATTTCTTTTGTAGCTTTTCCTTCAAAAGTTTTTATGCAAAAAAATTAGATCTTGGTTGTATTTTCCCTTCATGTTTTAGTCTACAAAAGTTCTGGAGCAACGTCACCTTTTGTTAATGTTTCGTGTTGCGGTTGTAAAAGTTCTGAAGCATCGTTGCCTTCTATTTTCTATTATGTGTCACTGTTGCAAAGTTCTGGAGCAGTGTTGTTAAGGTTCTGGAGTAGCACTGTTAAAGTTCTCCAGCAGCATAGAAAGTTCTAGAGCACCAACGCAGGAAGGTTTTGGAGCAGTGTAGAAGTTCCAAAGTAGTGCTGCCAAAGTTTCAGAGCAGTGCAGAAGTTCTGGAGTAGTGCTGCAAAAGTTTCGGGGTAGTGCTGCCAAAGTTTTAGAGTAGTGCAAAAGTTCCGGAGAAGTGTTGCTAGAGTTTTGGAGTAGTGTAGAAAGTTTCAGAGCAGTGCAAAAAGTTTCAAACCAGAGGTTCTGAAGCAGTACAAAAGGTTATGGAGCAGATGGTTCCGAAGCAAAGGTTCTGGAGTAGGAGGTTCCAGAGTAGGAAGTTTCGCAGCTGGAAGTTCTGAAGCAAAGTTTCTAGAGCTATTATGTTTTCTCTTGAAGGTGGATTATTCCTCTCCTTTGGGTTATGTTTGGCCATGCTTGGCCATGTTTGTGGTCATTATATCATTTTGGAAACTAATTTTTGTGTAAGTTATTCTTTATGTTATAAAAAAAATTATCTTGTCCTCTTTTGGCTCTTACCCTTCGGGGTTGCATAGCGGAATGTTACACCCCTCTTCTTTAAAATCTCACATCATTCTATGTTTAGTTGTGAAGCAATCTGGTGATGTATGGAATGGTTTACTCTAGTTTAGTTATTTCTTGAGGCATGCGTGGATAATACCTGGGAGATATTTTACTTTTCAGTAATTTTTTATGCTATATTTTAGAATATATGTTTAAATTTAAAAAAATGTTCCAAAAAAGTTATGAATGTTGGAGTATTATTGCAAATATTTTGATTCCATGATATTGTTGGAAGCCTTGCAACATGAGCATGAAGTGTTATTTGTGTATTAGATTTTGGTGCTCATCTGTAATCTTGTGCTTTTTTAGGAGAACCTAAATATCATCCATTTAGTGTTTGTGGAGTGTTATTTGTATATTAGATTTTGGTGCTCATCAATAACGATTCTACCAAAAAATTCATTTATGAAGGTTTGGTGATAGATTAAATTGTATCTACACTGAAATAATTTGTCAACTTAATTTAGTTCTTGGAGATCATAAGGTATGTTATGGTTTTTATGTTGTTAGGAGAAATTAATATGGTGCTAGGTATTCAATGTTTGCACTCTCTAGGATAATTTTCATTGAATGAGCAAATATAGGCACGTAAATTTCAATCAACTAAAATACATGGTACTTAATGGAATTTTCAATGATGCATGTAATGAGTTGTTACAAAAATAAATGGAGAGAAGTTTTTTAGGGGTTAATTTGCATTTGTATCTAATTATTTGTTGACCCTAAAAAATAATCTATAAGTAAGACATCCCCATATAAGGTTGATATTTAGAAAATTCTAGATAAGAATAGCATGGTAAATATAAATGAATTTCATCTAGCATTACCTCTAGATACAAGTTTCTAGCTGATCATAAAATTAGAACGAGATGCAAAACCAATCATAACCACTCCAAACCATCACATAGGAGGAAATAAGTAGGAGATTGAGAAGGATATAAGATAGCTTCTATAAATGGGGTAGATAAGGCATATTTATAGTCTATTTGAATCTTTATTGGTTCTTCTAGAAAATAATAATTGATATATGCATATAGGTGTTGATTAAGAAGCATTGAACAAACTAGACATCATGAATATATAAGTTAAACAAAGGATTAATAATATAATAGATTAACTACATTGATCTATGTATTTTTCAAAGATTCACAAGAGGTTAGACTAACACCACATCAAAGAGAGAGAAAAAGATGTGCACAAAATATCATTTAAATGACATTTTGAAAATTTTAAATTTTTAGTTATTTATTTGGTTTAAGTAATTCTCTACCTACTTTATAGTTATGTATGAATCAAATATTCAACAAGATATTTTGAAAGTTTATATTAGTTTTCTTTGATGATATATTTATTTATATTAAAATTTGGGAAGAAGATTTATAACACTTGGATATTATTTTAGGAAATTTAGAATAATCACATTTTTATGTAATAAAATTCAAATGCAAGGTTTGGATTAATAAAGATCTTGTAAATTTTAGACATATTGTAAGTGCTAAGGATGTAGAAGTGGATTGTGACTACTTCTCCTAATTGGTGGTTTATGTTTTGATTATGTTGCTAAAAATATATTTTGTACTCACATTCTTAATGAATTAGTAAAATATGATAGATACATGGTAGTAGATGGACTCATTTTATACAAGAACAATTATTTTTCATCCTTGAATCTAAGATGAGGGTAAATATACTAAGATAAATTCATAATATTCAATTAGAAAGGTATCCAAGCTAATTTAAAACGTATATGGAGATTAGAGAAAGTATCTCATGAAAGAGAATCAAAGAATATTTTTTTGGGAATATAAGGGAATGCACCATATATGATAAAAATAAAAGAGTATGTGCAAGATCATGAGGGGCCAAAAAGTGGCAATATTATGGGTATTTGTAGGGTATGTGGCTGACGACTTTTTTTTACCCAAAATTGATAAAATGAAAAGGGTTTTTAGAGGAGATTCTCAGCTTTCCACCAATATAAATTATTCTTTAATTTGAATTTAATCAATAATTATTATTTATTTTCTATTAGAATTATGACTAAAGTCTTGATCGATAGGCTGATTCAAAAACATCTATAACTTTCAAATGGTATCACATTTTTTGAATCCAAAACATGTGTCACATTATATGCTTCACATACTATAGGATTAAAAAAGAAAAATTAATTTCATGAAGGACCAAGTTAAGATGGTCAAACATACGAGTTTTATATTTTTTAAAAGTTGTAATAAAAATTCATAATTAATTATTTACTTTGAAAAAATTACAAAATGTATGCATCACATCTGAACATGAGTCCTCTACTTATATATAAAATCTTATAAAAAATATTATCATTTTATTATGGTTAGGGTGGTCCAGACACCTACTTCTTATTTTTTCCCTGAAATTTAAGTACTACTGCATTGAAATTTCAAATTTTCACCAAATAGATTTTATTTATTTTTAAATAAACCTAGTAGTTTAGAAACTACATTTAATTTTCTACAGATTCTATTCTTACATATTTTTGAAATAATATAGATAACTTATTCAAATTTTTACGTCAAGTTGCCAAACACTGATTTTTCTGAATTTTTTGCCACTTAAGGGCCTATTTTTTCCATGATGATCCTGCACATACCCAAAAGAAAACAATTTTTTTAATTATTTTCCCATTATCTACTATCTATTTATTATTAGAAGTGAGAAAAAATATCCATGGAATTCATCATATATCTCCCTAAGGCACATGGAAAATATTGGATTTATGTAGTGGTAGATAGGCTAATCAAATATGAACATTTATTTGTTATCTGATCACATTTTAAAGCTCCTCAAGTGGTAGAATTATTTTTCAAAGAAGTGCTCAAATTATATGATCTCTTTGAGAATATAGTTAGTGACATGAAAAATGTATTCTTAAATTCCCCTTGGCAAGAATTATTTCTCTTGATAGGCACAAATCTCACCCTTAGAACTAGATATCACCCCAAGATGGATGTTCAAATAGAAATTGGTAATAAGTGTGTTGAGGGATACTTGAGAAACAAAATTTGAAATAAAAAATCAACATGGGTTAAATGGTTTCCAAATAATTAGATCTAAATATGAAAACATTTGTATTGGTAGGAGATTAGAGGATAAAATTTCATTAGTTCTATTGAAAATCTCATCAAAAGGATGTGAATGTGCTCAATGAATTGTAGTCTTTGAATTATTGAAGTTTATGTTATTTTACTTGCTTGTGGTCACATTTTCATTTAGTATTTGAAGTCTATTGGTGTTGTTGTAACTATTGTTTTTATTAAGATAAAATCAAGAAAGGACCCATACCCAATAATGTAACAACTATGAAGAAAAAAAAGGATCTCACCAGTAGTTAGACAGAAGCAAAAAACCCACTAAATCAAAAAGAAGAAAACCAATAGCAAAAATCTACTAGTGTTGTTATTGATATTGTTGGTTTTATTTTTATTGTATCATATTTTGATGGGGAATTCATTATAAATGAACATTATGGAGTCCTTTCTTCATGTAGTGCTTTAATTTTAGGCCTTTATTATTAATAAAAAAATGTGAAAATATTAGGGGTTTTAAAAAAATTATTTAAATTGGGACAGTGGGCCTAGCTCGATTGGCTAAAGCATCCTGTTGTAGGAAAGAGGTCACAAAGTATTGTCTCCCCACCATACTCATGGTACCAGAGGTCATGTCATGATAGCATCACCAGTCACATGAAAAACATTTACCATGAACACTTCAATTTATAGGGGGGTGGATACCCGATCAATTCCAACAGTCTAAGAATTTTTTTTATTTAAATTAGTAAATATAATAATTATTTGTAAAAATAATTCATTCAGATTATTACATGTGTGAATTCACTTACAAGATCATCACCAAGATTTATATCTAGAGTAATTTTGGTAAGATGGTAGTGTGAGTAATACTCCCTATGGGTATTCAAATCCAAGAAAATTTATTGAATTTGATTTGAAATTCTATTAGGTTTAAGCAGGAAGTTGAGGAAGCACCAAAAGAATCTATAAACTCATGATTTATATAAAATGATAGGGTTTGTAATTCAAATATTGATTCTAAGGAAAGCTTGAGGTATTCTAAGGGGGATGTTTTGAAGAGGAAACATATATCCATTTGTAAGGTGTATATCCATTTAAAAAAAATTTACACCCTTTTCTAAAATGGATATCTATATTTAGAAAGTAAGCATTCATGTTGGTTTTTATTTCATAAATATTTTTTACTTAGAAATTTGAGCCTAAAAAAAGTTTCATGGTTTTGGTTATATCAAAGACACATTTATTTATGTTGTCACTATTTGGGCCACCAAGATCATGCACTCACCTATAAGGAAACCAATAATATCTAATAAGCATAGATAATACCATGGATGCTATATATAAGTTATAACTCATTTATTCTAAACAAGTTAAGCACAATTAATTTCTAATATATTAACAAAACTTTATCCTATTACATAAATTATAGGATTGTCCATAGTATCGTGAGTTTCACATAGATATAATTAGGTTTAATCATGTATAGTGATATCTGAATATTCTTGTAGTAGGGTAATAATGCATGATTATTTAGGTTCTTGGTTTGTAATAATTTTCATGATTCCTTAGGAATATATTCAAAAAAAGTTATATAGATCAATCTCGAGACAATCTTGGTTGCCAAAAAAATATGTAAAATATTTGATTGGAATCATACTTCTAGAATAACTTGTTCTATATTATTGTACACATAATCAATTGGTAGTTATTTATAGTATAGTCCTCTATATGATAATAATACCAAAATTATAAATATGCACCCACATAATTTAGTTTTCTTTAACATGTATCCTCTATCCAAATTATTGATTTAATGTACTTAAGGTGTACACCTTATTTGTATGTATATCATCTTAAGATTCATTAAGTAGTAGTACCTTATGGAATGTATAGGATAGTGGATTCATGCCACATAGGCAAGTGTTTTAGGAAATTTCCCTATCCTAAATGTAGAGATTCAATTATATAATATTCTCATTTAAGGAATTACATGGAAAAATGTGTTATGAAATTTGTATATATTCAATTATCAAATATTTATAGCATGGTCCATATGTGGCTAGAAACCTCATTTTACTATATACATATTGTTGGTGTGAATTCATCTCCCATGGGAACAATCTGCAATATAATCCTTCACAAATACGAGAGAGGCAAAGAACTTTCACCAATGAGTAAATAATAATTGAGATGAAGAATAATTTACATTGGCCTTGCTTATAAAGGCAAGGAGAAATCCTGTAAAAATTTATCCAACAACAACTACCCATTAATTAAATGCACTAATAAACTATAATGCATTATTCGTAAGTAAACATAAGCAGGTAAATATCCTATTTACTCTAACACCCCTCCTTAAGTGAAACTTAGGGAGATTATTATGCAATATCAAGATGCAATATGGGTCACAACTACACAACCATGTTAGGTACCCATTTACAATGCAATCTCTCAAAAATAGAGAAAAGGAGAAAAACCCTATGGGTGAAAATTCCTCTCCAAAAGAGAGCAAAGAAAAACAAGATGCATGGATGGAGGACTCAATAACACCCCTCAAGGACTACATACATCATGTATATACAATCAATGATCCTCCCATAGGAAGGATTGAAGGAGACTACATAGACCCCCCATAATGAATAATGTCCTACAAAAAAGGTAAGTGCTTGATGGAAAAACATAGTCCAATGCCTACAAATAAAATTTATCCCTTTGGGAAGAAGATAAACCAAGTACAAATGTAGGAATGCTTCCCATTCTAGATAGGAATTAGCAAGTGAAATCCAAATGTAGCACGATAATGTCTCTAAAATTTACTCATGTGCCACCAAGACCTTGGAAGATGATGCCACAAACCAATTAGTAACATTCCCCATCACAATAGAATGTGACAAACAAGGTACCAATAGAAAATTATTTTGAACATTCTCCAAAGAAAGAGATGGAGTGACAACAGTTAGACCACAACTATCATCAAATAGGAAAATTAATCCTTCAAATGTTTCTTCCAAGTCTAAAATGTGAGATTCCATGAACAATGAACCAATGTTTGAAAAATAGGAATCTTGATTAGGAAGGAAATGATAATCCTATTGCTCAGGAATGATGGAAGTACTTAATGAAGGTGGATCAACTATCTATGGAAGAGAATTAAGAGCCTTTGAAGCAACTGCAACCTCATATGAACTCTCAAAAAGTTCAAAAGGATCACAAGCATGGTTTTTCTTCTTTGAAGAATAAAGAGGCACATTGGTATTGGAAAGAGGATCATCGAGAGATGGTAGAGTATCATGATCTCCACATGATTCTCGAATGTAAGTCCAAAGAGCATAATAGCACTCAAAATGAATAAAGAGAATCCAAAAGGTCATCATTTATATGCTCAAAAATAACTCTAAAGACTTTATCTCTATACCCTTTCAAAATAATATAACCACAGTGTGTTCCTGGAATAGGAACTTCATTATACAAATGACAATAAACTATGCTCACTAAGATGAGTGAGTATAAAATCACTCCATTTCCTAAAGTTCCCTTTCTCCAAAGAAACCATTATAACTGATAATTCTTCAAAATTTTCAAAGATAGTTATAAAAACCTCTGAAAAAGAATCACAAGGTTAAAAAACCTAATTTGGTGCAAGAATTGGTGGGGACCATTGCTTGATCTCCATGCCAACACCAAGAAAACTCCACCAATGTGGAACTAAATTCCCTATGAACTACTTTTAAATTACAACATGGGCCCTCCTTCAAAACACTATGTAGAAGATGAGAACCCTACAATGAAATATTTATTCAAGAATTTATAAATAATAAATTCTAATAAAAAATATATGGCCAATCAATGGCTTGTGAAATGCCTCCAATATGCAAATAAAATTCCTTTCAAACAAAAAAATATTTCCCTCTACACATTCATTTCACTATTTGCATAGTCATTTCAAGCTTCAATCACCCTTGATTGGTGCCCTACATTCAAGTTTCAAAGGCCTCTTATTTCTCGCCTGCAATGAAAGAGATATCATCTTGGACAGGTGATCCATGCCCTCAAATTGATGATTTGTAGCCTCCCAACACAAAATCACTTCCTTTGGAAAAAAAACGCGGTGGGAAACCTACTGGATGGTGAGGGCCAAAATTAAATTTTGCCCCTCTTTGTGCAAATCGTGACCTCCAATACAGAAATCGACAACCTCAAATATCTCTTGAGTAGAAAATTGTGCCCTCTTAACAATGAATTCGGGCTTCAAAAAAATTCTCTTCTCTGCAATTTGACGCTGGCATCAGAGATCTATGGCATGGGCCTAGAAAGTATTTCATGCCTCATAGCACCTCTTCAAATTCAACCTCCTTTGATATGCTTCATTCGTGCCTCTTCAACAAGAAAAGTCAGCAATATGGCCACTTTAAAATTTAACAAATTTCAAATGTCAAATAATGTCCACCAAATAAATGATCTCAGACTCTGATGAGAACTCTTAGTGGAAGGAGTTGCAGATAGTCAACTCTAATACCATGTTGATGTGAAATCACCTCCAAGGAGCACAATATGCAATATAATCCTTCACAAATATTAGAGAAGCAAAGCTCTTTCACCAATGAGAAAATAATAATTGAGATGAAGAGAAATGTACATTGGCCTTGCTTATAAAGGAAAGGGGAAAGCCAGTAAAAATATAACCAACAACTACTAATTAATTAAATGCACTAATAAACTATTATGCATTATTCCTAAGTACACTTAAGCAGGTAAATATCCTATTTACTCTAACACATATAACCCTTTTAGAGTGAGGAGCTTAAAAAAAGACTCCACCCTTCATGTAACTATTCCATACAATTTCATAAGGATATAAACCATTATCTTATTGTGAAAGCTTTCATTCATTATTAAAGTATAATTGTGTTTAGTATTAATAATGAAGAAGAGTAGTCTTGAATAAAAATATATTATGGAAACAATATTTTTTCATGATTATGAAATTATTTAGATACTTCATAATATTAATCTCATTCATAAACCAACATAGTAGACATATCGTATTGTGTATGCTTCCTCTCACCATAAGTTTGAACCCCTTCTAAGTGTAAAATTCCTTTGTAAACATCCTTTGTGGTATTTTTAAAAATTCAAGATATTTTTTCCTCCTCTTTACTTTCATTTATTCATTAATAAAGCTCCAAAGGATAATACAAAATGTACAATCTAATAAAAATTCCTTCTAGACAATATCCATAACATATTAATTGATGAACCCCCTTCCTACCAAGGTTACTTCCTTAGATGCACTTTGTCTTGGGCTTTCTTCACTCTTCTTTCTCTTGCTCGTGGTTGGAGTTTGTGGCTCGAGCCTATCTCTTCACTTTGCGCCTATAGCGCTTGTCCTACCTCTCTATTAGGGGTTTCTACTCTACCTTTGTGTTGAGGTTTTTGGTGTTATGGTGGCTATTGGGTTCTTTTACTCCAATGCCTATGCTCTTCTTCTCCTCCCTAATGCAAGATGATATGGTGCATTGTTGTTGATTGTTATCATTCTGGTTGTGGTGTTCTACCCCTTCTTGCTTATCTCTTCTAAGATGTGGCTTTCTTGTGAGTGTTTCATGTCTTTGTCCAAGATTTGGAGTAGGGGTAGGTTGAAATCTATGGTGGAGGGCATTGGTAATCTAGAGGATGGGGTTTTTCCTTTCTCTCTTTGTCCCTTCTTGTCTTGGGAGTTGTTGTGTTGTGTTGCTTCTCTAGGTGGGATGTTTGGTGGGAGCTGGTGCTTTGAGGGGAGGTTTTTCTCTTTTGCTAGTGGGTGTAGTGTGTCTCATGATACGTGTAGTTTGTCTTATGCTCACTTGGTCTTATTCATGCGGGTTCTGGAAGCTTCTTTAGGGGTGGACTTGCCCATGGATTTACATGCTGGTGTTGGTAGAGATATGCTCTCCCCTACTACTTTTGGAGTTGGTTGTCCTATTTGCGCAGTGGCTACTAATGTTCTTGGGACTCTGCAATTGTGTGTCAAATCTAAGTGGCTCTTGTCTTTGTTTGGGGTTTCTCTCTTTTAAAATAGCTACTATTGTAGAAGTTATAAGCCTTTTGTTTTAGCTCTTGAAGAAGGTTCTTTTGGGGGATTCTTTGGTTTATTAGGAGGCTTGTAGAGCTATTACTCCATTTTTGGAAATTCTCTATTGGTAGTTGTTGGTGCTTTGTTGTCCTAGGTTCATTTCCAGGGTAAGCCCTCTTGTATTGTGTCTTTGCTGGATGGTTTCAACATTTGGTATTATGATGGTATCACTTTGCAATCTACAACACTCATTTTAATGGTCATTGTCTTGAGGGTTGGGGGTACCCCTCCCTTGTTTCATGCAGATGGGGTCTTTTCCCTACCCTTATTGAATTCTGTTGGTTTTGTTTCTCCTCTGTAGCCCACTTTTTCTGATTCTCCTATTGAGGTGGAGTTTTGTTCTTGGGGGTTGCTAGAAATATCTTTCCTCTTGCTAGCCTTTTCCTGTGTAGATCCTTTTGAGGTGGACTGTGCTCCTTTAGAGGCAAAGTTTGAGATTGTTGGTAAGGTGTGTGTAATGTGGAAAATGATACCTTTTTCCCTTTGGTTTATTTTGAGTTTGGTTCAAAATTTCTGGAGTAGTTGGCTAGGGGTTGTTGCCCTCTATTTGTTTCATTAGTTTTCCCCTATTTCTGCAGGGTGGGGTCTTTCTTCCTGGTTTCCTTTGGCTGCTATATTTCCTACAACTGATTGGTGTTTTTTTCATTTTTATTCTCTTTTCAAAATCATGGCCTATTAGTTTGTCCTCTGGGCTCTCTGAAGGGTTTTTCTATTTCCATTTCTCTGTTATAGTCTTTTACTTATTTCATGTATCATTCTTCTCAAGCTTCACATTACAGAGTGTTTTCTGACTTGTTGAATTTGCTACTACTATTTCTTTGCAGCTGATCTCTATTTTTTAGTTTTATGCTCCAAGAAAAAGCATGATTTTTTCCTGGTTCTATGATCCAATCAAAAGCATAAGTTTGGGATTTACTCTTCTAGTTTTATGCTCTGGTCAAAAGTATAGGTTTGTGGTTTGTTCTCCCTTGACTCACTTCTTGTGAGTCCTATTTTTTTTGTGGTCTCACTTTTTTGTGAGCCACCCCTGCCTCTATGGCTATTATGTTTATATGGGTACTAGCCCTTAAAGTTTCAATCTAATAAAAACATATTAATTGACGAAGGTGCATTCTAGTGCACAAGCAATCTTTCATTGCCTAAAAATATTTTTATTTTTGACCTGATTTGATTTTTCTTGGCATCTCTCTATAGTAGGGGATTTCTGAATTGATAAAAATTGCAAAATTAGAGTTTTTTCCTAAACTTAGTTTATAGGATCTATAGTTTGTTTTATAAAAATAATTAAATTTTAATATCCATGAAAGCTAATGAAAAATAATTTTACAAGAAGAATTTTAAATGTATTTTTATTAATGTGACAAATTTTTGTTGTCATATTTCAAAGTAGTAGGAGAAATAAAATATAGAAGATAAGTCGAATGCTATAGCAAACGATAACACACTTTTTATTATTTACTAAAAACAATTTACAATTACCTCTAAATTTATAGAGGATTTGATGCATATGATTCTACAGATATTAACGAGATAAAAACAAAATAGAACTCTACAACATAAGTTTGTGAGATGTGGAGAATAAAGTAGGTAACATGGATGATGGAGTAACAAACAGTTTACATGACAAGATAAAATGTAAAAAAACTTGTTGTTCTATCATAATTGACAACATATGTGGGAAATAGAGATGTAGATGTGGATGATGGACTTAGAAAATAGTTTAATCAATGGAAAAATAACTTCAATTCAGTTTCAACCGATTGAACACCTGGGAGAAATTTGACTATTTCAACACTCGCCCTTAATTTCGACCAACATGCTTCAACATTTTTCCATTCTAAAATCTTGATCTCATTGATGGTTGAAAACAAGTCTTTAGACTTACTCAAATAATACCTTCAAACTAACCTCAAGATTTGTGGATCTTTCCTCAACTTTCTTTCCAATTTCTATAGTAGTCTTTCCATTTCTTCATTCCGCAACTTCACCTACCTTCTGTTGATGTGTTTTTAATGCACTTCTCAATACAAGCAGTGTGTAGGTGCACTACCTCTCTTAAAAGACAATCTTCCACAATCGGATTGCAGAACACTATCCCAAGGTCTCTTGGATGTCAGGTCATGACATTGCTCAGATACCTCAGTAGTTTGATGTGATTTGCTAGAATCACAAGGCGGTCTTACGCAAGAAATGCAAAGCAAGGATAAAAAGTATGGAAGTTGGATCTTGAAATGGAACTTTCTTAGGATGGTAAGTTATTATGCATTGGCTGTAGGTTCAAACAACAATCTCTAACTCCATTTTGTTGTTGGATTTGGCTTTACAATGTGCAATGAACCTTAACATAGGTCAGTCATTAAAAAAAAGGAAAAAAGGCAAGGGAGAGGAAAAGTTCCTAAGTCTGCAACTAGCTATGAATAGTGACAATGGAGTTCCTGCAATGGACAATTTCTTAAAACAATATCCCACTTAACCAGGGATCTCACAGTATCATGGAAATTGTGCTATCTTCTAAGGTCTACAGATATTTTATCCTTCATCCACCACATACATGCATGAATCAAAGATAAATGTTTGGAGCAGCTTTGAAATCAAGTCCAGGCTAACTTTGCATAGCTATCTACCATCAGCAAACAACAAAAAGTGTGGACAAAGAAATCATCAACATGGCAGGAATTTTCATGATCACCCAACAACATTCTAAGATCTATCCAAAGAAATAAGATAGCTAACTAAACAACAATAAAATCTAAGTCAAACATCTAGCATTGGAGATTGAATCAAGTAACTTGGAAGAAACCAAGAAAATACACCAAGTCAATGGCTTTTCCTTATAAATTTATGCAGTATGTCTTTACAACAACTCAACTCTCCCTTTGCAAATGAGAGGAGAGCCCTATATATAGTTTTCCAAAAGTCAAATGAATGGCCAAGATTCATTCTTATTGTGTGGCCAAGATTCATTACAAAATAGGGTTTCACCTACCACCAAATATTCAACAATTTAAAATTACATTTTGTCTCTTCCCTATTTCGTCTTCTTGCTAATGGCACTATAGCTCTTTTGTCATTTAGCAGATTACTGTTTTGCTGTAGCTACTCTTCAGGAAGTTCTTCATCTTTGGCTGGGCTGTCCTCTTGTTCCTCGGAGGCTGTGTGCTCTATGTATTTGAGGATGACTGTCTAGAGCTTGTCTATTTCATGGATTTCACATCGCAGTGCCTGGTAGCTCCATTCCTTTGCATTTTCTTCTATCCTTTTCCAATCCTCATCATACTTTGAGCCTTGGTCTCTGAATAGCTCCGATTGGCCAAAGGTGTAGGTAGCAAAACCTAGGAATTCTGTTGTGATATCTCCAGCCATCCCATCCTTCATCTTATCCTGGAAGTATGGTTTTATCTTTTTCGGATCCATCTGCATAGTGGGCATATCATAGCCCATCATCAGCTTAAGATATCAGGCACATTCCACCCGGATTTCCTTGATCCACTCAATATCAGGATCCACCTTGCTCAAGATTTTCTCCAACCTCTCCTTCCAGTTGTCAAAGTCTCTGCGCCATAGATCCATTAGCCAGTGATCTTCTTTCTTAAATGCAATCTTCTCCCACGTGGCTTTAGACAATCGAAGGATAGCTTCAATCCTTGGAAAGGTGGAGTCGTAAGTTGCGGGGAAATTGGTGCAGAGCCTCCTTGTGCTTTCCAGAGACTATATTAGGTCCAAGAACTTGTTGGCTATCTGCACAGCTTGGCTAATTCCCATGTTTCTGACGTATGAGACTTGTCGGAACCAGTCCTCGATGGTTTTCTCCAAGTTTTTTCTTCTTTCCATTTTATCGATTTGCTCCTTGGAAAGCAACTGAGGCGTAGCTGCGGATGTAGTAGGCAGGTTGTCCACTGAGGACCATTGTTGTATGTAGTCTGTTAGGGCTGTAACCTATGCCTTGAGCTCATCCTTTGAGATTTTATCCTGATTTATCAGGTGCACCACTATAGCCACTGACTCCTCAAGGTGCTCGACCTTCTGCTCTCTAGTGGCAGTCCCCAAGTCAATGGTAGAGATGTTATAGCTTACCCCAAGTTGGCCAATCGTGGGCATTACAATTTGTGCTGCTTGAGAGCTGGAAGCATCCATCGTTACTTTGGTTCAGAGCTTGGGCTTCTTCTCTTTCTTCATTGTGATCTAGGCTCGAGCCAAGATGGCCTCTAGCCTCGCCCTTGGGTCCTTCAACACAAGGGTCTTTCTTTTGATCTGCTTCTCTAACCATTCAGGCACAATAGATTTCCCCTTGGGAAAATCATGGCCACCCTCGCCTTTCTCAGTCAATGCCAAGATTTTTGCTCTTTTTCACTCCATGGATTTCTCTTTCTCTTTGGCAGCATCCTCCTCCTCATCGGAGTCATGGACAAATATGAGGCATTTGATAGGTAGCTTGGTGGATGGTTACCGAATGGGACTTTCTTCTCTTGTTGTTTCTTCTTCTTTCTTCTCCTCAATACCCTCATCTTCGGGGCTTTTGATGACATGGGTCTCAACCTCAGTCAAATCCTTCATCTGTTGCTCTTCTGGTGGCTGCCCCTCTTCACCATGTGGTGACCCTTCTTCCGCTGTCCCAATGTCCTTCAGCTGTTGCGTCATTTCTTCTTCAAGGTCATCATCAAATGTTTGAATGATTACCTTAGCATCAGAGTCGTCCTCCTCATCCCCACTCTCGGAAGATCCCATCTCCTCCTCCTCATAAACCACCCTGTCGATGGTTTGGTGTTCATACTCTGGGTGCTCATGATACTCATCGGCCTCCTCAATAGGCTTCGAGGCCTCATGCTCTCATTCCTCCAACTCCTTTGAGATTAGCATTGTGGCCTCCATAGTTGGCAGCCCTGTTGGTGGTTGTGAAGGTTGAGCAGTTACAAGGACTTGCACAAGGGTTGCTTGGAGAGTTGGATCCATCAAGATTTGGGAGAGCTTAGGGGGAAGGTTTTGCATATGTCTTGTAAGAGCCTTGGGCATAGTGGTAGTGGGAATATGCAATGTTATTGTTACCAGAGGAAGTGATGTGATTGGTGACATAGCAGTGGAGGAGGGGGGAGAAGTCATAGCAGAAGATGAGTCAACAATTATTACTGACTCGGCCAGAGGCGAAGGGGAAAGATGGACATAAATGTCCATTGTCGGTAGGGAAGCGACGATCGTAGCCAGGGAGGTGGGTGGTGCAACAGGAGGGGCAGGGAGAGCCAAGGGAGGCTGCAATTCTCTCGCACCTTCTGCCTATTTGAGCCTTTTGGGGGATGAGCCTGTTTCTTTCTTTGCAGAGGCCTTAGGGTTCGGAGACTGCTCGGCCTCTGTTTCCTTTCCTTTCCTGAGCCTGGTGACGGGAGGAGACTTGAAGGTCATGCCAGTTGACGTGGTGGCAACAACATCCTCTATGACACTTGGCTTGCTTTTGAGCCCTTCATAAGTTAAGACCACCCCTTGTTGTTTTAAATGAGCCACCTGCCCATCGATCCACTCTTTGGTATGAGTTAAGATTGGCTAGGTTATGGTGTCCAGGTCATTGACCTCCTGTTCATCCCAGTCAATCAATAGTATTGGTAGGTTGGCAACTGCAGGGTACCTTGGATGCATGATTGTGGACTCATCCTCCTCGACTTGGTCCGGTACCGGAAATGGTTGCACCCTTCTTAGGAATTGGACAGTCATGTGCATGTAGTGCCTTGTGCGCACTTCTTGCTCAATGAAATAGGCCATCCATTCCTGGAAGTAGGCAGCCGTTGGAAGACCCATAACCCTGCTCAACATGGTTACCAGGTCATGGTAATCCTCATGGAAATCGCTATGGAAAAGCTCCTGAGGAACTTTCACAGTGCTGCCTTGTCTTTCCTTGAGCCAATGTAGGTTTATTGATTTCTTGCATCTAGTCGAATTATCATCCCACACCACCTGACATTCCTCTAATGTGGGGACATCCATCTATTAGAATGTGGGAATGTGGAAGGTCTTGGTGATCCCCTCTGGCGACATGTCTGCGAGAATGTTTCCCTCCTTATGAACAATTGTTCTGATATCGGTTTGGTACGCTTCTCGGCAAGCCATGACCAATTCAGGTGGAATGAGGGATGAAGGGAATCCGAAAGCCTTAGCTATTCCACTCTACCTTATTAACTTTGCATTCTTTTTTGTCGGGTTAACCCTGACTCTCTGCGTGAATTCATCAATATCCACCTGGCCAATGTTGGTGTTTATGATTTCTTTCTAGTCTGTAGTGACCTTTGAGTGGAGCGGCTCGCCTTGGAACTGGTACTTCATTTGGTGTTTGTCTTCTTTTCCTCGAGGGGTCCTTCTTGATTTCTTACCCTTGTCCCCTTCAGTGGATACCCCTGAAGTTCCTGCACCTAATTCCATATATTCTACAAGCAAGGGCAAAGTTAACAAAATGGGTTATGAAAGAATTCATGTTAGTCCATATCTCGAAAACAACATCTATTTCAAATAATCAATCAAGCATATCATGAACTTTCATCTCAAGATGTTATTGATATTTGATTAAGGGCAATTGGACAATTCGGGCCCAGAGATCCAGACTTCCCTGATAGGAATGCTATTTGGAAGGGAAAACACTGTGGAAGGCCCCCGAAGACTTTCCATGGTCACATTTTAATATTTCAAGAGGTTTATGATGAAGAAGACCAAAAATTAGCATGTGGGTCAAAGTTAGATCTTAGGTTTGGGCTCGTTTGGGTGGATTTAGGAGAGTTCGGAGCTCTCAAGCCGGAAAGCTATCAAGAGATAGCAGTTTGTAGTGGCAGACAACAGACGGAAATCTGGAGACAGAGTTCTGGGGTTCGGGGCCTGGAGGGCCAAAGGGCGACTGACAATTTGTAATTTCTTCCGACGGCTCAGGCTGGTGACATCGGGATGGTGAGTGAACTTCGCCATTTGGGATGACAAACATCAGACAGAAATCCGGGAAGGGAAGTCTAGCGACAAGGGCCCAGATCCATGAGTTTTACTTTGAGTTCAACGGCAGTTGGTAGCACAGAGTCCAGAGGTCAGGACGATTAGAGGGGTTTTCCGTTAGCAATGGCGGGTGAGGATAGGAGTCCTAGGCCACAGAACCCGGTGAGTAGAAGGCAGTTCATAGTTTATATGGCATCCCATGATAGACGACAGTTCGGGGCTCGGTGATCGGACGGACAAGGAAAAATCTCCCTAAGGGCGAGAGAAAGACGAAAATCCGGGAATGGACCCCTGAACACTGGGGCCCGGGAGGTCAGAGGGCATTGACCCGAGAAGGCAAGCCATGAGCAGGGCAGGGGGCGGGATTCAGAGCATGGACAACGTCAAGGAGTTCACCGTGAGGTCGGCGGAAAATGAAGTAAGGACATCTAACGGCCAGAGCCTAGAGATCAAAGGGACGTGATGAGTAAATCACCAGAGGTTAACAGCTGACCCAAAGGCGGAGTTCGGAGATCAGGACGCTAGGTGTGACCCGCCGTGGACAACGGCAAAACAACCTGGGAAACTTGGAGGAGGATCCCCAGGGTCCTGGGCCTAAAGATCAAAGGGAAGCATCTCTCAGTTTTGAGGCTTTCACGACGAGGCCAAGATCGGGATCTGGCAGCTGGGAAGTAGGGTGCGGAGTGTAGTTTCAAATGGCGGCATCCAAACGGAACTCCAGACGGAGAAGTCCGATGGGCGAGGCCCGGAGTGGAGAATTGTCATCGGCAGGGGTTCAAAGTTTATAATCAGACGGCGAAGGTGGGTCCCGGGCCTGAGGCGGACGTTTTAAGTTTCAATCGGTTGATCGACGGTGGCAGGAAGCGGGTCGGGGCTTGAAGGGCGGGATGCCACCAGGGATCTACCATCATGGATGGCGCAACCATCACAGAATTCTAGATGGAGAATTCTGGAGGTTTGGGCCCGGAGTATCCCACGGTAGATAGGGACATTCGCAGATGTTGGTCGGTGAAGAGGTTGGCGAGACCCGAGGGGCGAGACGTCGCAGGAAGTCCACCGTTGCAGATGACGAAACCAAGATAGAACCCCGAAAGTGGACTTCCAGGGTCCAAGGTCCAGATGGCAGAACGCCATCAGAAAATTTAAACAAGTTTTTTGCAGACGGCAAGAGGGGGTTCAAACCTTGAGGTTCGGAAGGATGCCCAGCGAACACCGCAGGAAATGACAATCCTAGCGGGGAAACCCGGTTTGGGAATCCCGGATGCCCAAGCCCGGCAGGGCCAAACTGCCCGAGGGACCCCGCGAGGCACCAGAATGCAGCAAAAATAAAAGGGGAAGGCATGGTCAATTTATGATGGGACTTTGAAGCAACATCGACCATCCAAGACATCAAAAAAAGGAGGCACACAAAACAAGGCGATGACAAAAATGACCCAAGAAAGCGAAAGAAAAGAGGGTCCCCGTTCTGAATGTGGCGTGTGTGCTAAGGGTATAACAAATGACGACTCTGCTAGGGAACACTCCCGAATGTTCTAGGGATAAAAATTTATTTAGGACCTAAAATCTCTAGTTTCGTAGACCAGGAGTGGCTTCCAAAAATGAATTGGGAGAACGAGATCCTTAATTGGGTCAGCTTGTAGGACATCTCAGAAGTGTGTGTGTAGTGAGTTCATTCCTTTCCTTGGGATAGTGACCAAGACTACCAATTCAACCGAGCGAGCTACATAAATCGTCTAACACCAAAAGTAACCTGGACATTGCTCCACTACCAATTAGGCATCCATAGCCCCGATGGAGTTATCACTACAATCTCACAGATATTGCTCTACTGCTGGCCAAGCGTCCATAGCCCTGGTAGAGTTATCCGAACACCCATACGGTCATTTTTTTTTTCAGAATTCCTTTGTTCTTTTGCTCTGATATTTCACTTCTCTTTTATCATTTAGTTCAACTGAGTAAGCACTGAAGCCTACAATGGGTTTGAGACTATAGTGGTCACTAGAGCAGACTTGAGATTTTTCACTTGCTGGGGTGTCATAGCAACCATGGCACGGTCCTTTAGAAATGATTATTATGTGCTTTGTGCGAGATCTGAGATGTGTGTAAGAAGATCCAGCCAAGGGTCAAGTTCTGAGCAAAGTTCAAATAAGGAAATCATTCACGGACAGCTTTCAAAGACTGATAATTGAGAGTGAATGTTTAGCCAAAGAACACAAAGAATAGATAGCAAAGTGAACCGCTTGTTGAGCAAGCACGGCCACTGCAAAGGAGTGGGAAACAACTTTTGAAACAAAACTGTCGGGAGGGAGAAAATAAAAGAGTGACATAAACAAAATGCAAGCAAGCCAGAAAGCAAACTACCCTAACCTATGTACAAGTATTTAAAATGGCAAGCTCAACAAGCTCAAGCCTAGAAGTAATGTTTCAAGTGCTGCTCGTTGACTGGCAACGGGATGTTCTCACCAGTTAAGGTCTTTAGGTGGAAGGCATTATCTCCCAAAATCTCAGCTATTTGAAAGGGGCCAAGTCAGAGCTTGTCGAATTTTTTGTGTCCCCCTTTTTTTTCATGGGCCTTGTCCCAATATAGGACCAAATCTGCAATCTAAAGGCCTTGATCTTGGCTCGATAGTCGAACCATCTCTTAACTATGCCCTGATGTTTAGCGAAATTTTCTATTGCAAGGTCTCAGACTTCCTCTTAATGCAAGAGCTCAGCTAACCGAGCTTCCCTACGATCTCCTCCCTCATAAAAATTGTTGATGAACTGAAAAGTAGGAATCTTTAGATGGATGGGGAATATAGGTTCTAGGCCATAAACTAGGTGGAATGGGGAATCGCCAAGGGAAGCCTTATGGTGAGTGCGGTGAGCCCAAAGGGTGAAATGGAGCTAGATATGCTAGTCCTTGGGATTCCTATCTAGCAGCTTTTTGATCACAGTAATCAGGTTTTTATTCATGGACTCGGCGAGGCCGTTGCCCTGAGGGTAGTAATTGGATGAGAATTTAAGGACAATCCCATAGTCAAATGCCCAACTAGAAAATTTCAATGAAGCAAACACAGGTCCATTATCACATACCAAAGCATAAGGACAACCGAAGCGATTTAAAATGAAATTTTCTAAGAAATTAGTAACTACTTCAGTTGTGCATTGCTTACATACTATTGCTTCCATCCATTTAATATAGTAATCAGTAGCGGTAAGAATGTACCTATGTCCCACAGATGATGGAGGGCTTACCGAACTGATGAAGTCGAGTCCCCATTGTGCAAATGGCCTTACCTCCAGCACAAGCTGCAGTGGGACAGCAACATTCTTTTCCCTGGTGGTAGCGGTCTAGCATGTGTGACATGAACGAACATGGCAATGGGAATCCTTGAAGACGGTCGACCAATAATACCCTGCTCTCAATATTTGATGTGCTATGGAATAACCAGAGCCATGGCCCATGCCAAATTTGTTGCGGAACTCTTTCAAGACTCGATCTGCTTCTTCCTTGCCAAGACATCTTAAATAAATGCCTTCATGGTTCTTCTTGTAGAGAATGGAACCTTGCAGCATGTAGCCATTACTTTTCAATCTCAGGGCCCATTTTTGGACTCCTTGCAGGTGCGGTGGGCATTTATGGTTCAACAAATAGTAGACGACATTCTGGTACCACTCTCCGGGGGAGACATCCTCAAGTTGGTACTGCTGCATAGTGAGTTCAGGTCCAGCTTCTACTGTTGTTTCAACAATTGTGTGGGTGAGTACCTGTCCTCTCATCAGTTTCATCGGTTGGATCTCCATGTCATACTCTTGGAGTAGGGTGACCCATTTAGCTCTTCATTTGCCCAATTTATTTTGCATGAGCAGCATTTTTACTACTGGGTCGGGGACAATGGCAAACACCCTATAGTGTCTAAATTCCTTCACCCATCTGATAAGAGTATATGCCTATTTTTCAATGTTGTGGTATCACAATTTAGCATCCTTGAGGGGAGCACTCATAAAGGTGATCGGGTGCTCGTTTCCTTCATCGTCCTTCTGGGTCAACATGCTAGCACAAGAATGCTCTGAGGCAAATGAGTAGATGTAGAAAGGCTTCAGATAATCCGGGATAACTAACATAGGCGCCTCAACAATGGCCCATTTGATTTCTTCGAATGATTGTTTGGTGTTGGGCGTCCATTCAACTTTGGCATCTTGTTTTAGCATGGAATTAAGAGGTTTAACGATCTCTGCTAAACCTGTGATGAATTTCTGGATGAAGTTGATCTTTCCAAAGAAAGATTTGAATTCTTTCTTACTGCTCGGGGGTTGAATTTTGAGTAAGGACTCGATATGTTCAGAGTCTATGGAGATTCCCTGTTCTGAGATGATATGCCCGAGCAACCTACCTTCAATCACTCAAAAAATGCACTTCTTGGGGTTAAGGGAAACCCCAAACTCCTTGCATCGCTGAAATACCTTGCATAAATCAGAGACGTGATCACCTTGCCTTTTAGAAAACATAGTTAAATCATCCATATAAATGATTATACACTTGCCAATTAGGTCCTTGAAGGCGATATCCATGGCGCGTTGGAACGTGGCGCCGGTGTTGATGAGCCCAAAAGGCATTCTTTTGTATGTGAACATTCCCCACTTAGTGGTGAACGTCTTCTTGTGACGATCCTTGTATTGCACCATTACCTAGTTATATCTAGAGTATCTGTTGAGGAAAGACATCATCTGGGAGCCGTTGATGATCTGCAACACCTCATCCAATGAAGGTACTGGATAGTTGTCTTTCTCTGAGGCATGGTTCAGATTGTGAAAAATCCACACACAATCTAATCTCCCCATTCTTTTTTTTGACCGGGACCAAGTTGGCCACCCATGTGGAATGCCTGACTGGAAAAATGATTCTTGCTGAGAGCAACTTTTGCACCTCCTTGTAAACGACAGGTTCCAACAAGGCATAAATAGGGCATTGCCGCTGGTGGAATGGCCTCACTTCTGTCTTAAGAGGGATGGTGTGTGTAATGATATAAGTGTCATAAGTTTTTAAATCTTTGTAGCTCCATGCCACCACATCATGGTACCTCCACAATGCATCCATGATTCCCTTCTTTTCCTCTGGTGTGCACACCTTGCCGATAAAAACATTCTTGATCTCCTTGGCTGTCCCAAGTTTGTGAGCATCACACTAGTTATTTATGGCCTCCTTTTTTGTTTGCTGATCCTAATCTCTGATCTAGTCCAAGTCGAATATGCATTCCAACTGAACCATACCCCTAGGGATTGTATTAGTTTTGAGGTTAATAACCCCCTCTATGTCTAGTTCGGCTTCCTGTGGATCAGCTTCATCAATTATTTGAGCTGTGAAGACATCGAAAATTGTGATGAATTGAAGGATATGCTTGTCATCATTAAAGACTTGCAAATGGGTAACATTATCTAGGACCAATGGCGTGGATGTTAGCTCAACAGTGACTTTCTTGATCCCAGACAGGGAGAGGGGTTGTAAAGTGCTGGCGGCTTGAGCCAAGGCATCAGTTGTACAATTCTGAGCACGAGGGATCAATTGTATATTGAATGCATCTAAGCCCTCCAAGAGATCCCAGACCCTATGCCTATAGTTTGTAAGTCTTTGATCATGACAGGAATACAACTTCCTGACCTGTTTAACCATGAGCTTGGAATCCCTGAAAACTTGCAACATTCTTACATTTTTCTTCAAGGCCATGAGAAGGCTAAGGACTAAGGCCTCATATTCTACTACATTGTTGGTACAATAAAACTACAATCAGTGGGCAGTGAGAAATGTCTTACCCATTGGGTTGATGAGTTCGAACCTAGCTCCAGCTCCCTGCCTGGACTTGGATCCATCAAATCAAAGCGTCCAACATGTAGAGAGTCCTTTTTCTTCATGTTTAATTGAGCTTATGTTCCCTTTCAGTTGGATGGCTAGCCTTGTGGCTGTAGGGGAATTTTCTGGTTCAATGCATTGATCAACAGGTGGTCCTGTTGGTGCCTCCTTTGGCGTTTCTATCTGAGGAGCGGCTGATATTTTGATATGTGCAACTACTGCTTGACACAAGCAACAACCAAATTTAGAATGCACATCATTGTGAACCCTATACTAGTTTGGAAACAAGAGATCCTATAAATTCATTCAGGCCACTAGGCTGGGTTGATCCCTTGCACACTTTTCAATGAATTTTTGGAAACCATTGAGCAGTCCCCAGTCGTCGTCCTTGTCAGCTTCATCATCGACCTCTATCAATATTTCTGTGTCTGGGAGCATTCGTGCAGAACCAGTCGAAGGACTACACAACACCAGTAACACTTCATCCACACCTTCTTCTTGAAGCTCGACCTCATTGTGGTGGGCGAAAGGGAAGTAATTCCCCAAGTTGGTCTAGTGAACAACACCTCATTGATATTATTGTACTCTGTGATCATGTATTACATACGGAGTTCACAGTTGATACGAATTTGATTTGGCAGCCCCTTCCATGGTAGCCATATGTGAGAAAGGTCTGTAGCGGTATATCCATTTAGTGCCTTGGTGAATTCCCTTTCCAAGATGATTCCATATGCATTGGGAATGTCAGCCACTTGAATATCGATGACATGTTGTATCCGCGGGTCTACAACAATCTGCATCGGGATACGGTTTATTTCACCCACAATGTTGATCTCTGTTTTGTCCAATTGGGTCACCTTCCTCTTTGAAGGTGTGGGAGTGATGCCAATAGCCTTGCATACTGCCAAGGGCATGACATTGGCAGACACTCCTGAATCGAGCAGGTAGTTGTGCAGGTTCTTCCCAAAGACCCTAATGGTGGTCAGGAAAGGGGGAGTTTTCGGTCTCCCTTAGAAGATGTTCGTAGGCATGTCCATGTGATCTATCTGACCTTTGTTCTTCTCATTGCCCATATCCTTGGTTTTCCTAAATAGCTAGTCCTTGGAAAACTACCTATTAGCCCTTTCCAGCTCCTTTTCAATTTATTTACTTGTCGACTGATTCATGGGAACATCCTTCATTTTCCCAATATTATCCTGTATCTCTGGTTCCTTCCTAAGCTTTTCAAAGGTAACCCTCTTAGCTGGAGTTTCTTGTATTGTACTAGAAGATGGAGTCCCATTAAGAACCCTAAAGAAGGCATGCCTTACAGTAGGGACTTTGAGTAATTCGAAGGCTGACAAGCTGATTTTCACCTACCTAAACTCTTCTGCCACATATTCACCCATTTGTTCAATTTTCAAACTAAAAGCTTGGTCTATGGCAGAACTAGGAGGTTGGACCTTCATTTGATCAGACGGATTTTGGGATTGGCTCTGAGGCTGATTGTGTGACTGATTTTGAGATCCATTCTTGTTGAGGTATTAGGCAAAGTATGTGAGGAAGCCCAGGGTTATTGCTGGCATTAGGATCAGGTGGAGTGGTGAAATTGTTTGGTGGGGTAGAAGTTGTAAAAGGTCCGCCCACCTGTCTATTCCTAAGGAAGTAGGGAGTTGACCATTGATGGAATATGTGGACCTCATCTACAAATGGTTCTTCTTCATCTACCAGACCATTATCTACTAAATCAAAGAGCTGAGCTAATGTTTGTTCATTACTTACCTCTTGTGCTTCTTCATCCTCAATAGGAGTAGGCTCGACTTCAAGCTCATTGCGGTCACATCATGGGAACAACGCTTGATTAACCACAAGACAAGAGGAATCATATGGCTCGGATGGAATGATGTCCCTACAGCTGACATTGTCGACTATGTTTTGCACCTCCACTTGGAAGATTTCAGCAACTTTCTAGAACTCGGGACAATCCAACTTAGAATGTCTGCTGGTTTTGTGAAGTTGACACCATCCGGACAAGGCTGTCTCGGCTAGGTATACACTATTGGATATTTTGTCATTGCTTGTCGGTTGATCGAAAGGCGTAGGGACACCACCATTGTTGGGCCTAGTGTTCCACATGCGATTCTGCCTCTCAGAGGATCTCCTTTCTGTATTTTGATTGGCGCTTTGCCCCTATCATAGTTCTACCTGAAGGAAGTGCCTACTTCTCGATTATCCCTGCTGTCCCTATTGTCTCGGTTGTCCTGATTAAGGTTGGCCTAGAAATTACGCTGGGAGGCCTGCAACTGGTTATTCTAGTTCTTTAGGTGCATCATTTTCGTGGACATTTTCTTTATCATCTCAGTCAGTTCCTTTAACTTGTCTTTCTAAGTCACACCTCTAGGCGATGGCGCCAGATTTTGGAGAAAAGTGGGTGGGGCCACTGGCTGATTTTGATAGGCTAGAGGGAACTCTGGTCTCGATAGGTACAATGGCACCTAGGGCTACTAGGGATATGCCTATTGTTGTTGAGCAACTTGAGAAAGTTATATTGCTACTGGGGCTACAAATAGGAAGGTTTGGGAGGTGCATAATTCAATGGATGCCCTAGATGTGGCACCATAGGCAATTGAGGTACTTGGTTCATAAGGGGGGTTTAGTGAGAAAATGCCTGATTAAGCCCCTAAATCTGCATTGGGTCGGCTACTAGCCCCAAAAAAGGCAACGGGCCAGAGATATTCTGCCCCAAGTCTACACTAGTGACAATGGCTTCCGCATAGGCGGTCACCGGGGTAGTGAGCGGTGGGCACATCCTTTTCACCAAGGCCACCGTGAGGTTGTCTAGTGCCGCATAATAGACCGGGAGAGCCGCCGCATCATTATGGAGGTACAGGTCTTGAAGCCTTGTGTAGGCCCGATGGAAGCGATCGTTGAAGGAGCTAATAGGTTTGTTGACTTCCCTCCTGACAGACATGAATTGTTGGTTAAGCTCCAAAGGGCTAATGGGGATCTTGTATTTCTATAGGAATGCATACTTCATTAGGTTCCATGAGGTAATGGACTCCCTCGGTAGGTTGATGTACCAATAGAAGGCCTCTTCCCCCAATGAATGCAAAAAGAAGTGGCATGCAACATCCTCATGATCAACTTACATTTCGGTGATCGTTGTCTCAAATATTTTGATATACTCCTCAGCTGTTCTTTGTAGGTCGCACGAATGAAACTTCAAACAAAAGCCCTCCAAATTTTTGGGCATATCATTGTAGGCAGTGAAATGTATCAGTGAAGGGTTATGTGCTAACCAAGCCATGGAGGATGGCAGAGGTGGTGCTTGCTATTGGAAAATGGGAATTTGGGGCTGTATTTGCAATACAACAGCAATCTGGGGCTGCACTTGAGCTATGGCTGACTGGAATGTGCCTTGGGCTGGAAGGGTTAGGAGAGGAGCAATCCCATGGCTGCCGGAGATAGGAGGTGCAAATGCAGTTTGAAATGGTTGGGTGGAAGATGAAGGCCAGCCAAATGAACGTGAGGGTGGAGTGGAGGTGGATAGAATGGAGGAAGAGGAAGAGGCAACGCTACTTCCTTGAGTCGGCTTTGCCCTCATTGGAGGCTGCAATTCTTCAAATTCTCCCTTATTAGGTGTTGACCGTAGAACTCTTTGAAATCTCTATGGGGAGAATAATCCGATTCAATTCAGCTTCACTTTTATCCCTTAACTTGATATTTCCATTTCAAGCCCTCCTTCTAGCGCTAGTTCTGTTGATGTGTTTTTTATGCACTTCTCAACACAGGCAGTGCATAGGTGCACTACCTCTCTTGAAAGACAATCTTCCATAATCAAATTGCAGAACACTATTCTAAGGTCTCTCGGATGTTAGGTCATGACAGTGCTCAGATACCTCAGTAGTTTGATGTGATTTGCTAGAATCACAAGGTGGTCTTACGCAAGAAATGCAAAGCAAGGATACAAAGTATGGAAGTTAGATCTTGAAATGGAGTTCTTAGGATGGGAAGTTATTATGCATTGGCTGTAAGTTCAAACATCAATCTTGGACTCCATTTTGTTGTTGGATTTGGCTTTACAATATGCAATGAACCTTAACATAGGTCAGTCATTAAAAAAAAGGGAAAAAAGGCAAGGGAGAGGAAAAGTTCCTAAGTCTGCAACTAGATATGAATAGTGACAATGGAGTTCCTGCAATGGACAATTTCTTAAAACAATATCCCACTTAACCAGGGATTTCACAGTATCATGAAAATTGTGCTATCTTCTAAGGTCTGCAAATATTTTATCCTTCATCCACCACATACATGCATGAATCAAAGATAAATGTTTGGAGCAGCTTTGAAATCAAGTCTAGGCTAACTTTGCATAGCTATCTACCATCAGCAAATAGCAAAAAGTATGGACAAAGAAATCATCAACATGGCAAAAATTTTCATGATTGCCCAACAACATTCTAAGATCTATCCAAAGAAATAAGACAGCTAACTAAACAACAATAAAATCTAAGTCAAACATCTAGCATTGGAGATTGAATCAAGTAACATGGAAGAAACCAAGAAAATACGCCAAGTCAATGCCTTTTCCTTATAAATTTATGTAGTATGTCTTTACAACTCAACTCTCCCTTTGAAAATGAGAGGAGAGCCCTATTTATAGTTTTCCAAAAGTCAAATGAATGGCCAAGATTCATTCTTATTGTGTGGCCAAGATTTATTACAAAATAGGGTTTCACCTACCCCCAAATATTCAGCAATTTAAAATTACATTTTGTCTCTTCCCTATATCATCTTCTTGCTAATGGCACTGTAGCTCTTTTGTCATTTAGCAGATTGTTATTTTGCTATAGCTACTCTTCAGGAAGTTCTTCATCTTTGGCTGGGCTATCCTCCTATTCCTCGGAAGTTGTGTGTTCTATGTATTTGAGGATGACTGCCTAGAGCTTGTGTATTTTGAGGATTTCACGTTGCAGTACCTGGTAGCTCCATTCCTTTGCATTTTCTTCCAACCTTTTTCAATCCTCATAATACTTTGAGGCTTGGTCTCTGAACAACTCCAATTGGTCGAAGGCGTGGGCAGCGAAACCTAGAAATTCTGTTGTGATATCTTCAGCCATCCCGTCCTTCATCTTATCCTGAAAGTATGGTTTTATCTTTTCTGGATCCATCTGCACAGTGGGCATATCATAGCCCATCATCAGCTTAAGATATCAGGCACATTCCACCAGTTTTCCTTAATCCACTCAATATCAGGATCCACTCTGCTCAATATTTTCTCCAACCTATCCTTCCGGTTGTCAAAGTCTCTACGCCATACATCCATTAGCTAGTGATCTTCTTTCTTAAATGCAAGCTTCTCCTCCCACATGGCTTCAGGCAACCAAAGGATAACTTCAATCCTTAGAAAGCTGGAGTCATAAGTTGTAGGTAAATTGGTGCAGAGCCTCCTTGTGCTTTCCAAAGACTGTATTAGGTCCAAGAACTTGTTGGTTGTCCGCATAGTCCGGCTAATTTCCATGTTTCTAACATATGAGACTTGTCAAAACTAGTCCTCGGTGGTTTTCTCCAAGTTTTTTCTTCTTTCCATTTTATCAATTTGCTCCTTGGAAAGCAACTGAGGCGTAGCTGCGGATGTAGTAGGCAGGTCATCCACTGAGGACCATTGTTGTATGTAGTCTGTTAGGTCTGCAACCTATGCCTTGAGCTCATCCTTTGAGATTTTATCCTGCTTTATCAGGTGCACCATTGTAGCCACTGACTCCTCAAGGTGCTCGACCTTCTGCTCTCTAGTGGCGGTCCCTAAGTCAATGGTAGAGATATTATAGCTTTCCCCAGCTTGGCCAATCGTGGGCATTGCAATTTGTGCTACTCGAGAGCTAGAAGCATCCATCGTTACTTTGGATTGGCGGGGAAGCGACGATCGTAGCCAAGGGGTGGGTGGTGCAATAGGAGGGGCAGGGAGAGCCAAGGGAGGCTGCAATTCTCCTGCACCTTCTGCCTGTTTGAGCCTTTTGGGGGATGAGCCTCCAGTTTCTTTCTTTGCAGAGGCCTTGGGGTCCAGGGACTACTTGGCCTCTGTTTTCTTTCTTTTCCTGAGCCTGGTGACGGGAGGAGACTTGGAAGTCTCATCAGTTGACATGGTGGTAGCAATATCCTCCATGGCACTTGGATTGCTTTTGAGCCCTTCATAAGTTAAGACCACCCCTTGCCACTTTAAATGAGCCACCTACCCATCAATCCACTCTTTGGTATGAGTTAAGATTGGCTGGGTTATGGTGTCCAGGTCATCGACCTCCTATTCATCCCAGTCAATCGATGGTATTGGCAGGTTGGCAACCGTAGGGTACCTTGGATGCATGATTGTGGACTCGTCTTCCTCGGCTTGGTCTGGTACCAGAAATGGTTGCACCCTTCTCAGGAATTGGACAGTCATGCGCATGTAGTGCCTTGCGCGCACTTCTTTTCCATCTTGGCAATCGACCGAGAAATCCTCAATGTGATGGAGATGGGCATATGCTGGCCCTAGCGCCTTCTTGACATGGCCATGCAGGTCCATCCACGGGCGAGTAGTGTGTAAGTAGAAGTGGTACTCCTTCAGTTCCTTCTTGCAGTTACTAGCACATTGTGATGTCTGCAGTCGGTACATGCCCTGGCCAAGGGTCATGGGATAGGAGATGCCCGCTATGTGCTTGTTGGTGAAGATTGTCTGCAGGTGCTGGAGTTGCCGAGAAATCTCCAAGAGGATGATTCTGTCGTTGGGGTAGCGAGGCAATCTATTCAGCCTTTCGGTGAAGCCTTGGGCCCAGATGTATGTAAACTTTGGGTATTGGATATAAAGGAAGGCGTATTGCTTCAGAAGTGCTCTAGCACTGTGGGAGACTCTCCTCTCGAAATCTCTGGTAATCAATCTGATGATATGGCCAATGAAGGCATCATTAACCCTGCAGTAGTCTCTATTGAATTTGTCGTACTGGAGCTGCGGATATTTGTCATAGGCTTTAGGTCCTCGCTTCTACCCCTGATCGGGTGCCACAAACAACCCGCTTTATTGTCTTTGATTTGCCGAGGAATATACAAGGTAGGAGGTCATAAAGAATTTTGAACTTTTTTTTACGTTAACAAACTACTCATGGAAGCAATTGCTTATGATTCCTCCCCAATAGAATGAAACCTTTGTTGTGACGTCCTCATTTCCATGTAGGATCTGCTCAATGAAATAGGCCATCCATTCCTAGAAGTAGACGGCCATTCGAAGACCCATAACCCTACTCAACATGGTTACTAGGTCGTGGTAATCCTCATGGAAATCGCTACAGAAAAGCTCCTAATGAACTTTCGCAGGATTGCCTCATCTTTCCTTGAGCCAATGTAGGTTTATTGATTTCTTGCATCCAGTCGGATTATCATCCCACACTGCCTGGCATTCCTCTAATGTAGGGACCTCCATCTGTTGGAATGTGGGAATGTGGAATGTCTTGGTGATCCCCTCTGGTGACATGTCTACGAGAATGTTTCCCTCCTTATCAACAATTGTTTTGGTATCGGTTTGGTATACTTCTCGACAAGCCATGACCAATTCGGGCACAACGAGGGATGAAGGGAATCCGGCAGCCTTAGCTATTCCACTCTACCTTATTAACCTTGCATTCTTTGTTGTCAGGTTAACCCTGACTCTCTGCATGAATTCATCGATATCCACCTGGCCAATGTTGGTGTCTTTGATTTCCTTCTAGTCTGTAGTGACCTTTGAGTGGAGCGGCTCACCTTGGAACTGGTACTTCATCTGGTGTTTGTCTTCTTTCCCTCGAGGGGTCCTTCCCAATTTCTTACCCTTGTCCCCTTCCGCGGATGCCCCTGAAGTTCTTGCACCCAATTCCATATATTCTGCAAGCAAGGGAAAAGTTAGCAAAATGGGTCACGAAAGCATTCATGTTAGTCCATATCTCGAAAACATCATCTATTTCAAATAATCAATCAAGCATATCATGAACTTTCATCTCAAGATGTTATTGATCTTTGATTAAGGGCAATTGGACAATTCAGGCCTGGAGGGCTAGACTTCACTGACATGAATGTTGTTTGGAAGGGAAAACATGACAAAAGGCCCCCAAAAAATTTCCATGGTCACATTTTAATATTTCAAGACGTTTATGATAAAGAGGACAAAAAATCAGCATGTGGGTCGAAGTTAGATCTCAAGTTTGGGCTCGTCTGGGTGGATTTAGGAGAGTTCAGAGTTCTCAAGTGGGAAAGCTGTCGGGAGATAGTAGTTTGTAGTGGTAGAAAGCAGACAAAAATATGGACACGAAGTTCCGGGGTCCAAGGCCCGGAGGGCCAAAGGGCGACTAACAATTTGCAATTTCTTCTAAGGGCTCGGGCCGGTGACACCAGAATGGTGAGTGAACTTCATCGTTTGGGATGGAAAACATCAGACATAAGTCTGGGAAGGGAATTCCAGCGACAAGGGCCTAGAGCCATGAGTTTTTCTTTGAGTTCAATGGCGGTTGGCAGCACAGAGTCTGGAGGTCGAGACGATGGGAGGGGTTTTCCGTTAGCAACAGTAGGCGAGGACGGGAGTCCCGGGCCATGGAGCTCGGCGAGCAGAAGGCAATTTGTAGTTCAGATGGCATCCCATGAAAAACGGTGGTTCGGGGCCCGGTGATTGGACAGTCAGGGCAAAATCTCCCTGGGGGCGGGAGAAAGATGGAAATTCAGGAACGGACCCCTGAACACTGGGGCCCAAGAGGTCGGAGGGCGTTGACTTGAGAAGGCAAGCCAAGAGTAGGGCAGGGGGCGAGATCCGGAGCATGGATGACATCAAGGAGTTCACTGTGAGGTTGGTAGAAAATGAAGTAAGGACATCTGACAACCGAAGCCTGGAGATCGAAGGGACGTGATGAGTAAATCACCAGAGGTTAATAGCTGACCCGAAGGCAGAGTTCGGAGATCGGGATGTCGGGCGTGACCCGCCATGCACAATGGCAAAACAACCAGGGAAACTTGGAAGCGGATCCCCTAGGTCCTGGGCCCGGAGATCGAAGGGATGCATCTCTTAGTTTTGAGGCTTTCACGGTGAGGCCAAGATCGGGATCCAGTAGCCGGGAAGTAGGGTGCAGAGTGCAGTTTCAAATGGCGGCATCCAAACGAAACTCCGAATGGAGAAGTCCGATGGGCCAGGCACAGAGTGGAGAATCATCATCGGTAGTGGTTCAAAGTTTATAATCAGATGGTGAAGGCGGGTCCCGGGCCCGAGGTGGATGTTTTAAGTTTCAATCAGTTGATCGACGGCGGTGGGAAGCTGGTCGGGGCCCAGAGGGCTGGATGCTGCCAGGGATCCACCGTCATGGATGGCGGAACTATCATAGAATTCTGGATAGAGAATTCTAGAGGTTCAGGCTTGGAGTATCCCACGGTAGATAGGGACATTCGTAGATGTCGGTCAGTCAAGAGGTTGGCAGGACGCTGCAGGAAATCCGTCATTGTGGATGGCGAAACCAAGACGGAACCCCGGAAGTAGACTTCCAGGGTCTAGGGTCTGGATGGCGGAACGCCGTCAGAAAATTTAAACAAGTTTTTTGTAGACGGCAAGAGGGGGTTCGTACCCGAGGTCTGGAAGGTTTCCCAGTGGACGCCATAGGAAATGACAATCCCAGCGGGGAAACCCAGTTAGGGAATCCCGGACGCCCGGGCCTGGTAGGGCCCAGAGTCATTGGTAGGGCCAAACTGCCCGAGGGACCCCGTGAGGCGCCAAAACGTAGCAAAAATAAAAGGGGAAGGCATGGTTGATTTATGATGGGACTTTGAAGCAACATCGACAATCTGAGACATCAAAAAAAAGGAGGCACGCAAAATGAGGTGGCAACAAAAATAACCCAACAAGGCAAAAGAAAAGAGGGTCCCCGTTCTGAACGGGGCGTGTGTGCTAAGGGCACAACATCTTCACTTTTCGTTTCATGATTTCTCCTTCAATAGCAACATTTGTATTTTCCTTTCACTGATTCTTCTCTTTTAACTACAATGGTTCCTTATACTAGTTGGAACAATTCTGCAACATATAATATTTGGCTGCGACCCATTCTTGAAACTCTGTGATCTTTCCTTAAATTGTAAATTCCACCTCTTAGACAACATCAATTTCTTCTTTCCTTGTGCTTCCTTGACTAGCAAGCTTAAACTTCCTTTTTATGGATGCAACTTACTACAAGTTGCAACTCCTTTTACATTAAGATTCTTCTTTTTCAGTTTTTTGACACTATCTTTTCCTCTTTTCTTTGGAATCTTTTTTCCTCACAAGATCTCTTCAAATTTATAACTTTAACAGCTACAACTGAGTCCTTTCTTTGGATCAATAAATTGCAACAACACTAAAATAAAATTTTGACTATGCAACTTCAACTTCATACTTTCTTGATTGGCAATATTTGAAACCAGTATCATATCCTATGGAAAACACCTCTATCTATCTCTGATTTCACCTATCCTCAGTTATGGTTGAATTTTCAATGATTGACATCTTTCTTTGACTACAAATTATTTTACATAGACATCCTTTGTATTTTGTTAACACTTGTAATTTTTACAAAGAAATCAACATTGAATTCCCTTACAAATGCTTTTGAGATTTACTTTGTTGCTGGATAGACCTTTCAAACTCTTCAAAATATTTCTTCTTAAATTATCTTCAATGCTACTTCAATGTTGAGATAGTTGTTGGAGTAGTTGGGATTACATTTTTCAACATCGCCCCCTTAATCAAAACTACGGATTTCTTTCTGTCACTTTCTCCAAGCCACAATCTAATTTTTGATGATTTCTTTTCTTTGATAGTTTCTTATTTTCTTATGACTCCAAAATCACCTTGATCAGCTACAACTAGTTTAATTCTGCAAACAAACAAAAAACAACGTTCTTCCTTTTCTATGGCCTCACCTATTCTCCATTACACAAAGTCCTATTGATGAGCTTCAACTCAAACTATAACTTTTATTTCTTTGTGCCTGGTAGTTGTTGGCATAATGTGGCTGATAAACTAGATCTTGATTTTAGACTCTACTCATTCTCATTGGCATCTATTGATGGCATCAGTGATCCAAAAGATAATGATTTGATCTCCTTTAAAGCAATAAACTCTTTCACAAAACTTTTTTCGTCTTCAAATCTTCAACAATGTACTCCTCTTCACCTTTGATAGCTGCAAACTCCTTTGCAATTTTTTTCTCTTTTCAACAATTGGTAGCAATTTTTCAAAATCTTCAAGCTACTTTGGCGCCTACTATTGTGCACTGATCTCCTTCAAGGATCATTACGTTCTCTCCTCGTACAGAAGGGTTATGGCTTCTACAAATCCATAGTTCTATTATGATGTTCTTGGAGGGTTACGACCCCTATTATTGTTACTTCACATGGTTGGTGACTTCTCACCAAGCTCTATGACTACTTTTCAAACACTTTGCTTTGTGTGGCTTAAAAACAACACAATTTGCATTTTATTTCTGCATTAAAACTTTTCAGCTATAGCTGGCTATAATCTCCTTTTGTTGGCTCTGCACTATGGTGACTCATGGAATAGATACAACTTCCCTTTGGACTATAGTGACCTCTCCTCTTATAACTCTAGGCATCTATTTCCTTAAAAACTACAATCCAGTTTTTTATCTTAGCTACTCCTCAAACAATAATCACTCTCTGATCAATAGCGATGGCTTTAACAACACACACTTAATTTCACTTTGTGTGGTGACCTCCTTGATTTCCTTCTTTATTGAAAGCTATAGCTACAAGTTGCATGATTCATATTTACCTTGTGAATTCTTCAGACCTCTTCAGATCCTTGTGGCTACTTTAAGAAATTCCTTATCGACTATCAATCTTTGGAGTGAAAACTTCTTCTATCATTAAAAACTTCTACAGTGGCCATTTTCTTCTTTCATGGATAGATAATTCATAAAACAACAATCTCCAAACATTCACAATGGATGTGAATTTTGTTGATAGTAAACTCCTTTACAATGACAATAGTTTCCCTTTAATGACTGGACATCGATCTCTTCAAACCAACATCTTTCCTTCGCTACGACTTAATCACTACACTTATTTTTCCTTGTTGGGTGATCCTATTAAGATAACCATTTTTCTCAACCTGCATGAGAGGTGGATTAAATAGTTGAGTTAACTATTTGTCTTAACTTGATGTTAACGGTGGAGGACTAAACTCATATCAATCACACATGAAGGATATTTTATCACTTGCATTCAGTGGTGGATGAGATGACAATGGTGGAGTTAACAATATCAAATTTGATGCATGAAAGATATTTTACATTTTTTTGTAACTATCACCAGTAGTTATCTTCTTGCTACTTGAGTGATGATTGTAAGATCTCTGTTAGTTGTTGCGTTTGGATAAAACTCAGCTTTAGACTGTTAGATCAGTTTGTTATGAATATTGCATGATAGAAGAAAATATCGCTTTCTATGGAAGATACAATTATTAGGCTATAGTGTATTGAGAAGATATAGAGTTGAGAGTTTTTTTTGGGACACTGTTATGCTGCCAATATTATCCTAGTTCTTGTCGAAGATTGGTGAACACCTAGAGAAGCTTAATGCTGCTATTGTATTGTAATTGTTGTTACTGATAATACAAAGTACTGTGCTTTTGGTGTGTGGAATATTTTACCTGGAAATGTTTTCCCCATGTAAATCTATGTGTTATGATGTTATTCTTTCATGCATGTATTTGAATGAGTTTCCTTTATTGTAACAGTTTAATGATTTGTATTAATTTGCACTATCTCTCCTTCAAAGATTAGTGTTGGAAGTGTTGTTCCACACCTTTGTTTTCTTTCAATTGGTATCAGATCCTAGCTAGTTTGGGTCATTTGTTTGGTTGCAATTTTTTTTGTACTGATCTTTCTTGGAGTGGGATTCTTTGCAGAAGTATTTCAAAATATTGTTGTAGAAATAAAGATGGCAAGCACATCTAGTAGAATAAAGATGGATAAGTTTAATGGTAGCAACTTCAAGTTATGGAAGTTGAAGATGGAGGATATTCTCATAGATAGATATTTGTGGGCTGCAATATCTAAAACAAAATCAACCAATACGACTCGAGAAGAGTGGGATCTGAAGGATTGAAAAGCAAAAGGTTTGGTTAGAATTTGTTTGGTTGATTCAGTTCTCTTGAATTCCCATGAAGAGAAGACTACAAAATCTCTTTGGAAGAAGCTTGGAGATGTTTATCAGCCTAAATCTCTGGTTAAAAAGTTATTCCTGCGAAAGAAATTGTATTCTCTAAAGATGGAGGATCCATTGCAGATCACCTGAATGCATTTAACATGTTGATTGCTCAGTTTGGTTCTATTGGTGACAAGATTGAAGATGAGGATCGTTCCATGCTTATGTTATGTTCTTTTCTGGACTCATGGGATCACTTGGTTATGGCTATTAGAAGTACCACCACTAGTTTCAAAATGGATGATGTGGTTCCATTGCTCTTTTCTGAAGAGATGCAAAGAAAATATTTTGATATGGCCAAAGAAGCACTTGTTATTCATGGTAGACCTAAACATTCAGGGAGATCTAAGTCTATTGGAAAGTTCAAGGAGAAATGTTGGAACTATGGAAAACCTAGTCATTTACGTAAAGATTGTAAAGAGGAGAAGAAAAAGAAAGGGAAAAATAATTTCTATGATTCTGACTTTGAAAAATCCTCTCAAGGTGATGCAAATGCTTTTTGTCACAGCCTTAGAAACACATGCATCAGAAGATGTGTGGTTAATAGACTCAGACGCCTCTTTCCACATGACCTCACATAGGGTTTGGTTCTCAAATTATGAAGAGTATGATGGTGGGAAGGTGTATCTAGGTGAAGACTCTCATCTAAAGATTATTGGCCATGGAAGAATCAAGATTAGATTCCCTGATGGTAGAGCAAAGGGAATTGATGGTGTGTTGCATATCTCAGGTTTGGAACGAAACCTAATTTTTGTGAGTAAGTTAAGTAAAGAGGGTGTACAAGTTGTTTTCTCAAATGGAGTATGTAAGATGACAAGAGGATCTATAATGTTGTCTAAGGGTGTTCAGATTGACACTTTGTACAAGCTGGATGCATGCACTATTCAGTGCAATAGTTCTTTTGATATTCCAAAGAAAAGGCCTTTGGATTCTTCATCCTCGCCATCAAATCTAGCAGTGAAGAAGTTCATTGTTTGTACATCTGATGGTCATGCATTCTAGGTACCTAAGGGTGTAAGTGCATTGGAGATGAAGCTTCCAATGGAGAAGACAATGTTATGGCACCAAAGACTTGGTTATATTGGTGAGAAGGGTCTTAGAGCCCTGAAAAATAAAAGCCTTGTTGAAGGCCTTAATGATTGTAATCTTGAGTTTGACTTTTGCAAACATTGTGTATATGGTAAACAAAACCATGTTTCTTTCTATTCTAGTTGTCATAAGTCTTATGGTGTTTTGGACTATATTCATTCAGATGTTTTTGGTCCTATGAATGTTCCTTTATTGAGAAAATATGTATATTTTATGTCTTTCATAGATGATTACAATAGAAGGACATTTGTTTATTTCCTTAGGATTAAATTTGAAGTCTTTAATCGATTGAAGGACTTTAAGGCTTTGGTTGAAAATCAAATTGATATAAAGATTAAATGTGTGAGCACTGACAATGGCAGTGAGTTTTGTTTGGCAGAATTTGACAAGTCTTGTAAGGAGCACTAGATTGAGAGACATAGGACAACTCCATAGACCCCACAAAAAAATAGAGTTGTAAAGATGATGAATATGATGTTGATGGAGAGGTCTAGGAGTATGCTAAGCAGTGTTGGGCTTGAGCAAAAGTTTTGTGTTGAAGCTATAGCCACTGCATGTTATCTGATCAATAGATCTCCTACACTAGTTCTTGCTGAAAAGACACCCATGGAGGCATGGTCTGGTAAGAAGACTTTGATGAGACATCTTAGAGTTTTTGGTTGTGAAGCTTATGCTCATGTTCCAAGTGTAAAGAGTTCTAAGTTGGAAAAAAAGGAAGTTAAGTGTATCCGCATTGGCTATGGTGTTGGTGTGAAGGGGTACAAGTTTTGGGATCCAGTGGCCGAGAAGGTTCTCCATAGCAAAAGTGTAATATTTCAGGAGTTGAAACTTTCTATAGTTGAGTTGTAGCCAGAGAAAGAGGAGAAGCAAAAGGATGTAGTTCAAGTTCCACTTACTCTGATGAAAAATGAACTATGTACTCCTATAGAACTTGGTCATGAAGAGAGCTCTAGAAGCTACTCTGAAAGTTCGAAAGAAGAAGAACCACAACCTCAAAAATTTAGGAGGTCTACATGTGATAGGAGGCCACCAGAGAGGTTTGATTATTCACTAGAAAGATTTGGTTATTCACTATTGGATTCTAGTTGTTTTTTTGCTTTGATTGCTAACACTGATTAGCCCAGGACTGTTAGAGAGGCTATGGGTATGAGTGATGCAAATTCTTGGATGAAAGCCATGGATGAAGAAATGGTTGCTTTGAAGAAAAATAGTACATGGGATCTGATCCCTTTGCCTAAAGGATGAAAAATTGTTGGATGTAAATGGGTGTTCAAGAAGAAGTGTGGTCTTGATGGTAGTATTGAAAATCACAATGCACAATTGGTTACAAAGGGGTATTCTCAGGTGGAGGGAATTGACTATAGTGAGATATTCTCTCTTGTTGCGAAGTTGACATCTATTTGGTTCATTTTATCACTTGCAACAACATATGATCTAGAAATGGAATAGATGGATGTGAAGACAATGTTCCTTCAGGGTGATTTAGAGGAAGAGATATATATGTCATAGCAAGAGCATTTCGTGGTAAAAGGTAAAGAAAATATGGTTTGCAAGTTGAAGAAGTCTTTATATGGTCTTAAGTAGTCTCCTAGAATGTGGTACTAGAAATTTGACACCTTTGTGCTATCTTTGGGAATTTTGAGATCTAAATTTGACCATTGTGTATATTACAAATCTGATAAGGATTGCATTCTCATAATTACATTGTATGAAGATGATATGTTGTTTTTGGGGAATGGTATGAATTTGATTTCAGATCTAAAGTCTCAGTTGTCAGCACAGTTCAAAATGAAGGATCTAGGTGCATCAAGGTATATTCTAGGGATGGAGATTATAAGAGATAGAGCTAGAAGAAAGCTTTGGTTAAGCCAAAGCAACTATGTGAATTCAGTGTTGGAGAGATTCAACATGGCAGATTGCAGGCAGTTAGTTGTTCTAGTGATGCAAGGGATGAAGCTTTCTGTGGAGGATTGTCCAAAATATCCTACTGAGATGGAGGACATTACCAAAGTACCATATGTGAGAGTTGTTGGTAGTTTGATTTATGTGATGGTTTGTACGAGGCCAGACATTACCCAAGAAGTGGGAGTCCTTAGTCGGTATATGGCTAATCCTAGATGAGTACATTGGAATGTGGTAAAGAGAGTATTTAGATATCCGCAGGGTACTTCTCAGTACTCTCTATGTTATCATGGTTATCCAATAGGTTCTCAACATTCTATAAGTATTAGTGGATATGTGTTCATGATGAATGGTAGTGCTATAAGTTGGATGAGTAAGTGACAGGTTGTAGTCGCTTTGTCCACAATAGATGTAGAGTACATGGCAACTACTCATGCTTGCAAGGAAGCCATTTGGCTTAAGAGGTTTTGTTCGGATATTGGTTTTGATGTAGGACAAATTACTATCTATTGTGACAATCTGAGTGCCATTTTCTTAGCAAAGAATCCCACTTTCCATGCCAAAAAAAGCACATTGGTGTGCAATTTCATTTTGTTCGTGACATGGTAGAAGATGGAAAGGTAAATTTGGAAAAGGTTGACACTTTGATAAATGTTGCAGATGCACCGATGAAGCCAATGAGCACAGAGAAGTTTAGATGGTGTGTTTTTTCCATGGGCCCTAGGGCCTTGAGCAGTTGATTAAAGATGACTTCATGATAGGTCTTTGACAAGTGAGAGATTTTTGAGTTAACCATTTTTCTCAACCTGCATGAGTGGTGGATTGAATAGTTGAGTTAACTATTTGTCTTAAATTGATGTTAATGGTGGACTAAATTCATATCAATCAGACAAGAAGGAGATTTTGTCACTTGCAGTCAGTGGTGGATGAGATGACAATGGTGGAGTTAACAATATCAAATTTGATGCATGAAAGACATTTTACATTATTTGTAACTATCACTAGTAGTTATCTTCTTGCTACTTGAGTGATGATTGTAAGATCTCTGTTAGTTGTTGCGTTTGGATAAAACTCAGCTTTAGACTGTTAGATCAGTTTGTTACAAATATTACATGATAGAAGAAAATCTCGCTTGCTGTGGAAGATACAATTACTATGCTATAGTGTATTGAGATGATACAGAGTTGAGAGTTTTTACTGAGACATTGTTATGTTGCCAATATTATCCCAGTTCTTGTTGAAGATTGGTGAACACCTGGAGAAGCTTAATGCTCCTATTGTATTGTAATTGTTATTACTGATAATACAAAGTACTGTGTTTTTGGTGTGTGGGGATTTTTTACCTAGAAAGGTTTTCCCCACGTAAATTTGTGTGTTATGGTGTTATTCTTTTATGCATGTATTTGAATGTGTTTCCTTTATTATAAAAGTTTAATGATTTTTATGAATCAACACTATCTCTCCTTCAAATATTAGTGTTGGAATTGTTGTTCCGCACCTTTGCTTTCTTTCAGATCTTTGACTATGAACCTCTTGTCTTGGGCTTGGGAAACTACTACGCTAGCTTTACAAAGCAGCAAATAATAAGAACTTTGATCTTGAAAATAGCGATCCACTTTCACCTTCAATCCCTTTATAGGTTGATGACTTCAATGTTATCCACAAAAAATTGTATCTAGTTTTTTCTATTTTCCATTAAAAACATTTTGCACATCATCTATGACTAGCTCTGATAGTGAGATAATCTCCTTCTACTTGCTAATATTTCAGCCAATGATGAGCTCCTTTAGTTGGCCTTGCTTTGACTTGAGCTCTATGGATCTTTCTTTGTCGGCTTCTATCAACTGCAAAGACAACGATCTTCAAAAAGGTGGTCTATTCATCCTTGACTCATTTAAGAATCACATAGATGTCCAAAAAATAGAGATTACAAAATAGAGCTAGAAGCTCTCACAAATGGATGTTGCCTCCTCAAAAACACATAATTAGCATTAAGATTTTGGTTGCAACAACAATCATTGTTGCTCCTCACTTTAGACTAGCACAAAATATTTCCCTCCTCACCTTGCTCTGATACCAATTTGAAAGCAACAGGAGAAATACAACATAGAAGATAAACCTAATGTTGTAGCAAACGATAATTTTTTTTTTATTATTAACTAAAAACAAGTTACAATTACCTCAATATTTATAGAGGATTTGATGCATATGACTCTATAGATATTAAGATAAAAACAAAATAGAACTGTACAACATAAGTCTGTGAGATGTGGAGAATAATATAGGTAACGTGGAGGATGGTGTAACAAACAGTTTACACATCTGGATAACAAGTAAATAAACTTGTTCTATCATAACTGACAACATACATGGGCAATAGCTATTGAGACGTGGATGATGGACTTAACAAATAGTTTAATCGATGGACAACAAACTTTAGTTTAGTTTCAACTGACTAAACACCTGGGATAAATTAGACTATTTCAACAAAATTCTTCACCAATTTTGAGAATTTAAAATTCTCTATTTTTGTTATCAATTTATAAAAAATATTTATTTTAAATATTTTTATAAAGTAGAACAAAATGGTTTTTCTCAAATCTTTGGAAGGTCATTCTACACATCTTGATCCATTTTTATGTCATTCTGAATATATGATACAACTTAAAACTTTAAGAACGTGATTTTCTTTTCCGAAGAAAAAAATCATGAAATTGAAAACGTAGAGCAGTAGTTGGAGGTCATTGAAAGAATATTAATTTCTTGATAGTTTTTGAATAATATTCATATCACCTATTCTTGAAGGTAAAGAATCATTTTTGTAAGTTTTAAAAAATCCATTTTTAAACACTTTTTAATGGACATTATGCTATTAAAAGGAAGAATTTATTGATTTAAGAGAGAGGCATTAGAATGTGGCGCCCCTCACGAAAAATAATTTCATTTTCTCTTTGAAAGAGAGGCGTCATAGGAGTAAAGGGAAAGAGGTGGAAATCAAGGAAGATAAAAATTGGAGATGAAGGGGGAGACAAAAGAGTTCTAGGAGTTAGAGTGGCGACCATATTTGGGCTTAAAAATAGGCATTTTAAAATGAATTTGCAGGGGTGGAGAGTGAGAGGTAGCGTGGAAGGTGTGGAGAAGAAGTGAAGCATGGTTAGCAGCCCATTTTTGGGCATTGAAAGGTCAGAAAATGAGATTGTCCTTGAGACTGTTGCATCCCATCTTTGGGAAAAAATGTAACAATAGTAAATAAAATTTATACAATAGTGTAATAAGGGAGAGAGGGAGGAGGTTTCCAGTAATAGAAAAGAGAGGCCATGAAGTTCATTTATGTAATTTTTGTTGGAAATTTGTGTAATTTGTTATTTGATATAAATGAATTGAAATAAATTAAAAATTTGATGTTGTGTAATAGTTTGTGTGAGTATGTATTTTTGCAGCAGAAAGGCTTTGCATCATTAATACTTTTTCAAGACTTCTTTTTCTCCCTCATTCAACCATGCAAACATTGTTACTAACCAAGTGATAAAGAGAACATTGATTACTTCTATATTCTGTAAATTCAATTCTAGATAAATGTCTAAGGCACACATAAGAGGACTAAATATGGATTGTCATTGCTTCTATATTCTGGAAATTCAATTCTAGATAAATATCCAAGACACACATAGAGGAATAAAGATGGACTGGCATATCCATCACCACAACATATATGCCCTTGACATAGTGGGATGGAGGCCAGACCTCAATCTCTTCTACTGAAGTAAAAATCAAAACCCTATTTTTTTAGGTTTTATGAAAAGAAAATTATCATTAATTATTATCTCCATATTTTCAACTCCCACTATTGAATGTTTTAAATCTCCAAACTTTTGGACCCCTCACTTTGATAAAGTTAAACCATGATAAATAATTTAACTGACAAGGGGAAAGGTTTAAGAGTGAACATATATTACAACTAAAATTGGGTATTATTCAAGTGTAAAATTATTTTAATTACCATACCTTTTACATAGGCTAAACCTCACATGGACTAGGTGTTTCAAAATAGTGGATTAGTGTCTAGGGTGCTTAGGCTTAACTACGGTTTCCCCCTAAAACAAGTACATATGATAAGTATCATGATTAGTGCCATGCATGTGAATTAATATTAATATCACAAATTTTTAAGAATTTCTAAGTTACATAACATCAAATAAGATACCAACTACATGACCATGATAATTTATTGATGTTAGCTAGGTAAATGACTATTGTATGTGTAGACACATAAAAATGACCTAGACCCGCAAACCATATTTTTCTATGACGACCACACTTCTCCCAGGTATTAATTATTCCTCTATGATTACATTTATTTATTTAAATACGTCACTAATTAAACCTTATTCCCTCCAATGATTAAACAAATTTCTAATTTATTTAATTACCTATTTTTCATTTTCACCTACAATTAAATAATTACCATTAATTATTTAATAACATTACCATTTATCCTTCAATTAAATAAAATTATCCATTTAACCCACTTTTCATCCTACAAGTAAATAATTAAAATAATTATTTATTTTCTTTTGTCTTATTCACATTTATGAATTATTTTTTTATTTAATTTCAAAAGTCAACTTTCCTCCATAAATCAAATAATTGCTATTATTGTTTGATTTTCCAACTACCTTTTTTTCTCCACCATTGATTTAATTGCTTTCAATTAAAGCTCAACCTTTCATTTGAAAGCTTGCCCTAACTTTGACCTAATGTTGCCCTAACCCTAATGCTCCTCATCACATTGAATTCTAGTCTTTGATCTTAGGGATTTACAAACTTCTAATCCTGACCATCCATTATCAACCTCAAATTCTTTAAAAGGTTCTCTCTCTAGTCATTTGGATTCATACACAGACAACTTGCTTTAGAAGTTTTGAACACTTGAACTCTATTCAATATTTTATTTGTCCTAGGCATAGATTATAGTTGAACTTCAATCTAAGGGAAATCTTACAATTTGCAGCAAGATGGAGAAAGCAAATAGAGGTCAATCAATGGAGGCTTGAAGAATAGGTGACTTTGTTTCATGTTTGTTTGCTTCTAGTTTCCTTTGTGCTCTATTGTTGATTGGGGTTTAATAGTTTATGCTATTTGCAATTAAGCTGAAAAATTTCTCCCTAATACATTTGGTGAACCCGACTCTTTATTTTAACCTTTGGTTATTTTTTTATGTCACTCTCAATGCACTGATAAGCATGATTTCTTCATTTCTTACATTTAGTATTGTGCATGGACTCTTATTCCTAACATTTATCTATATAATTTAGCTATAAATTATCACTTCAAGTATTTATCGGTAGCAGATTGTTACAATGCTAATAGTTATCATGGGTTTTGGTAGTTGCTTTGGTTGACAAGCTTAATGGAATATCAAAATAAATGAAGAGTTATTTTATATCAAGTTTATTATTTGGCTATTATCATGGAGTTGATAAGTCAATTTTTGAAATTGATGAATCAATTTGTAAACACTATAGATATCAAATCCAGGATGTAATTTTTATTAAAATTTGATAGGAATCATGTTGTATTTTCTTTAAAACCATCAAGTTAATTCTAGATTGCTTGTTGATACACCTTAACCATGTAGTGTTATCTTGGAACCCAAAAACCTGATATAAATGTTGTAGCATAAATCTTTTTACTCCAAAGGAAGGAAAATTTTAAGCTATAAATTGGTTCCTGTGCCATAGAAAAATGGCCCTTTGTCATTTTCATGGCCGTTTAGGTCTTGTTTCATGGTGTTAGAACTATGTTTCTTTGATTTTATGTTGTATCTTGGCTTGAACATGCTTATTTAGGTACTAAAACTCAAAGAATGACATCTTGTGAAGGTGTTGTGAAGTGTTGTAAGAAATTTCTACATTGTTCTAGACTTTATTTAATGCAATTTACATAAAAATCACCTTTTTACTTATCAACAAGTCCTATATTGAATTGTTGTAAATTCTTGTAACAAGCTTTCATACTCTTCTAGACACATCTTCCCAATTTACACCCTTCTCATGCTTTATTTTGTCTTTTATGCCCTCATGACTTAATTAAGTGTATTTTGAATGTTATCCTGACAAATAACATTAAATACAACATTATTCCTGACACTTGTTTACAGGTCCTAGGTGGGACCCATTCACTATGGGTGACGACTAAGTTCCCCCTTGGCCCCAAATTCAAAATATTTCAAATTTCCTTTTGGGATTCTATTCAACATTACTTGATGTCGGTCTGTGATGAGATATGAATGGATAGTAAGGCACAATAATTATATAAATAGGAATTTTTCACCTCATTTCACATCCCTTCCATAATCTCCTACAATCTCCTCATTCACTTAAGCATAAAAGCATTCTACAACATCTTTTCAAGAACTTTTCAAGCACTTTGGAGCTGCCATTGACATTACTTCAGAATTACAAGATCAATAGTTAGGTGAGTTTAGATCATTTTCATGTTATTACTTTATCTTTCTCTTGCATTTCATTAGCTTTTCAAGGGTTTAATTACCAAAAGTGGGGTTTGACCAAGGAAACCCCCTATTCACTAACCCTAATCATTTTCCCCATTTTGCTTGTGTATTTGCAGCCTTTTGTTTGCAAATTTGACAAGTTATTAGGTGTTCAAGATTGATTTTCATGTCAACTAGGTGTTTCAAGTCAACATAAGTCAAATTCAAGCTTAAAGAGACTTATTTATCTATTTTCTATAGATTTGACTTCGGCAACCTAACAAGCAGACATTCCCAGATCTGGTGTTGCAGAGTTGTCTCCTATTTTTTCAAAAATTTGTTAGAGGACTAATTCACCACCTTTGGTGAATGAGTCTCACCTTAGGACTGGAAACTTGAGTTTTGTTAGATTTCAGATCCTGATAGACAAAAATCAGCTCCTGATACTTTTTCATCAAGAGGAGGATTGATTCGTGAGCTTGGGTGAATGAGTCCCACTGTGAAAAATTAGTAAATTTCACCAACATTCTAGACATTCTAGAAATCTCACACATCATCCAGGTGAACTCAAATTTACCCCTGTACCTTTTGTTCTGCATAATTTCTTCATTTTCATAGTTATTTACATATCATAATGTGTTTTCAAACATAGCTTAAATTGTAGTTTTGCATTCATTCTAGCTCATTTTCATCAGTCAATTGCATTTAGTTAAGTTCATTTAAAACATATCACATTGCACACATCCTAATTTGAGTGTTACATAAGCATTTTGGGCCTAAATCTCTCTCCTTTTAGGTGAAAAACCCTAGAAGTGCTAGAGCCAGCATCTAGGTTCCCAAAATGTATGATTCATTTTGGTGAACCTGAATTTTGAATACTTTCAATTTTTGATTGCATTCATATCTTGCATCAAATTTTTCATTTGCATTAGCATTCAATTAGGGCATTGATTTGTTATTGCATTCTAGGACCTTTCATTTCGCATTAGTGAAACATTCATTTAATTTTAATTTTTGCATTCCATTTCATTGAAAAAATTAAAAATATGCATTTTGCATCTATATTTGCATTCTGTAGAGCATTTACATCATCCTTAAAATTCTATAAAACACAAAAAAATTGCATCCTGGGACTCATTCGCAACCTAGGGCAAATCAGTCCCTCTGCACCTTTTAGATAGTAGTTCTATTCTTTTTTGGCATTTTCCTACATTTTTGTTTTCTTTATTTACATCTTTGTTATAGTTAGCATATTTTCTATCATTTTCATTTTACATTCTTAGATTATCTTGCATTTCCATCCACCCCTCCTTTGTGGTACTTGCATGAGTGTTTGGTGCCTCGTTGATAATACTTTAGTGAGAAGAAGTTCTAGACTCATGGCATCCCGCGATAGCACTGTCGTTGTGGACCTTGGGATCTCATGAGCTCCTAATCCTAGTATGGACAATGGTGCATTAGGCCTTGACAATATCACTTTCATGCCTTCACCTTTCCATCCTATGCATGTTGACAATCAAAACAAATCCCTCTCGCAAGAAAAGGTCATTAATATTCATGAGGACTTTGCACATTTACAACAAGATTTGTCACTTGAAAACATTTCCACCACTGCCATACCTACTATTGAGAACCTTCATCACTTAATTTAGAGTGATGATGTCTTGCAAGTGCTGAAACAAATTGCTAAGATTTACAATAAACATGCCTCTTCAAATACCCAATCCGCAAGCATTCATGTAAGTAAAGGAGCACCTCAATTTCATCCCCCTTCAACTATAGCTTCCATACCAACTTGCACCAGTCCAAAAGTCCACACAACTATGCATCAACCTAATTACATGGCTACTTCTTTCCCGATTTCCATTATTATTGCTATTTCTTTTGTGGCATCACAAGTTCCTTCCACCACATTCACACCCTTTAGCATTCCTTTCACCTCTCCTAACATCACTTACACTCCATCACCATTTTCCCTTCCACCTCAACCCAATTATCCTAATCCTCTTCTTACCCAACTCCTTACCACTATTTCATCCATGCAACACTAACTTTCCACCATTAGTCATGGTCAAACCACTCCACCCACATATCTTTTCCATAGCAGCCCCTTATCATTAGAGATATTATGTACTCCAATGCCACAAGGGATAGAAATTTTGAGGTTTGAGAAATACAGAGGAAAAGGAGACCCTATTAACCATATCAATGCTTATACTGCTTTGTGTAGTGACTTCATCCTTGACGATAAACTTTTAGCAAAAAAATTTCCAAGGACCTTGGGTCATAATAGTGGTTTACAATTCGAGGAGGAACGAATTTTAGCTGAAATCACATATTTTTAGAAAATATAATGATTTAGCCTTAAAAAGGTTTTAAGTTCCAATTGAAGAGGGTTTGATCAAATCACCTTAGATCAAACCCCCTTGGATAGAACCTCGCTAGTTTTAAACCATACCTATAAATGTGTCTCCTTTACACCTATCAAAATGCTGATAAAAAATCACTTTTGATTTATATTTTGGGGGATCAAATGAATTCATTTAAAATTTATTTCAAATGATTATGGTATTCCTCAGAACAAGCTATCCAATGAATATAATTTTAATATGTTTTGGTTTTGTTATGTATTTGTTTTTTAAGTTTTATTAAACATAGGTTTTTCATCGAAAATGAATTTCTTTGTTCCTCACATGTGGAAAAATTGAAGATTATCAAAAAAAAAATTGAAAAATATGAGTGCACCATATATTGAAGTCCTTGATCCAACAAAAAAATTAAATTAAATTTTGACATATACAAAAGTTTACGTGTTATACATGCGTTGTGTCGAATTGTAATTTGTTTGACTTTGAAACTTGATTAAGGAAAAATATTCAATCAAAACTATCTAACCAAGTGGAAGCACTAGATATCAGAGTTACAAATCTAAATTTGAAAGAATTAGAATTTTATCCTTTATGGAAAAAATGTTATGCATTATACGGTGTGCATCACTTTTAAAAATGTTGTTTTCTGAAAAAAAATCATTTTCGTGGGAGATGGAAAAAGAAGTGAAATTTGATTCCAAAAATTTTGAAAAAAATATTTTTAGAATATACAAACATAATTTGATGAGACTTTAGTTTCACCATCTTCAAATTCCTCACGGTTTAGCCGCTATAGGTGCCCGAATGTGAAGATTTAGTTAAAAATAATAATTTGAGTGTCTAGTTTGGCCAAAATTGTAAACCATTATTATGGGATCACCCCTTGAAAGATACCACTTTAGAATGGTTTTAAAACTTTCCCAATCATTCCATCCGTTCATTTAAAGAATTGGTTGAAGCTTTCATTAGTCACTTTCAAGTGCACATGACACCTAAAAAGAAAATGGCTAACCTTATGAGATGTCGACAAAACACAGATGAAAAAGTGAAAGATTTCATCTACCGTTACCAATCCTTATATGCTCAAGATGATGTCAAAATTCCAAATGCACATCTGCAGAAGATGCTTATTGAGAATTTTCACACCAACCTTCAAGATAAACTTACCATGATGAAATTTCCTTCATTCATACATTTATGTACAACCTTATGTTATTATAAAATTTGGTTTCAAGTTGTGAGTCAAAATCCACTTCTAGCCAAGTTGACAAACCTGAAAACAACAATCAAAACCAGAATCACATGCAAAATTTCCACAAACCCAACTGAGGCTTTTTACAATTTAATCCACCTCCTTCACCACAGCTACGACCAATTCAACAAGTTCAACATTCAATGGTCACTACTAAGATAGTCATGCCTTATCATTGTGGCAATCTCAATAGACACTTCACTCCTTTACCTGACTCCCTCCATCATACAATGAACTAATTAATTAAAAAATGCATGCTCACCTTACCACCTATTTGACCACTTAATCCTAATCAGCCCTTATCACCTACCTTCAAACCTAATGCTTATTGCCATTTTCATCATCAAAATGGCCACAACACCAAACATTGAAAGTGTCTTAAACATTTAGTTCAAGACCTCATTGATTCAGGTGAATTGACCATTATGGGTGTTAATGATCAAGGCAATAAGTTTGTTGCACCCCCTTACCAAAATTTGCAAATCTTCACCAATCCTATGCTTAAACACACTACCTCATTTGTCAAGGCTAGTGAACCTTCGAAGCCTGATGTAATGAATGTTGATACACACAATGAAAAACTTGATACACCTCCTATTGTTACCCAAGATAATCTTGTGGATAAACTTGTAGCTATGATAGGCATTATTCCTTGCAAGGGCCAAACCACTAAATCTCTTGATATTTCTTTTTCTGCTAAGGACATACTGCAAAAGCTTCCTGATGGTCCTCTCTACATAGTTGGAAGAATCTATGATAAACCTACTAATGGGATATTAATAGATCCCACTTGTGGTGAGAACGTGATCACAGAGGAGTTTTTGGTATTACATGATCTATATCAAGATGACTATACTAAACTGATTGCATGGATTAAAACACATAATGGTTTTGCATGCCCTATGATTGGATTGATTGTGCTACCTTTACAAATAGGACCTAATACTTTGGAGGTAAAATTTTCCATTATTCCCCAATCTAACCAATTTCATTTGTGGCTAGGCCTCCCTTGACTTCGCTTAATGAAAGCAGTCCCATCAGTTGTTCATAAGTGCTTGAAGTTTCCACATGGAAATGAGGTATTCACCATACATCATACTGGCTTTAATCCTTTATCTTCCAAAGGTAACTTTTCATTAGAAGCCTTTTGGCCTAAACCCATGGAACCTATCACCCCTCATAAGGACTTCTTTTACATTGCTTATCAAAAGTTTAAAGCCAAAAAGATAGATGAATTATCCCTTCGTAACACATCTTCGTCCACCTCTACCCATCCTATCCTAGATGAAACCATGATTACAGTTGAATCTGATATTGAAGAAATCAATAAAACTTCTTAAAAATCCCCTCTTGACACTTCTTAGCCATTGTTTAAATGACCATGAGAAAATGAAATAACTCTTGTCTTACCTCCTTGTATCAAACAAGTGTATAAAATGAAAGAGAAAGTGGTTGACCCATCCTCTTCAGTTTCTCCTACTCTTCCCCCTTTGGAAGTAGAAGAACCTATGATGAATCAATCTGATCTTACACCTCGCCAACTCCAAAATAGAATTAAATGAAACTGCAGTGCTCGGGAATGTCGGTGTCACCATTGTCTCCTTGCTCATAAATCTCATATGGATGAAGATAAAGACAATCAACCTCTAACCTTGACATAAGTAATAGATGACCACCTTCCTTTTCCTAACCTACCACATGATAGTTCAGCTCAACAATCACAACAAAACAAACCCATTCAACAACCAACACTCTTGATACATCCATCCTTAGAAATGACCCTTCATCCTCCCGTCGTTATTAATCTTGATGATGGTGATGATGATGCAATGATCACTAAAATAGATGAAGAAGTACACAATGATTTGAACTCTTTATTCTTTTCTACAATGAGCTTAAATGATAAATCCTCTCCACCAAGTGAAGAACCTGGTACAACTCCAAGTTCAACACTTGCAATTCTTCCTTTGGACAACCAACTGCTTTTGCATTACAATGAACATGATTGGGAGGTGGATGAATTGTTAGATGGTTGACTTACATTTGCATTACTTGTTCTTTTTCCTTTTCTTTTCATGTGTGTATTGTGTTCCCTCATATTGTGCGTTTAATGTTTCCTCTCTTTGCACACTTCTTCTATTCCTATCTTTATTCTTCTATTGGTTGTGCTTTGTTTTGTGTTTTCCTTTTGGGGATGATGCAAAGTGTAGAGACACCCTATGTCTCTTCCATGTTGACCTAAAAAGGTCCTTTTTTTTTCTTTTTTTTTTCTCTTTTCCTTTTGGGGATGATGCAAAGCATAGAGACACCCTATGTCTCTTCCATGTTGACCTAAATGGTCCTTTTTCATTTTTCCTTTGTCTTTTCTTGTGTTTTTCCTTTTGGGGATGACACAAGGCATTGAGACTGAAATGTCTCCTTCATGTTCACCCAAAATCTTTTTCATGTTTTTGTTTCCTTTCTTTTTTCTTTTTCTTTCATTTTGGGGACAATGCAAAGAGTCAAGACCGCAATGTCTCTTCCATGTTGACCTAAAATGGATTTTCTCTTTTTCTTTGATTTCACCCTCTTTGTGTCATTCTTCTCATTCTATGTGTATTTGGGGAATGATGACAGTTTCATGCTCTTTCAGAAAACAACATTGCAACAACAAGCATAATGACCCCAAATCCATAGGTCCCTTATGCGTTTGGTGTATTTTCTTTTTTGGGGGGAAACTCCCTTTCTTTTTTTTTCATTTTTCCTTGACATGATGTAGCCTAACTTTGAAACATATGACTTGGCATAGAGCTTTCCAAGTTGGATCTCATGTCTTCCTTATTGCATTTTCTTTCCTTCACTATTTTCAAGTAATTGCTCATAGAACAATGTGTAAAATTCCTTTAAAGTGGGGGCATACATTACCATTATTTCATTGTGGGGTCTGCTTAATAATGGGTTACACTTTTTGGGACATCTTGATTTTTGCCTGAAATCACATATTTTTAGAAAATACAATAATTTATGACTTTAAAGGTTCCATTTAAATTATTTTAATTAAACATGGATTGATCAAGATCAAACCCCCTTGGATAGAACCTTGTTAGATTTAAACCATACCTATAATCGAGTCTCCTCTACACCTATCAAAATGCTAATAAAAAACCACTTTTGATTTACCTTTTGAGTGATCAAATGAATTCATTTAAAATTTATGCTTTGTAAGCCTGTAGCCCTTATTATAAGCTTCCTAAAAAGTATAATTTTAAATATGTTTAATTTGATTATTATATTTATTTCTTATTTCTTGTGAATGTAGAATTTTCAATGAACATCAATTTCTTTATTTCACACATACGAAAAAATAGAAAAATAGAGAAAAAAAATTCTAAAAAATACATGAGCCCTAGGTATTGATGTCCTTATTCCAACAAAAAAAGAATAAGTTAATTCAAATGAATACAAAAAAGTTATGTCGAAAGTACACCTCTGTCCAAATTATAATTATCTTGACATGGAAAATTAATTAAAAAACATGTAACAAAAAATTATGAAAAAATATCCATCCCCTAGATATTGGTGTGAAAAAATTGCATTTTAAAAATTAGAATTGTATCCTATCTATAAAAAAAGTTATGTGTAAAGTGAACATCACTTTTTAAAAATGCTAATTAGTAGAAAAAATAAGTTATTAAAAATTACATAAAATGATTCACAATTTATTTTTAATTTTTTTTTTAAAAATATAATTAAAATCTACACAAAATATCTAACAAATAACTAGTTTGATTCATCTTCAAAACCTTAATGGTTTAGCTACTATAGGTGTAAGAAAGTGAATGTCGGTGAAAATCTGATTTTAATGTCAAGTTTGGCCAAAAATTGTAACCCATTATTGTGGGATCACCGTGTGTGCATTCATGTTTCTTAGTGTAGCTTTTTCATTTACGTGATGTGTTCATCACTTTGTGGTTGACATTGGGTGTGATGCCCTTCATAAGTGTGATCTTTCTAAGCATATTACATTCCTCTTTGTGGTTTAATGTGCACACTGCATCCCTTAAGTTATGAATATACTATTCTTTGATTGGTCTTCTCTTGGAGACATTAGACACAATATTCCCTAAGTGATTGACCTTGCATAAACTGAACAAGACTCCTTTGAATAATCTTTCACATTACATTTTTTCATTTTATATTTCTTGGCCACCTCGTATAACAGAACTTGCATTTCTGTAGTGTCGTATTTTTTAAAGCTTAACATTTACATTTCCTTTTGCTTTGTGGCATCTTGTTAAAGTTATCAACCAGTATAACTTTGACATGGTTGAGTAGGAAGCCCACTTAGTGGCATGAATTTTCCCCATAGCCACTTTTGTGTTTTGTGAGTGCATACCAACTAGTGTATTTTTCTTACTTTTTGGGCTTTCTAACCCCACGGACAACTAGTTTTGTGCCCCTAGAGTGAGTATATAGTTGGGCCTTCTGACCCCACAGACAACTAGTTCCATGGCCCCAAAGTGAGTACACATTATCTTTTTCAGAAAATCAGCCTAGATCTCTTTTCACAACTAGTTGGATTGACGATCAAAGCTTCATCCAATTCTTTTCAACATTGTATGTTCCTTTGTCCTTATGTCTAGTTTTCCATGGGATCTTGATCCTATGGGCTTGATCATCACTCTTGATCATTGTATTCCATATTGCTAACATAAGTGCATTTGAACCCTCCCCCTCGATGTTCATGGCTACTTTAGTGTGAGTTTAAAGTAAGTTCATCCTCTCACTAAAGTGGGGACTAAATGTGTCGTAGAAAAATAGCCCTTTAGGTCTTGTTTCATGGCCTTTTAGGTCTTGTTTCATGGTGTTGGAGCAATGTTGCTTTGATTTTATGTTGTATCTTGGCTTGAACATGCTTATTTAGGTACCAAAACTCAAACAATGACATCTTGTGAAGGTGTTGTGAAGTGTTGTAAGACATTTATATATTCTTCTAGAGTTTATTTAATGTAATTTACCTAAAAATCACCCTTTTACTCATCAACAAGACCTATATTGAAGTGTTGTAAAGTCTTGAAACAAGCTTTCACGCTCTTCTAAGTACATCTTTGCTATTTACACCCTTGTCATGATTTATTTTATCTCTTTATGCCCTCATATGACTTAATTAAGTGTATTTTTTAATGTTATCCCAACAAATAAGATTAAATACAACATTATTCTTGACACTTTTTTTCAGGTCCCCCTTGGCCCCAAATTCAAAATATTTCAAATTTCCTTTCAGGATTTTATTCAAAATTACTTGAGGTCGGCCTATGATGAGGTATGAACGGATAGTAAGGCATGAGAATTGTATAAATAGGAATTTTTTCCCTCATTTCACATCCCTTCAATAATATCCTACAATCTCCTCATTCACTTAAGCATCAAAGCATTCTACAACATCTTTTCAAGAACTTTTCAAGCACTTTGAAGCCACCATTGACATTACTTCAAAATTTCAAGATCAAGAGTTAGGTGAGTTGATATCATTTTCATGTTATTAATTTATATTTCTCTTGCATTTCATTATCTCTTCAAGGGTTTAATTACCAAAAGTGGGGTTTGACCAAGGCAAACCCCTATTCACTAACCCTAATCATTTTTCCCCTTTTGCTTGTGTATTTGCAACCTTTTGTTTGCATAGTTGACAGGTTATTAGGTGTTGAAGATTTATTTTCATGTGAAATAGTTGCTTCAAGTTAAAATAAGTCAAATTCAAGCTTGGAGAGACTTATTTGTCCATTTTCTATAGATTTGAGTTCGACAACCTAACAAATAGACATTCCCAGATTTAGTGTTGCAGAGTTGTCTCCTGGTTTTTTAGAAATTTGGGAGAGGAATGATTCACCACCTATGGTGAATCAATCCCACCTTAGGACTAGAAACTTGAGTTTTGTTAGATTTCATATCCCGACAGATAGAAATCAACTCTTGACAGTTTTTCATCAGTAGGAGGATTGATTTGCCACGTTAGGGGAATGAGTCCCATTGTGAAAAATCAATAAATTTCACCAGCATTCCATACATTCTAGAAAGCTAACACATCATCCAGTGCACTTAGATTTACCCCTGTACCTTCTATTCTACATAATTTCTTAATTTACATAGTTGTTTGCATATCACAATGTGTTTTCAAACATAGCTTAAATTGCACGTTTGCATTCATTCTAGTTCATTTCAATCAGTCAATTGCATTTAGTTAAGTTCATTTATAGAATATCACATTGCAGACATCCTAAATTGAGTGTTACATAAGCACTTTGTCCCTGAATCTCTCTCCTTTTAGGTGAAAAAACCTAGAACTGCTAGAGCCAACATCTAGGTTCCCAAAATCTATGTTTCAGTTCCTTTACATTTCTAGATCTAAAATACATAGAATATTCTTATCATTTTCACACAATTTCATTCTTGTGACTTTAAAACTCTTGGAAATCTTAAAGGATAATACCAAGTTACTCCATATTGACTTTAATACTCTTTGATTTTTTTTGAAAGTGTAAATGATGTATTGCAGAGTTGTATCGATGAATCAATTTCTGAAATGTTGGGACTTGTAGAAACATAAAATTAAAATAATCTCTTCATCTACTCCATTACCAACGCAAGTTCCTATATTCATCTCCATCAGGTGTTGATTCAAATCCAGAGGGTGAGTTTGCTTATGTTTTTGAGTTGCTTTCCCTAATGCCATTGGCTTATGCTCCTCCAAAATCTCTTCATTGGAATTAACATTTACACCAAAAAACAATTGGTGTGCTACTTCTAGATGGCTTTGCTCAAACTTTTACTCTACCAATAGAACCATCACTCACAGGAGATTCCTTGTCAGTTAGACCCGATAGCACTTTCGTCCAAACAGTTCTCTCATAATTCACTACAATCTTCCTCAGCTTATTCCACTATTTTCTTAGCCACTCCTCCCCCAACATATATCTTAGCTCGAATTCATTCACTTTCTACATGATCTAGTGAAGGATATTCATAAGAAACAGATACAACAGTGCCTTGTCTTTGTAAAAATTAGATCTTCTATCGAGCTTGTAGAAGGGGATGAAGATGTTCCATCCTAGATGGATAGATAGTGGGCGGTATGTGCAGGATCATGATGGGCCAAAAAGTGGCAATATGATGGGTATGTGGTTGACGAGTTTTTTTTAATCCAAAATTCATGAAACAAAAAGGGTTTTTAAAGGAGATTCTCAACTTTCCACCAATATAAATTATGTTTTACTTTAAATTTAATAAGTAATTATTACTCATTTTCTATTCAAATTATGACTAAAGTTTTGATTGATAGGCTCATTGAAAAACATCTATAGCTTTCAAACAGGTATCACATTTTTTGAATCCAAAAAATGTGTCTCATTCTCTGCCATACTATAGGATTAAAAAGAAAAATTAAATTTCATGAAGTTTTACGAGTTAAGGTGGTCAGGACATATGAGTTTTTTATATTTTTAAAATTTGTAATAAAAATTCATAATTAATTATTTACTTGGAAAAAATTACAAAAATATGCATCACATTGGGACATGAGTCCTCTACTTATATCTAAAATCTTATGAAAAAATATTATCATTTTATTGTGGTTAGGGTGGTCCGACACCTACTTCTTATTTTTCCTTGAAATTTAAGTACTACTACATTGAAATCTCAAATTTTCACCAAATAAATTTCTTTTTTTTTAAACAAACCTAGTAGTTTAGAAACTACATTCAATTTGCTACATATTCTATTTTTACATATTTTTTGAAATAATATAGATAACTTAGTCAAATTTTTATGTCAAGTTGCCTAACTCTGATTTTTTTGATTTTTTTGCCACTTAAGGGCCTATTTTTTCCATGATGATCCTGCACATACCCTACCAGGGCAGAGGGACCAAGAAGCTCATCATCCACATCGAATTTTTTAGGAAGCACCTTTGTTAGCTTCTTAGGGGCATCTGCCATTATATTGATCAAAGTTTCCCTATAATCAGATAGAAAAGTGAGATAATTCCTTATGTATCTGGTGAGAGGATGAATGCACTGCCAGTGATGGGGTTCTTAGAATTGTCTTTCTCAACTACCTTCTAAAAATTTTCAAACATCCCCTTGGTCACCTCTCACAGCCTAGTAAGGATCCCGCCAGCCTATTCGTGCATGCTAAAAAGTTCTTGATAGTGTATGACCTCCAGCTTTGGTCTAAGATCGATGATGCCACAACTAGGCTTCTTTCCTTTCCAGAAGTCATCGCCACTACAGGCTAAACACTTGAAAGGATCTTCAGGGTGCTCAATCTCTATGAAACCTTGATGCTCTTTACATTCGACGGTTTCTTAACTCTATAGATTCCTATCATCACAGTTGTGTGTATGAGGATGGGCCGCTCTATCTTCTTATCATCAAAGTTGTTTGTATGAAGTTTGGTCACGCTGGTAGTTGGTTGAATACATGAAGCACATTCATTAAATCTATGTTGAAATTTGGTTGAACACACATAATGCATTCATTAAATCTACACCAAAATTGGGATGAATGTGAAGTACATTCATTAATTCAGACACTGCTTGGTGAATCTCATTGGTAGTACATTTTTTCTTTTGAAGTGTTGAAGTTGAAAACTTCAGCATTCATTCATTAACACGTCTTTAACAATGAATTTAACTTTTGGGAAATTGGCAGATGGCTAAACCCACAATCTGCATTCATTAATTCTACTTGACTTCTACAACTTGGCACCTACAGCCTGAAAGCTAAATTTCTCGGGAGTTCGATTCAGATTTAGGGTTTCCTTAGTTTTATTTCTAATCTTAGTAGATAAAATTAGATAAATTTTATTTAATTTAAATTAGATTTTACTTTAGTTTAAGTTTTCAATTAGATTTTAATTAGATGTAGTTTTTATTTAGATTTTAATTTAATTATTTTAATTAGATTTAGATTTTTATTTAGATTTTTTTTTAAATTAGATTTTTAGATTGATAATTTTGATTTTTAATTAACTTTAATTTAAATTAGAGTAACTTCATTTAGATTGTTAATTTAGAGTAATTGAATTGTTAATTTAGATTGTTATTTTTTTTATAGTAGTTTAATTTAAGTTAGATTAAGTTTAGATTAGATTTTAATTAGATTTAGATTTTTCTTTAGATTTATTTAATTAGATTTTATATTGTTAATTTATATTTTTAATTAACTTTTAGATTTTTAATTTTTTTAGATTAATTAGATTTTAGATTAGATATTTTTTCTTAATTTTAGTTTCGATTCTAATTAGATTAATTTAGGTTAAGATTAAATTTAGTTTAATTTTATATTTTCTACTTTCATTCAGATTTTTATTAATTTACCTTAAACACCTTTTTTTTTCAGTTCAAATTAATGATAACTTAGATTAATTTTAATAATTAACTTTAATCTAGATTTTCTCATCTCCTTACACTCTCTATCATCTTGATGATGGATCACCGAGTGTGATCCGAAACGTTGATGAAAAGACTCGAACACAATCAAAATCCATAAATAACAAATCTCATAGATTACTTTTGTTGGTTAGAGATTAATTTAGATCACTTTTAGGATTAACTTAGTTAGGTTTAGATTAAATTTTAATTGCAGTTAATTAGATTAATGTCATTTTATTTTTCTAGCTTAATTTTGATTTGTGACTAATCTTTGACCTTTTTGTTGTAGGTTTACAGGACCAAAATTTAAAAATTAAAACCTAAACTTTTGCTTCTCCAAGATTGGAGGTAAAAACTACTATACACACCTAAATTTGGACACTTACATTTCTCGAAATTTATCCCTTTTCATCTAAATATCCTTTTACTTGCATCAATTAAGTAATATTGCTATTATTTAATTAATACCCTTAATTCTTATAAATCCCTAAGGTATTTAGTTAATAATTAAATACCTTACCCTTTATTACCCTTTTCCTCAAAAGAATTAAATAAATAATACATTGATTTAATTCCTCACATGTCACATCCCTCATCATTTTCCCCTAATCTTAATCCACCTTATAATACTATCATTAGGGATGTGAACATGTCTAATCCATGATTAGGATGTGTCACATCCTCTAACTTTTGCAAGTTGGATCCTAATCTTCATTAGTCAATAACTGTCTTCTAATCACTAATTAGCTAAGTCTAATCAATACCTTAGTCAACTCTCTCATCTCCAAAGGAATATTAAATTTCTTTTATTATCCCCATGTGAATTTAAAATTCACTTTTATACCTCCAAGGACTCTCCTCTTCCCCATGATGTCATCATTGAAAAGTCACATCACTCACATGGGTCAAAGTCCTACTTTTTGGGAACCTTGTCTTATCCACAAGATACTCCCAATCATGTGAATTTAAAATTCACATTTATTATCCCAACAACTTATCTCATTCCCATGGTCCTCTCGCTTATCATGATCACCCTCATCCCAAGGTACTTGCAAGTACGACCACCTCACTTGTACTTTCTCCACCTCACTTGTCCATGTGACACTTCATCCTCCACATGGCACGATGTGAGGGCTTGTGAGTCCTCAACTCACCACAACCCTTCATCTTGTCCATGTTGGCAAGATCTCAACCGTGAATTTCTCTAGGGCTTCGTCCCATAAAATGAAAGATTTTCTTTCATTCTATAACAACACATTATGCATTATCACATTCAACAAAATTCAAGCAACTTCAACATTTGCATTTTGAACTCTTATCCACCATTGTCACATATCTTCAAGCTTGCATTCCATTCATTTGGCTCACTTATCCAACTACCTACATTCCATTTTATCACATTTTCCATCTAAGGAGCATACAAAACATGAAAGATCCAAGGGCCAACCAAGGAGCAACTTGAACAAGGTAAAAATTCTACTTGTTTATCTTTATTTTGTTTAAGTTTAGCATAGCCCTATATTGAGGTGTTAAGTTTTGTTTGTTTCCTTTTGCATTCTGTTCTACATCCTTTAGATAGGTTAACAACTCTTGATCAAATTTATGGAATTCTCGATGGGACCCACAGACAGGTCCTTTTTCTTTTACATTTGCTATTTTTTTACATTTTATAGGTTAAGGACACACAGAGGTGAACCTGACCAACTATAGATGACCTCGACCTGAACAGAGGTGACCTTGTCCTGCATAGTCGCTCTTCTAAGTAGCAGAACCTGAGTTTCTTCACTATTTTCTATAGAGGGGCGAACCTACCCTACAAAGGGGTGAACCTGCCCCACAGAGGGGTGAACCTGCCCTAACAGTGGTGAAATTTCCCTAACAAGGGTGAACCTACCCTAGATAGAGGCTTCTACAAGGTAAAATAGTAGTTTAAAGTTTAGTTTTAGACTTTGTTTTCTTTCGTTTCAATTAAAATTGACCTCCTAACTTGTCCTATTTATGATTGTGATAGTTTTTCTAACATATGTGCAACTATTAAACACTTATTGAAGACCAAAATAAATATTGCTAACATATTTGCTTCAAGGTGGATGGGTCCCCGTTATTAGTTTGTTTTTTTCCTTTTCATTTTTCATATTAATCTAGGCACATAGTTTAAGTAGGGGGTCAACATATTGTTTGTTGTGTTTTCAAAGTTCTTTGTGTCACCCAAGAGGGCACTATTCCATTCAATATTTCCCCTTGCACTTCATTTGAGCCTGGGGAGTAGCCGAAAAATGGATAGTGTTCTCTTTTTTAGCGGGACCTGCTTTGGGATTTCATCACCACAAGGGATGATCCCAACCATGGGTACTGGTGGGGTAGACAAAGGGGGGAGAGAAAAATTTGTACCCCAATCTAGTCACGTCGTGTTTGGTGGAGTGTCAAAGCTAGGGTGATACTTAGATAGATGTGAAGATTTGGTCTGAGCCTTCAATATCTCGCTGGGGTTCTTGACACATGCTTGTGATGGGCTGGTGTTCATGGTTTGGACCTCACATATCATGTGTATATCGAGGACTCCCTTGTTTCCTTGTTTAGCCTAGTTATAGGACTGTGTTGCCCATACCCTTCATACTAATCATAGAATCGTGTTGTCTGAACTATCTTTTTTTGTGTGAAACTAGTGAATTCCTATTCAACCAAGTAACACTTATCTTCTTCTTGTTGTTTGCTATATTTTTGGTCCTTGCCATAACTATTTTCACTTAATTCAAGTTTAGGTTTATTGTAGAGGGGAGAACCTGCCCTCAACAAGGGTGAACCTACTCTCAACAAGGTGAATCTACCCCCTATCTCAGTCATTTTTTAACCTATTTCTATCAAAATTGCCTATCTTTTTATTGAACTAGAAAACCTGCCCTTCCATGGGTGAACCTACCCTTCCATAGGTGAAATTTTCCTAACTTTGATGAACTTTCCCTTCCATGGGTCAACCTACCCTATACTTGGGTGAACCTGCCCTCCAAACAGCCATTTTCACCTTCCATGCATTCATTGTGAGCACTCGTTTGCCTATTTCCTTAGTTTGACCATCCATATCCTCATTTCAAGGATCTCTCTCCTCATTCTGAGCATCCATTCCCTATTTTGAGCATTTGTCCCATCGATCCGAGCATCCATGTCCTTGATCTGAGCACCTGTTTACCTGTTTCGACCATCCATTTCCTACCTATCTCTCACTGAATAGGAAAAATTGACCTATACATGGGAAAAATTTCCCTAACTTGGGTGAAACTAGACTCGAAATAGCTAATTTCATCCCCTGTTCAATCCTTCTGAGCATTCGCTTCCCTGTTTCAAAACATCCTTCTTCTCATTTTGAGCATCCATCTTCTCATTCTGAGCATTCTTTGATCCATTTCGAGAGTCAGTCTGCCATTTTGAGCAATCTTTTCCTCATTTTGAGTGTTCGTTTACTTGTTCTAACTAATCGTTCATCCATTTTGAGTGTTCCATCTTCTCATTTTGAGCATCCTTTGATCCATTTCGAGAGTCATTCTGCCATTCTGAGCAATCTTTTCCTCATTTTGAGTGTTCGTTTACTTGTTCTAACTAATCATTCATCCATTTTGAGCATTCATTTCCTTGTTCCAAACACTCATTCATCCATTTCAAGCTTTTAGCTCCTTGTTCTTAGAGTCGTTCATCTTTTCTAAGCATTTGTTTCCTCATTTTGAACACTCATTCATTCATTTTGAGCTTCTGTCTCCTCATTCTAAGAGTCAGTGCCCCCTTCCAAGCCATGATTGACTCATTCTGAGTAATCATTCATCCATTTTAAGCTTTTGTCTCCTCGTTTTGAGAGCCAGTCTCCCCTTCTGAGGAATCGTTTACTTTTTTCGAGTAATCGTTCATCCATTCCTAGCATTTGTCTCCTCGTTCTGAGAGTCAGTCTCCCATTTCGAGAACTTGTTTCCTTGTTTCGAGCATTCATTCATCTATTCCCATCATCTGTCTCCTCCTTCCAAGTATCCATTCATCCATTATGACCATCCATTTCCTCATTCCAAGTGATCATTTATTCATTTTGAGCATCCATTTCCCTAATCGGATCATCTATTTCCCCATTTTGATCATCCATCTCCCTGATCTAATAATCCATTTTCCCGTTCTAAAGGTCCCTTTCTCCATTCTGAAGGTCTGAAAGAAAATAGGTGAACTTTCCTAGTGGATAGACGAACCTGCCCTTCCATGGGTGAACTTTCCCTTCCATAGGTGAACCTGCCCTTCCATGGGTGAACCTGTCCTTCAATAGGAAAACCTAACCCTTCAATAGGTGACCCTGACCTTCCATAGGTGAACCTACCCTTCCATAGGTGAACTTGCCCTTCTATAGGAAAACCTGACCTTCTATAGGAAAACCTGCCCTTCCATAGGTGAACCTGACCCTCCATTGGTGAACTTGACCTTCTAGAGGAGAACTTTCCCTTCCATAGATGAACCTGATCTTCCATAGGCAAGCCTTTTTTTCCATAGGATAACTTGACCTTCATCCAACCATTTTGCATCTTCTGTTCACCTCTAGTCTACATTCTAGTCCATCTGCAAATCATTTTTCCATCATCTGACTCATATAGGTACATCATCTAAAAGAATCTCTAGGTTGCATACCCCTCATCATTTCTCAATCTAGATCCTCTGAACTTTTCTTGAAGTTATTATCCAAATTGACCTAGGTTTCTAAATATGATCGTCATCATCCATGTCTACTTAATATCATCATCAATCCTGAGTTAATCATCACCATCGGGCTAATCAATCCACTTTCTATCTCAAGGTGGATTTCATGTTGTAATCATCTATCTATCCTTTAATCTGATCAATCAGCACCCTAAGTCACCTAGGGTAGTCTCTGAATGTGATTTAGAATCCCTTTCATCATCCTATCTAATCCATTATTTGATCTTATCAAATCTAGTGCAACCACATCCCTATCTGATCAACCAATCAATCTATTTCTATCTTGAAGGAGATTCAGGGTCGTAATCATTCTGTGGTAATCCAATTCCATTGAACCTCTAAACTTGGTTTAGAATCAATCCCATCACATCATCCAATCATCCTATTTTGAGCTTTCACCCAATCCGAATCCGAGCTTAATCAAAGTCCCGATTCGAGCTTTAGTCCATCATCATCCAAGATCTTCTGACATCGAAACAAATCTAAAGATCCATCCCTTCATCTTCTTCCAATCCATCTTATTTATCCTTTCATCACCTTTTCTTTCCTTCTAATCATTCATTCACATCATTCAATCTGTATCCATCATGAATCCTTATCCTTCACCAATAGTAGTCAAGGGAAACCCTAATTACATTTATGGCAATAATGAGTGTCTTGTTGATCAAGATGTATACGACATAGATTCACTTGATGCTATCATTTCTAGTAAGATTTCGCCAACCGCTTCCCAAAATCCAATCACCCCTTTGAGCTATCCCATCGCATCTTAACTCACACCTACTAGCAATCCTTATGCTACCTTTGACAAGGGATATCTAGTATCTTCCCCGTACAAATATTCATCATACCCTTCATCAACATCATTTTCTTATCCAACATCCACATCCTCTTACCCCAATCTATCATCCCAATCTAATCTACCATCCCAATACTCCTATTATAATCCCCCATCCATGTCCCCTATCCTAATCCTCCTTACCAGTCTGCCTATCCTTATCCTACATCCAAACCTTCTTATATCCTAATCCAACATCCACATTTTCCTATCCTTATCCTACATCCACACCTTCTTATTCTAATCTAACATCCACATCTTCCTATCATAATCCACCATCCACGTCCTCATATCTTAATCCACCATCTCAATATTCCCATCCTAATTTGCTATCCCAATTCATTTATTATAATCCACCACCCATATCCTCTTGTCCTAATCCACCATCCATGTCCTATCAAAATTCACCATCCCAATATCCCTACCTTAACCCTCCTAATGGAACTTTCAATTTTTTTGTAAATTTTCATGTGCTCATATGTAAACCCTAGGAATTTTGACCTAAATATCTTTTATCACATCTACTATAGGGTTCTTATATGAGGTTTAGGGTTTTTTTCTTGGCATTCTATTTTTGTTGTTGGTTGTAAAGAGTCTATTGTCGGTTAAGGAAAAGGAGGAAATCCTCATATTTACATCATCATGTGATTGTCATCATACGACTGGTTTTCTCCTGGGTAGGTCTGAATCATCCTTTATATACGCTAGGAGAATAATCTTTTGATCATTACATCATTTTTTCTGCATGATTCCAAAGTTGTGAGCTTGCCATTCTTGTGTGACTCTAGGGAAGTCCCCCTTTTAGAACATCTTGTAAGCACATGCATAAAGTTTTCCCTTAAGTGTCGATGACCCTTGCACCTATATAGCTCATCACTGATTTATTCATAAATTTACACTATGAAATAGCGATGAGCAATGAACGGTATTTTCTTTTGATATCACTCATCACTAATGGCATCCAATCCTTCAACTTTGTAATAGCGATGAACGAGGTTCTTTATCTTATGCTCTTATTGCTCATCGTGGATGGCCATTAGGAAGAACATTTATAATAGCAATGAGTGATAAGTTGTTACACCATATGATTGTGGATGTATTGTAAATGGTTGTTCCCACATTAGCGATGTGCGATGAACATTATGATTAATGTAAACCATTCATAGTTGATTGCTTGCATAGTGAATGAGGAGAATCAATGATGAATGAAGGGCTTATCGCTCATCACAGATTTATTTCTAAACTTAGGTTCTAGATCAAAAATTAGTGATCAGTGCCTTCTAAAAGGGTTTTTTCTTTCGTTAATTTTGATATGATCTTCTAGGAAATATTTTGGCACCATTTTTTCTATGCAGGTACATGTGTCTAAGATCTAATGTTTTACAATGTCTCTCATCACTAATTTAATCCTAGGGATAAGGTGTGCATTGGTGAGAGCACGATGAAGGGACAATTGTGACCGAGAGTCAGGCCATTAAATCAAGGGATAAGGGCCATCACAAAAATATTTTGATCACTGATAGAGCTAAGTGTGGATGAAGTAAATCAATGGTACGTGATAACCATAAATGGAAGGAGCAATGTGGTGGTGTCTGAGGGGTCTCACACAAAGCAAGAAGGGAATCAATGAAAGAACTGGACTATCATTGATGAAAGTTTAAAGCAGGATGATCTAATGAGCAGAAAGTCATCACATGAGTAAGTTCATCGCTAATGAGTACCTTAGGATTAGGGAAGGATCAGTGATGAAGTGAGGAGTGTAAGGAAAGTTTCTCTCCAAACTAACCTTATGTACTTCACCAATATAAATGAAGAGCATGGATTAGGTTGGTGATACATTCCAAATTGTCAGGACATGTATGATTAAATTAGGATTAAGGAATAACATGTCAATATTTGAGATAGCATCATTGTTTTCAAGAAGCAAGTTAATGATAGTCAAAAAATAATGGTCATGGCCACCTTACATGAAATACTAATTGCTCTTAGATGAACATTCCAGATTCAAAGCGAAATTGATATGCTACCAGTTTTCTTGCACAAGGCGTTTTGCATCATTAATTTTGCATGCTCAAAATCTCTATTTAATGCAGGTTGATCAGTGATTATTCTCATTGTTTTTTTTGGTCTGCAGTTTGTGTTAGGCTAAGTGTGAGGGGTTGTTGGTTTATCTATAGTGTAATTTTTTTGTCCTGGTTGGGTTGGCTTGAAATTTAATTCTTTGGTCTACGTGGGACTTTTTCTGCTTCAATTAGTTGTTATCACTGGGATTGGGGTATTCTTCTTGTGGGTGTTAAATCAAAAGACTTTCTAAATTATCATTTTGTAAACTCTGAAGAGATGGGAAAAACTGGTGAGGCAACCCCACCTGTTAGTAGGTCTAGTTGGTTGAGCATGTCCAAATTCCATGAGGAGGCAACTGAGTAGGAAACCATGGTTTCCCATGATATTGTAAAAGTAAAAAGGAGGGCTAGAGGCCATAAAAAGAAGACAATTGTGCAAAGTACTTACTGCTTGATAAATAGGACCCTTCCAAGGGAAGCAGTTGAGCCCAAAGGAAAGGAACTAGCATTTCTAGTGAAGAAGGCCAGGAGGAGGGGAAAGAGCCACCAGACTGATCAAGAGAAGCATAATTCTCTTATTGTGCTTTCTGACACTCCTTAAGACATCAAGCTAAGATGGACTCAGATTATGGCTAGTATCTCCATTCCTTTGGTGCCATATGATAGCTTTGATGATGGCATGCTTGTAGTACCCCCAATTGCAACAAGGACTAGAAGTGGTTGGGAATTTTTGGATGCCGACGAATCTGAATAAGGGTCATCTTCTATGTTAGTTTTTGGTGACACCATCGTCGTTGCATAAAAGGTATTTGTTTTTATGCGTCCACGGTTTGTATTTTCCTTTACCTTGGTGATGTGGAGAATTTCCAAATAAAATGAACCAAATATTTTTTGTTCCCAATGAAAAAATGTTGTGGTAGTGATGACTAATATTTTTCACATGTTTTTTGCATCCCGAGTATGTGCAGGATCATGATGGGCCAAAAAGTGGCGATATGATGGGTATGTGTAGGGTATATGGCTGGCAACCATTTTTTACCCAAAATTAATGAAACAAAAAGGGTTTTTAAAGGAGATTCTTTTCTTTCCACCAATATAAATTATGCTTTACTTTGAATTTAATAACTAATTATTATTCATTTTCTATGTGAATTATGACTAAAGTCCTAATTGATAGGTTGATTGAAAAACATTTATAACTTTCAAATGGTATCACAATTTTTGAATCCAAAATATGCATCACATGCTATGCTTCATATTCTATAGGATTAAAAAAAAATGAATTTCATTAAGTTTTGACCAAGTTAAGGTGGTTAGACATATGAGTTTTTATATTTTTAAAAATTTGTAATAAAAATTCATAATTAATTATTTACTTGAAAAAATATAAAAATATGCATCATATCTAGACATGAGTCCTCTACTTATATCTAAAATATTATAAAGAAAAATTATCATTTTATTGTGGTTAGGGTGGTGGGAGACACCTACTTATTTTTTCCATGAAATTTAAATACTACATTGAAATTTCAAATTTTCACTAAATATATTTTTTAATTAAATAAACCTAGTAGTTTAGAAACTAGATTCAATTTTCTACAGATTTTATTCTTACATATTTTTTAAATAATATAGATAACTTATTCAAATTTTCACATCAAGTTTCCTAACTCTGTTTTTTTTTAATTTTTTTACACTTAAGGGCCTGTTTTTCCATGATGATCCTACACATACCCTCCCCTACTCTAAAATGATTACATATGAAACCACCTAGGGAGTCCTTTGATATGTTAGTTGGAATTAGGTTTTTGAAATGAACTGAGAAATTGAAATTGAAATTGTAATTCAGTTGGGTGCTTGTTGCTCCCCTATTATATAAAGGGGATTTCATGGCTAAAAAAGGAGAGAGTTCAGATTTTTGAGTCTAGAATAGGGTCACATTGTATACTTAGCTCTAGTAGCAAGATATAATGTTAGTAGTTATTTTAGTGGATATATCGGAAGCAAGTCTAAGATGAAAATTATACTGTGTATAAATCCTAAATATGTTTTATAATGAAATATCAGAAATGAAGAGGAGTTTTAGCTTTTCAAAATTTTACTCTCCTCTATGTTTTCTTTCAAGTTATGAATGAATATTGTTAATGATAGCTTCATTTTTCTTCTGTCATTTGCACAAAATGTATGAATTTGTGTTTTTAGCTTCAATTTAATGAGTTGATTAAATGTTGAAATAAAATCATTGGTTTGTGAGAAATGCATATAGGATTTATTAAGGAATTAGTATTTTGAAAGCATAGTGAGTTAGATGTTACAAAGTAATAATTTAATAGTCCCTTAATTTTTGTATTTCAATTAAGATTGTATTATTGGTTCATTACTAGTTATAATTATTTTTCTTCCTTAGATGAGGCAACAATTATTTGGTTAGTTTATCCTATGATTAGTTGATCCAGTATCAAATTGGGCCTAGGATTTAAGATGAAGAATGATTTAACATAATTTAAACTTCAATGTCCCAACCCTAAGTATGAAGGAGCACTTCTTGAAAATAAGTAACGCTTCTGTCTAAGTTTTGTCGAGCTTTTGACAAAGTGATTTTTAAGAAATTGTGCATCTATGTAAGTAAATACTCTTAACCAAGTGTGAAATATTATGAGTATATAAGGGATTACCCTCCCTCGGTCTCACAGATCCTGAAGAGAATAAGTAGAGTAGTAATTACTTTACTTAAGTGTTGGCCAATCCTCACCCTAACTAATAATTGGGTTGTGGCAAGCCCATAGGTTAGGACTAAGATTAAGTTTGGTTCTTAAAAAATAGCCAACACCTCCATCCAATCCTAATCCTCCACCTACCCTTAGTCTTCCATCCAATCTTGTTCCACAATATAATCCTAGACCAACAATCCATAATCCTTTGTCCACTCCTACCGTGCCATCTAAGCCTAGAGTATGCATAATTCTTACTCCTGAAGGTCTCCAAGGACTTATGACAAACAAGACATCCCCAACTCCACACCTTGAAGTATTGGAACCATGCCATCCCAATCCATCATCCATGGTCACTAGTTATGAGACTATTCTCTGTACCACACCTAGCACCAATCAAACCGTTGAAACCATCACACTGACCAAATCCATTGAACTCGCATCTCCTACCCTGATAGCTGTCAAACTCATCATAGTTGATCAAATCCAATCACCCTCTTTTTCCCTTGGACCCACCAAATCCATCAACAAAGAAACTCAAGTCCAATCCACTCCTACCACTCCTAGTATCATTGAAATCCATTCCCATGAACTTCATGAATCCCCCATCCTTCCATCTCCCCCGACTTGAGGAGTCTCTTCAACACTTTGTCATCATGCCAACAACACACGATGAGTCATGCCAAGAGCTTGATCCAAAGCATACCAACATTTCCCCTCCTCTTGATCAAGATTCTTCCATCCCATCTATTCCATCTCAAGATTATAGTCCACCATCGCTTCCATCCAATGATCCCCTTGTCACTCAAGATCCCACCACTCCATCTCATGAACCCTTATCACCTACTGCCACAACTCTAAATCCTATCGTGTCACCCAATCCCACTCTTGATGCTTTACCAATCACTCATCTCGATCAAGATGTTGCTATCCCATCATCTCCATCTCATGATCCTCTACCATTTCCTAAACCTACTATCCCCACATCACTTTTATATCCCCTTGGTACTCTCACATTCTTCCATGGTGGTCTCCTTGTAGAAGAAAAAAAATCATATATATCACCCATCATCCTTCGCCTAATAATGGACTTGCATCATTCTTCCAGAATAGCAAAAATCCTATCATGGGTCGAATGCTCAAGAACATGAACTATCAAGGAAAAGTTTTAGGCCTTCATAAGCAAGGTATTTTAGAGCCCATCTAGGTCAAAGAAAAATCCTATACACAAGGTCTCGAACATATCTCTCAAGACTTGCAATCCAAAAATGTTGGTATAACCTCTATCTGTGCTCAACGAACCTCTTCCAAAAGAAATATAGGATCTTCCCATCACTCCACCAAATCATTTTCTGCCATCCCCCCTCATCCATAATATCACTTCCAAATAACCATCCATATTCCTCCTTCATCTGCTCCATCCATTTTGGGTCCTTAGATTTCTCCATCCACCATCTCCCATCCTTCATCCACTCCATCCATTTTGGGTCCTTATGTCTCTCCACTCTATTTTGGGCCCTTATATCCCAAAATCACCTCCTCCATTTTCTCCTATTCATCCTTTCATCCATCCATCACCTATCCATGTCACCCATCATCAACATCCCAATCTCATGTTCCCTAATCAGAATCAACAAAGGCACGTACCTCTGTGCATCCTCCATCCACATATCATCCCAAAAATCCTACCTCCATCACTCCATTCATGTTTCCTCCACATCATCCATCTCCTAGCACCCATACTATTGCTATTAAAATGACTTTGGATACAAAAGTAAAAATGTATAAATCTAAAAATCCACATGAATCTAAAGCTCCCCATGTCTCCTTAAAAAGACATGTTGAAGAGAAGAAAAATACAATCCAAAATCAAATCCAAAATCCAAATCAAACCCACATGCCACAAAGGCTCACCAAAGAAAAGATCAAAACCATGTGGATCCCAAAAAAAAAGATGCAATGCCTTCAAATAAAAAAATTGTAATAACCTCCAAAGTTGCTAATCTAAAAGCTAATCATACACACCCTCCCTCTCCTAAATTTTTTTGGGTTCTTATGTCCTAAATTTCACTATCCCATCTCCTCCATTATTCCCACATAATCCATCCACTAATCTTCCTATCATTTCACATCCACTACCATATGTGCCAATGTTGGTCCTGAACTCATCACCACATCACACACCTACCCCATCATTCTATCCATACAATTTCCAACATCCCATCCATTATCCCACATATCTCCCCCATCAAATCCCTCTAATTCATCCTCTTACATAATCCATTTATCCTAATAAGGTTGTACCAATATCCAACAGTCACTTCAAACATGGGCTCTTAATACCTCGTATGAAACTTGATGCTTGAGTCCTTCATCCATCTCCTTATCGCATATCTCCTAAATCTTCTTATCCACACCCTATCCTTATCCATCTCCCTCCACATACTATCCAAAAATCCAAAAGTCAAAAAAGAAAAAAAGAAAATTAGAAAAGTAAAGAGAAATAATTCATCCAATGGTGAAAACTTGGCAAAAAAGTGCCTTGGATAAGTATCATGATGAAAACCTCGTAAATAGGCATCATGTTTAAATCCTCCATCCAACTTACTTCCGCACTCGGGGTAAATTGCATCCCCTTCACCCATCTCCTCCATCATGCCTATCTTACACATCTTGTCTGACATATCCCATTTATCTCCAATCCCTCCATCCTCCTTGTGATCTAGATATAGATAGGGGTAAACATACATTCATGCTTTGGAAACCTCTTTGCATACATTCCCCTTACCCACACACTATCCTAATCCTTATTCGCATCCATCTAACTTCCTTGTCCACCCGTCATGCTACCATCCATCTACCTCCCTCATCCACCCATTATATCCTCCTCCATTTATCTCCTTTATCTCCCCATCCACTCGTTGCCCATCCCTCATGCCTCATCATACATGACATATCTAGAGTGGGGCATATTCATCTTTGTGACATAGTCCGTGCAGACATCATTCATCCATCATCTTCCAATTCCTTACCTTTCCATCTATCCATCTAGTAACCTATTCCTCACCCAAATCCTTATCCCTCTATCCATCCATTACAATCCCTTCCATCTCCCCATCCTTATCTTCATATCTGTCTATCCTAGCATCTTTCCCTCTCCTTATCTTTATCTATCCATCCCTTTATCTTTATCCTCATCCCATCTCATAATCCCTTTCCATTGGTATTTAGCTATAGGCTTCCATCCATACAACTCAATGTCATCCATCTCATTGTCATCATTCCTGCTTCTTTTGTACTCTTTCCAATCTCCTATCACTTCTCATCACTCATCTATCCATCATATCATCCTCCCAATTCCTCTTTTTGATGATTTGGATAAAAATCCCATCCCTGAGCTTTGTGTGATCACCATCATCCTATCTTATCATCATATCAGTCCCATCATCTTATCCACTTATCATGATCATCCCATCATCCTTTATCCATCATTTATCTTTGGTATTTTTTTGAACTGTGTTGCCCCTGCACTTTCACGTAGGCAAGGTTGATCATTTGATCCATCCACTAGGCTTTGATTTTGTTTGTCCTTTCTTTGTCATCTATCATCGGTCTTCACTTTCCACTTTCCGCTTTTGTACAAGGTATTTTATTGAACTATGAGGGCTCTGCACTTTGACGTAGGAAAGGCTAATCTTTGATCAACCCCAAGCCCCTAGATCTTTAGGGTGTACTAGTCTCATGTCTTGTCTCTCTTGTGTTGTGTCATCAAGCTATGACCTTATCAAGCTACTTATTAACAAACGAGATCTACCAGTATCATCAAATCCAATCGGTTTTGAATATCTAGCATCATATCAATATTTTAGTTTAGTATCCATCTTTGTCTCAACATGATGCATCCTTCCTAATAGACCTCATCAATCCCATCCATCCTCTCGATCCTATGGAAAAGGATGTTTGAAATTGATTGTGATATTTTGATTCTTTTGGATTTTGTTTATCATTTGAGCTCTCTATCATACCTCGTCATGGTCACCTTGATCCATCATATCATGGTGTGCTTTGAGTGGTAAACATAGGGGCATATCTTAATTTTTTTCTTCTCTGTTACTGTCATCTTGGTTGTCTCATAGTGTACCCACCAAGATCCCTGTGGTCTTGTGTTATGCTGGGGAATCCTCTTGTGCTTGTGGTTATCCCAATGCCTAGCCTGATCAAGGTCTTTGTGACTTTGGGGTGTTCGGATAGCCTTCTTTTCTATTTTGTTTGTTTCATGCATTAGACATGAATCTACCTTGGCTTCACATACCCTGGCACTTGATGTCTTATTCTATAGCAAAAACCAATGCTCTAAAAATGGAAAATTGCATCAGGATTGCATTTCATTTTCCATTGCATTGCATTTCATCTTTTCAACCATCTCACATCTCCATCCAATCCTCATCCAATCAAATCTAGTACAAATCATCTAATCACATCCTTGGTCTTGTTCCTAGCCTTGCTACAAGCCTTGATTCAATCATCATCATCATCATCTTAGTGATGTATCCTTCCCTATCCTTTGGTGTTGTTTTGGGATGTATCCTTCCCTATCCTCTTGTTGTTTCAGGATATACCATTCCCTCATCGACAAAACTCCATCCATCATCAACCCATTTTGGCTTGTAGGTTGACTGGGGAAACATCACATTTTTCCCTCATCTCCTATCACTTATCATCGTCTCTTATCCATCACTATGCATCATCTTCCTCATCTCCCATTTCATCATCTCATCCATTTCAAGAGCACACCTGTGTTCTCTTCAACCTACTTGTCCTCTTGAGGGGGCATCCTCAATCCCTAATCTTCATCTTCACCCCATCATCTTTCTTCCTAGTCACTACTTTGAATGACCAAAGAATCTTTTCCAATCTAACCATCCTCTTTTTGGTCTTATCTTTAAATCTTCTTTGAAATGATGCTACTTAATAACACCATCTCAAAGAGGGGAAAAATATAGACACCTAAATTTGGACACTTACATTTGTCCAAATTTGTCCCTTTTCATCTAAATATCCTCTTACTTGCATCAATTAAGTAATATTGCTATTATTTAATTAACACCCTTAATTCTTATAAATCCCTAAGGTATTTAGTTAATAATTAAATACATTACCCTTTATTCCCCTTTTCCTCAAAAGAATTAAATAAATAATACATTTAATTCCTCACATGTCACATCCACCATCATTTTTCCTTAATCCTAATCCACCTCATAATCCCATCATTAGAGATGTGCACATGTCTAATCCATGATTAGGATGTGTCACATCCTCCAACTTTTGCAAGTTGGCTCCTAATCTTCATTAGCCACTAAATTTCATCTAATCACTAATTACCTAAGTCTAATCAGTACCTTAGTCAACTTTCTCATCTCCCAAGGAATATTAAATTCCTTTTATTATCTCTATGTGAATTTAAAATACACTTTTATTCCTCCAAGGACTCTCCTCTTCCCCATGTGATCATTGAAAACTCACATCACTCACATGGGCCAAATTCCTACTTTTTGGGAACCTTTTCTTATCTACAAGATACTCCCAATCATGTGAATTTAAAATTCACATTTATTATCCCAACAAATTCTCTCATTCCCATGGTCCTCTCACTTTTCATCATCACCCTTATCCCAAGGTACTTGCAAGTACCACCACCTCACTTGTACTTTCTCCACCTCACTTGTCCTTGTGACACTTCATCCTCCACATGGAAAGATGTGAGGGCTTGTGAGTCCTCAACTCACCACAACCCTTCATCTTGTCCATGTTGGAAAGATCTCAACTATCCCTTTCTCTAGGGCTTCTTCCCATAAAATGAAAGATTTTCTTTCATTCTCTAACAACACATTATGTATTATCACATTCAACAACATTCAAGCAACTCCAACATTTGCATTTTGAACTCTCATCCACCATTGTTGCATATCTTTAAGCTTGCATTCCATTCATTTAGCTCACTTATCCAACTACCCACATTCATCATTTGAATCTACATCAAATCCTCATCATTTTGCATCCATTTTATCACACATTTTCCATCCAAGGAGCATAGAAAACATGAAAGATCCAAGGGCCAACCAAGGAGAAACTTGAATGAGGTAAAAAAATTACTTGTTTATCTCTTTTTTTAAAGTTTAGCATAGCCCTATCTTGAGGTGTTAAGTTTTGTTTGTTTCATTTTGCATTATATTCTACATCATTGAGATAGGCTAACAAATCTTGTTCACAACTACTAATTGTGCTTTGCAGGTCTCTTTCTTTAGTTTTCTTTATCTTAAGGGTCTTTTTTCATATAGCATGATTATTGGGTCTCAAAAAACAAACTTGAGTGTTTGATTTCACATCATAAGTGGGGTTAAAATTTACTAGTGCTTTCATTTTCATGTGGTTTACATTTTATCTAGGTGTGTATTCTCTTCTCTTGCACCATTTGACAATCTTGAGAATTAGAAACACCTTTAAACATTTTGTACAACCACCCACACATTTGGATTTTGGAATTAAAATGAACATTATGCGAGTGTGACACAAAGGTGTTGTGTACGCTCTCTCCTTGTGCTTTGTATGATCTTGGATGATAAAAAAAACATCTTTTTCTTGCTTTTATTACCTTTAGAGGGGACTACCTCAAAAGAGGGAACAACTCCAATCGGTTTTTCACTCAGGCTGGTTTATAAAAGGATAAGACAAAACCATCAAGCTCTCATGGTATTCTTTCCCCTTTCTATACAGTGTCACTCGAAGTAGGGAATCTACTCTAAAATGTATAAGATCCCCTAGTAGAGTGATTAAAGCCTTAAATGGCTTGTTGAATGCTTGCGGGGAGCCGTGTCCTCGATTATTCACTAAGAACCTTTGTTATAGTGGCCAAAATCCCTTTCACTTGCTAGCTCATGAATGATCATTCTCAAGCTGCCCCACATCTTCACTAAGCATGTGTAGAGGCATAAATTCCTCTTTGGGGAATTGAGACTTGGTGAGCCCGAGAAGTGAGTGCTATGGAGGGGAGCTAGTGCCATCAAGTCTCTAGTTTTCTACCTTGTTTAAGTGGTTGGAGAAATACAAGTGGAGATCTAGCAAGTGGTATCTCTTGAGAAGCCTGGGGTTGTACAAAGTTCTTTCAAATTGTTTTCCATTTCACACCAAGATCAAACTCAAAACATTGTGTTTATGTGTGTGTCTTTCAAACAAGCAAGCAAAAAAACCTTACACTTGAAAATTGAAACACTTCACAACATTACACCTGTGGGCATTGAAAAAGTAACCCTTCTACATTTCCTATTTTTGTCCCCTCCTTGTGCTTATTTGGCTTGATTTCACCTTGATTTAATGTTTCAATGTAACATTTACATTCACATTAGGTCTTGAATATTCAAATTATTAAGACTTTATGATTTCTTGTGAAGGTGTTGTAAAGTGTTGTAGGGTATGTGCAGGATCAAGATGGGCCAAAAAGTGGCGATATGATGGGTATGTGGCTGAAAAATTATTTTTTTACCCAAAATTGATGAAATGAAAAGGGGTTTTAAAGGAGATTCTCAACTTTCCACCAATATAAACTATGCTTTACTTTCAATTCAATAAATAATTATTATTCATTTTCTATTTGAATTATGACAAAAGTCCTAATTGATAGGCTGATTGAAAAACAACTATAGCTTTCAAATAGTATCACATTTTTTAAATTTTAAACATGCGTCACATTTTATGCTTCACATACTATAGGTTAAAAAGAAAAAATGAATTTCATGAAGTTTTGACCAAGTTAAGGTGGTCAGACATATGAGTTTTTATATTTTTTAAAAAGTTGTAATAAAAAATTCATAATTAATTATTTACATGGAAAAAAATTACAAAAAATATGTGTCACATTTGGACATGAGTCCTCTACTTATATCTAAAATATTATAAAACAATATTATCATTTTATTGTGGTTAGGGTGCCATGCAAACACTTCTTATTTTTTCCCTAAAATTTAAGTACTACTGCATTGAAATTTCAAATTTTCACCAAATAGATTTTTTTTCTTTAATAAACCTAGTAGTTTAGAAACTAAATTCAATTTAATATAGGTTATATTCTTACATATTTTTGAAATAATATACATAACTTATTCAAATTTTTACATCAAGTTTCCTAACTCTGATTTTTTTGAATTTTTTGCCACTTAAGGGCCTATTTTTTCCATGATGATCCTACACATACCCTACATAACACATTTCTGCAATGTTCTAGACTCTTTTTATTTAAATTCATCTAAATATTCCCTTATCAAGTCTTATTTCAAAGTGTTGTAAAGCCTTGTAACAAGATTTCACACTTTCCTACGCTTGTCATCACTAATTACACCTTTCTTACGCTTTATTTGGCCCCTTTATGCACTTATATGTCATAATTAAGTGTGTTTTAAATGTAAACCTAAAAAATAACATTAAAAGCAGCTTAATTCCTAACACTCACTTGCAAGCCTTGAGTGGGACCCATTCTCCATGGGTGGCGAATGATTCCCTCTTCAAATTTCTTTCAGTTTTTTATTCATTAAGACCTTATGTCGGCATGTGATGTTCTATTCTTGGGTAATTATGGCACAAGTGTGTATAAATAAGTGTTTTTCCATCCATTTTAACCCCAATTCATCTCGTTCACTCTTTCATAATCAATTAGTAGTCTTACACTCAAAGCATCATTGCATCATTTGACCAAGCAATTATCAAGCATCTTGTAGCAACCATTGACATATCTTTAGACTTTAACAACAAGGGTTTCATGAGTTTAGGACACTTGCATGTTGTTTATTCATCATTCCTTATTTATTTCATTTCATTTCTTTATAAAGGGTTTGATTACCAAAGAGGGATTTGACTAAGGAAAATCCCTATACTTTAACCCTTAACCATTTTCCCCCTCTTTGAATGTGAGTTTGTAGGTCTTGTAGGAAGATTTTTCAAAGAAACAGGTGTTGAAAAGTGGTCAATAATTCATCAAAAAATTTCAATTCAATTAAACCCTAATTCAAGCTTAGAGACAACATTCAACCCATTTTCTATAGATTTGACTTTGTCAACTCGATAAGAACACAAGTGCAAATATGGACCCACAGAGTTGACCCCTGAATTTGTAGATTTTTGGAGGATTGATTTTCCATCTGTGGAAAATGAGTTCCACTATTAGTTTGGAAAAAGTGATTTCATCATAATTCATTTTCTGACAGTTAGAAACTAGTTTCGACATAGTTTGCTAGAAGAAGGATTGATTCGCCATCAATGGCGAATGAGTCCCACTAGGCTTCAACAGTCATTTATGTCAAATTCAAGAACTTTCTGACATCAAAATTCCATCTCTAGGTGCACTCCATTTAGTTTCATTCCATTATGTTTTCATTTGTTCATGTTTCTAGTTCAGGTTTCCATACAACATTGTGTTTTCAAACACTTCATATTTCATAGTTTTGCATACATAATCAATAGTATTTCTCAATTATTTTCATTTATTTAACTTCATTTAGGCATATTTCATCTATTTCATATCCCTCTTTGAGTGTAAACATTGCATTTTGTGCCCTAATCATATCTCATTTTACGTGAAAAACCCTAGAAGGAGCATATAGCATTAAGTTATCCCACAATCTTTGTTTTCAACAACAAGCAATATTTTCACACCAAACAATCAAAATCAAGTCAAACTCTTGCCAAAATAAGTTTCAAACATATGAGATCTATTTTCAGACCAATTTCTTAACATGATTCCTATTTAAAACCAAAAAATTTCTCAATTCACCTTGCATATCATCATTCAAATATTAGATACCATTTTAGGTACCTTAGCATCCTAATTACTTGCATATCCCAACGTTACATTAGGCTACCTTTTTCAGAATTCTATGCTTGACACCTTCTATAGTTTAGGATAGAAGAACTCTCTATACCTTGGCACAAATCATTGCTTCAACAAAATATTTTAATTTAACTAAGTCTCCTTTTAACTTAGTCCTTGGTCATTTTGGTGATAATTTCCTACTCACAAGTCTAGTTGGGAAACTAACCTTGTCACTCTTTTCACTTGTCCTAGAAAAAGGCCATTTGACAATCCTAGTTGAAACATCAGTTTACCCTTGCATAGTTAGTGATCCTATTCTTACATATTTTAGAAGTGTTTAATCCCTCAAGTTCACTATACGTATCCATCACCTCTTAGTCATTTGCATCTTTCATACCAAAAAATTTTAGACCTAAAAGAGCATTACAATACACTTTAGACTTTATAACATCCAACATTATCATTATCATTTTTAGTCTTGTTGCATACATTAGACATCTTTTATCCTTAAAGTACCAAAAATCCAAAAAAAATTGTTGCATTACATTTAGGAATACCTTATTTCAAAAATATGAAAAACATAGTCTTAGTCTCATACCTCCCACCTTCATTTTGAGCAAGTCTTATATAGTTGAAAGTAGATTGCAAAATAAGAATCGAGCAATGGATCTTTTTCATGATGATGATGACCTTTACAATTACACTAGTACCCTCAATTTTGACAATACCACTAATGATTCTCACGACAATACCAACCTTGAGAGTCATGATCATACCAACTTGGGATCTACATCTTATAAGAAACTAAAGAAACAAAATCCTTTTGAACAATTCCTTGTTAGAGACAAAGATGGAAATGTGTTCATCTAGAAGAAGTAGAGGTTGCCGCTCAAAATCATAATGTTACCTCTCTTGTGGACAAAATTTTCATGTTGGACCCTCAATGATATTTATCCAAACTATTACATGAAGGATTTAAACTACCTCAAGGATTTGATGTCAATACCTCACCCACATCAACATCACCCAAGGACAACACACAAACAAGCCAAGGATAATCTACACCACAACTTACAATTTCCATACCCATTGGAACAACAAGCCCAAATACCACAACTACCAACACTTCATGCATCTTTGCAACAAAATACTTTTCACAACACATGGCACAAACTACATCACAACCGTTATTCACAACACAATCCTTTGATTCAGAATTTACTCCCTTTGGGTTATCATTTGAGGTCATAGAGGCATCCACATCTAATCACATGGTTATAATTCTTTTTAACAAGGACAAGGATCACAAATGAAACAACCTCTTAACATATCATATGGATACACACAAAGAGTCCCTTTTGGCAACCAAAATCTACATGGAAAACACACCTAACAAATGCAACATAGCTCAACCACTTCTCACATCCCAACTTACACATCACACATCCATACTCATGGAAAAAATAAAAATACACCACATACAACATTCCAAACCAAAACATGTCATCTCAAAAAAACATGGGCCACACAACAAAAATATCGGGCCTCATAACAATGTTGCTAAGAATCTCGTAATAGGCACATTGACTGCCCAGTTGGCTGCCCTACAAAAGCAAGTAGAAGGGATGCAAGTGTTAAAAAAGAAGATGTAATCAACACATGATTTGCATCCTTACCCATATGATACTAGCATATACATGCCTCCTTTCCCTCCTGGGTATATTATCCCTACTTTCACTAAGTATAAGGGAAAGAACAATCCTCTCCAGCACATATGAGAATTCACCACTGCTTTTGTGGATGTCACATACGATCACTCCTACCTTTTGTGACTCTTCCCTAGAAGTCTTACTGGGCCTACACTTGAATGATTTGCATTAATACCTAAAGGGTCTATAAAGTCATAGGATGACCTCACAAATAAATTTGTGGAGAATTATGCTTATAACATTGAAAATGATGTCACAATTGCTACCTTATGCCACTTGACACAAGATGAGGGAGAACCCTTCATTAATTTCTTCCAAACATGGTTTAGTATGGAAATTTGATGCCCCATCAAGATTCCTAACATGTTCATAGAAAACCTCAAGACAGAGTTGAAACACCCTTTACAAGTATATTGTTGTGCCAAATTTATAGACTTAGTTGAGAAAGGCATGACACTAGAAAAGGTCCTAATCTCCCAAGGTGAACTCACATATGGGAACGAAAACACACTCCACCAATATACCTCTAATGAAAAAAGAAATTTTTTGGTCTTGCAATAAGAATGTAACAAACAATGGAGTCATAGACGAAAAAGCTATGAACAAAATAGGACACATATTAACTCTTAAGGAACCCCAATTGAATGACCGCATGGCCAATGTTGTGCAAAACAATCAAGAATGAGGACCTCCAAGACACCTAAGCCAATACCCACAAAGACAATACACTCCTTTAATAGAACCAATCAAATTTGTCCTTAAGATGCTATTACAATCAAATGCCATACAACTCCAAGAGCCCAAACCATATGACCCAGGATAGTTCAAACCATCTTGGTGGGATGACAATGCCTTTTATGAGTACCACCGCATCAAAGGGCACAAGACCTCATCATGTCATCAATTAAAGAATATAATCCAAGAACTAATTGAAAATGGTACCATAGAGGTTGAAGGACAACAACAAACCTCTAATCAAGATCACACAATCTTTAAGAATCCACTACAAGACCATGGTTTGGGAAAGCCCTCCACCTCAAGTTGAAAGACAAACAACTAGGCCAATTATTCTAGGACTTCCTTTGATTACTCAAAGATAATTGATCACCTTTATGCTACTGATGACTATGTCAACACAATAACCATTAAAAAGGTCCCTGATTGGGCCATCACTACCCTTAGGGCTAAGGTTACTTTATCCAGTCCTTCTTCAAAGCAGCCATAATCTAAAGACCAATATAAACTTGTTGACCAATTGGGAAAGACACCTGCACACATTTCTATCCTCAAGTTGTTACGCCTATCACCTAAACACAAAGCTATCATCAATAAGGCTTTGAAGGAAACCTCTATTCCTACTGACCTAGACATCAACCGATTTGATGCCATGGTTGGATACTTGGGTAATTCACTCCATGTCTCCTTTTTTTGTCAAATACTACTCTACACAAAAGTCTAAGCATAACAAACCATTGAACCTTGAAGTATTTGTCCATCAAAAAAAGTTTAGATGAGTCTTGGTAGATGGTGGGGCTGGGCTAAACATTTGCACCTTAAAATTGGTCAAGGAATTGGACTATTCTGAAGCATGTGTAGACATGACCAAAAGCATTGTAATAAAGGCTTATGATGATGAAGAATTCTCTTCCAAGGGTGTTATCACACTCCCTATCAAAGTTGGACCTATAGTTATGGACACCACATTCCAGGTCATGGACCTTGAACTTCCATATAACCTTCTCCTTGGTAGGCCTTGTATCCATGCCATGAAAGTAATGCCTTCAACCTATCATCAATGCTTGAAATTTTCATATAATGGCACCGAAGTCACGATCATTGGTGATCTTGATGCCTTCCATTATTGCACTAATTAAAGGGGAGTTCTCGAACACCAGGTTCCTATCAATTGAGAAGCTTCCACATCCACTTCATCTAGTTATGTTGATCCCCCCACCCTCATTAAATCATCCACATCTAAAACCCAATTACAACCCAAAAATTAGGATCCAAGACAAAGGTTGTGGCGAGTATAAACTGAATACTGCCTATTGCATCACAAAGCTACCTAAGTCTCCCAAGTCTTATTTTAGGCCTTACTTCATGATGGAACCCAAATTTTTCATTAATGTTCTTCCCACCATCACCTTTACAAGCTAGGGAGAGTTAAACAAAGAAGACATTTAAGACATTTTAGCATGGATTTACAAAGAAGAAGAAGATCTACTACCGCTACCAATAGAACAATATGGAAAAGGTTTTGAGCTCAAGAAATAAAAGGGTTATGATGGAATTAGTGGACTTGGTATACATAAAAATGGAATGAGAGAACCCTTAATGCCTCGTAAGCGACCGAAGAAATCAGAGTTAGGATTCGTACCACTTAAGATGGGTGCTCCAAGTACTAAGGTTCTTTCAAATAAGGATGTGAGTTCTTCAGAAGACGTTGAGACATTTGAGGATCCTACCAACATCTATTTTGTGACATCAACTCTAATGAATATGAGTGGGACTCTTGCACCACTAGTGACTATGAGCTTTATCATGTCTTTCAAGAATTTCAAATACCTCATTCATCCTTTACCAACCTCATGGATATCAATATTCATGTTGACTCCTTTCATGAACCTAACACACCAAAGACCACATACATAAGATCATGGATAAAATCCTTCTAGGACCCTAATAATATTGTTTTCTTTACCCTATTAGCTACTTCCTCATCCTTGACTAACACCAATGATGGTATCTCTCTCATTTACCCACAATTGATTGATTGGAAACAACAAGATCCACTTGCCTTGGACATATTCAAAAATGTTGAGGCCGTTGCTGAATTTATGGGACTACGAGAGGGAATCCAACATGGGGATCATAAGGGTGGCTTCACTATAGATCTTGATGTTGCAGCATATTTCGGTGAGACAAGCCCACCCTCTAGTCACAAAAATGACAAAAATAAAATAAAAAGTGAATGTTCTTTAGGTGAAAACCACAAGGCACCTTCTGACCAAGAAAAAGTAAACAAGAAGGACGTATCCAAGGGTGAAAACCTCTTTGAGGCACCTGAGGATGTAGGGTTGGACTTTCTCCATATCACTCAAGAGAGATCCCTAATGCTGATAGAAGATGCAATGTAAGTCAACATCGTTACTGCAAATAATCCTAAGCCCATTCTCTTTGTAGCACCCTTGATAGAAGAGGAAAAACTAGAATTTCATGCATTTTTCATGGAACACCAAGTCAATTTCACATGGTCTTATGCCGATATGCCAGGGTTGGACCCCGAGTTACTTCTACATCATCTACCATTGCATCCAAGTACCAAACCAATTAAACAAAAGCTTAGAAAAATCCACCCTCAAATAGCTATGCTGGTCAAAGTTGAACTAAAGAAATTATTGGATGTGAGTTTCACAAGACCTATTGATTATGCAACTTGGATCTCAAACCTTGTACCAGTGACCAAATTGAATGGAAAAATATGTATCTACACAATTTTTTGGGACTTGAACAAAGCATTTTCGAAGGATGACTTCCCACTCTCGAATATAAACATCATAGTAGACCTCATGGTCGACTACAAGATGTTGTTCCTCATGGATGGATTCTTAGGGTATAATCTAATTTATATTGCTCTTGAAGACCAACACAAGACTACATTTACCTATCTATGGGGCACATACTATTGGAATTCCATGCCCTTTGGATTGAAAAACATAGGCGCAACCTATCAATGAGCTATGACCGCCATATTTCACGATCTCATGCACACATTGATGGAAGATTATGTTGATGATCTTTGGAAAAATCTTTAACATGTGGTGATCACTTAAAAGTCATGGAAAATATTTTCAAATGGCTAGAAGAATATAGGGTCCACCTAAATCCCAAGAACTATGTCTTTGGTGTGACATTAGGACAGCATTTGGGATACATTGTTTCCTATCGAGGCATTGAAGTAGACCCAAAAAAAATCAAAGCAATATTAGACATGCCTCCACCTAAAGGAATCAAGTAACTCTAAATGCTACAAGGCTGAATCAATTCTATTAGATGCTTCATTACATAGCTTGCAAATAAATTTCAACCTTTTTAGTATTTTCTACACAAGGGAGTTCCTTTTATTTGTACAAAAAAGTGAGACAAATTTTCAATAGATTAAAGAGTATCTCTTGACAACTCTTGTCCTGATGTGACCTATTGACATAAAACCCCTAATTCTATACAATTTAGCCACTATAGCTACATTGGGGACATTGATAGCTCAAAATGACCATGAAGAAAAGGAACACACAATCTATTATATTAGCCATACTTTGGTGGGATACAAGATTAACTACAGTCTAATTGAATGTGGTTGTCTTGTAGTGGTTTTTGCTGCTCAAAAGTTGAGACACTACATGTTAAACCATCAGGCTAAGATTGTGGAAAAAATATATCCTTTGAAATATCTACTCAGTAGGGAAACATTAATAGGATGATTGGCTAAATGGGTCATGATACTTAGTGAATATGACACTCAATATGTGGAACATAAGGAAATAAAAGGACAAGTCATCACTAACCAACTAGTAGACACAGCCACACAAGCTAATCACCCTTTGGTTTTTCATTTTCTTGACGAGTCAATATTAGCACAAGACATCAGAGTAACGTGGAAATTGTATTTTGATGGCTCACATACTAACCATGGATCAAGTGTAGGTAAATTATTTGTTACCCCTCATGGTGATATAATCCCTGAACCTTTCAAGATAGCCTTCCTATGCACAAATAACATTACATAGTATGAATCCTTGTTGACAGGATTGTGTATGGCAATAAAATAGAAAATTAAGAGTCTATAGGTCTTCGATGATTCAGAATTGGTCATTCAATAGGTCAATAATGACTATGATACTAAGGATGGGAAATTGACCCCATACAAAAGAATGGTTGATAGTTTCAAGAAGTACTTTACATAGATCTCCTTTTTCCTAGTGCCATGTGTCCAAAATAAAGTAGCAAATTCCATGGCCACTATTGTGTCTCTTTTGGATATTCCTAACAATATGTCACAGTACAAGTTCTTAGTGGAACAACTATGGGTCCCTTCCTTTGATTTCCTTGAGTTTGAGATGATATGTGAGATTTTTAGCCCTAATTCCCCTTGGTAGCATGATATCTATGACTACTTACATTCTTAGACCCTACCACCCAACCTTTCCAACAATCAACACAAGTCCTTCATCTGCAAAGCTGCTCACTACACTGTCATTGGTGATACCTTATATAGACATAGCCTTGAAAACACCTTACTCAGATGTCTCGAGACTAATGAAGCACAAAATACCTTACATGACATACACAAAGGTATACGTAAAGCCCATTCTAGTGGTCCAACCCTTGCTAAAAAGATCATGCAACTGGGATACTACTGGCCTACAATGGAGCATGATGCCTATCACTTTGTGTGGAAATGTTGACAGTTCCATATACACATTGACCTCATTCATGCACCTACATAGGAGTTTCAACTTATCACTTCACTACGGCCCTTCACCTAATGGGGACTTGACTGCGTAGGAAAAATTCATCCCACCTAATCAAATGGCCATAAATTCATTCTCTACCACTGAATAATTCATGAAATGGGTTGAAGCCATCCCTATGACATACATTACTGATAAAAAATCCTCCAAATTCATCCTCAATTATATCATGTTTCGGTATGGTGTCCCTCAAACCATCATCGCTAACAATAGTCGTCCCTTGAAAAATTAGGATGTGTATGAGTTATGTGAGAAATCACATTCAACATCACTTTTCCATGCCATATTACTCACAAGGAAATGACCAAGCTGAGGCATCCAATAAGACCATAATCAAAATTATTAAAAAGAATGTTAATGATGTTGGTTGTGATTAGCACATTTAGCTTAACCTTTCCCTATGGGCATATTGCACAAGCATCTGTACACCCATTGGTGCCACTCCATTTTCCCTGGTCTTCAATTCAGAGGCTATCCTTCCTATTGAGGTCGAATTCCCCTCCCTACAGGTCTCCATGAAAGGGCTTATTGATGATGAAGAATATTGTATATCCTAGTTGCATGAGTTAGAATTACTTGATGGGTATGTGCAAGATCATGATGGGCCAAAAAGTGGCAATATTATGGGTATGTGGTTAACGAATATTTTTTTACCCAAAATTGATGAAATAAAAAAGGTTTTTAAAGGATATTCTCAACTTTTCACTAATATAAATTATTCTTTACTTTTAATTTAATAAGTAATTATTATTCATTTTCTATTCAAATTACGACTAAAGTCCTAATTGATAGGCTAATTGAAAAACATTTATAGATTTCAAATGGTATTACATTTTTTGAATCCAAAACACGTGTCACATTCTATGCTTCACATACTATAGGATTAAAAATAAAAATTGAATTTCATGAAGTTTTGACCAAGTTAAGGTGGTTAGATACAAGTATTTATATTTTTAAAAAGTTGTAATAAAAAATTCATAATTAATTATTTACTTGGAAAAAAATAAAATAAAATGCATCACATCGAGGCATGAGTCCTCTACTTATATATAAAATCTTATAAAAAATATTATCATTTTATTGTGGTTAGGGTGGTTAGACACCTACTTCTAATTTTTTCCTTGAAATTTAAGTACCACTACATTGAAATTTCAAATTTTCACCAAATAAATTTTTTCTTTTTTAAACAAACCTGGTAGTTGAGAAACTACATTTAATTTGCTATATATTCTATTCTTACATATTTTTGAAATAATATAGATAACTTATTCAAATTTTTACGTCAAGTTAGTAACTTTGATTTTTTCTGAATTTTTTGCCACTTAAGGGCCTATTTTTTCCATGATGATCCCACATACCCGATGAATGTAGAAAAAAGGCCTTGACTCATTTACAGGAATATCAAAACCACCTTTTCCACAGTTACAATAATTTTTTTTTGATTAGACACTTCGACATCAGTGACTTAGTGTTGATGGAGAATCTGAAAAATCAAGCACAATGTGAAAATATCGACAAATTTGAGTGCAATTGGTTGTGTCCATATGTCATAACAACATCCTTTGGTTATAATGCTTATCACTTGTGCACACTTGAAGCGGAACCTTTTTCAAAGCCTATCAATAGCTTTCACATATGCAAATTATATACATAGCTTTAGAGAGCCATGCTAAAACCATAAAAATACAATTTAAAAAGAAAAACAAAAAATTGTTACCTTGATGAAAACCTGTAAAACATACATCTTCATGACAACAAAATAAATTAAAAAATCATGAAAATAGTAATGACAAATAATCCATCCAATAGTGAAGACCACTTTAGTGGTGCTTTAGATAAGTACCATGGTGAAAACTTGGAAAACATGTGTCACGTGTAGTCAGTCTCTACTTCCTCATCTACTATCATTGTACTTGGTCTTCCACCCTCATCCATAATAATGCCTTTACCTTCCACCATCTCTCATTTGACATCCATCATAAGGCCTAGTCATCTTTATCATGACTTTCAAATGGTTGATGTCTTGTGGTCTTTTCTCCTTCATGTCTAATCCATAGTAAACCCCTGTCCCATCCCATCCCTGATGATTAGTCCTAGACTTAACTGGGTGCACATTTCCTAACACCTAGTTTCATTAGATTCTACATTGGTCACTGGAGGTTCAAAAATTCTCAAAAGGACAAAAAGAAGAAAATACTTCCAAAAAGGACAAAAAAAATCAAATATTTCAAAAAGACAAAAAAATCCTAAAACTTTAAAAACCCAAAAACATCCAAATAACTTTCAAAATCCCAAAAATAGAGTCAGGTTTAGTCAAGTTAGTCTTTTTCATTGTCAAACTGCATTGCCTCTATGATTGGACATAGACAAGGCCATCTACCAATGTGCCTCCAAGGCATTAGGTTAGTTCTTTAGGTGTTATCAAATGAAATCATGATTAATTCCTTTGTCATTGCAACAAACTCAAGAGTCATGTTGAACTACGAGATCTCTGAGTGTGACGTAGGCAAGGCCACCTAGGTCAATCCCTTAGGGATCTTCCCGTCAGTCAAATAAGTTAGACATAGTCAAAATTGGACACAAGATAATCATCGAAACATCAAAAATCAAGTCGTGAACCGACAAACAATATAGTCCAATAAGTCATCAAGTCAAAAACTAGTCAAATTTCCAACACAATGTCAACCTAGCCACTTTATTGTCCCCTTCAAGATGCATCTTTCCTAGAATTGGACCCCATCAAAATGTCATTTACATTTTCAGGACATGTCTTTCCCGACAACATGCTTTGTCACATAGTCATTGGCCTTTTCACAATGTGTCCTTCCTAATGACATGCATCGTGAAAACATAAAAAACTATCAAACTATCATATCATCAAACTATCATATCATCAAACTATCAAGCAATCAATCTTTGTCAACCAAATATTGGAAAACACATTGAATGGCTGTTGATTTTTCCATTCTATTTCTCACATCTTTTTATGGTTTTGTCTCTTGGTCACATTACTAGCTACCTCAAGGATGTCCCATGAACGATTTAGAGGTGCGATGATGTCTCATGACTTGTTTTTCCTTGATTGTTGTCTTTGGTGTGTTTTGACAAGAAGACTAGGGCAATTTAGCCCTTAGTATGAGTTAGGACATTCCTTCTCTACGACTGAAGTGGATGACCTTGCACAACTTGGTTTATGTCATATCATGGTGTTTGTTGTCCATTTGTCACATTTTACTACCCAATCATGATTATGCAATGCCTATTATGGTATTTGGAAAATATTGAAGTATTCCTTTTTCATCCTAACATCCATGTCTTCCACGCTAACATTTCTTTTATTCCTTTCATCCTCTAGTATTCTCATCCATTTTGAGTGCATAGTCATGTTCTTTGAACTTGCCTATCCCCTCGAGGGGGCATACCACTACCTCCTCTTCTTCCTTCCTCTCCTCACTTTCACACTAGGGCATATTGTTGACTTTTGTTCTTTGATAGAACATGATAAACTATATTATGTCAAAGAGGGGAAAAATGTAGACACATAAAAATGGCCTAGACCCACAAACCATACTTTTCTATGATGACCACACTTCTCCCTTACACAATTAAGGTATTAATTATTCCTTTGTGATTATTTAAATAAATAAATCACATTTATTTATTTAAATACATCACTAATCAATCCTTATTCCATGAAGTAATTAAATAAATTTATAATTTATTTAATTACTTTTTTTTCATTTTCACCTACAATTAAATAATTACCATTAATTGTTTAATAACATTACCGTTTCTCCTACAATTAAATAAAATTATCCATTTAACCCACTTTTCATCCCACAAGTAAATAATTAAAATAATTATTTATTTTCTTTTGTCTTATTCACATTTATGAATTAAACCATTATTTAATTCCAAAAGTTAACTTTCCTCCATAAATCAAATAATTGCTATTATTGTTTGATTTTCCAACTACCACTTTTTCTCTACCATTGATTTAATTATTTCAATGAAATCTCAACCCTTAATTTCAAAGCTTTCCCTAACTTTGACCTAATGTTTCCCTAACCCTAATGCTCCTCATCACATTGAATTATAGCCTTTGATCTTTGGGATTTACCAATTTCTAATTCTGGCCATCCATTGTCAACCTCGCATTCTTTAAAAGGCTCTCTCTCTACTCATTTGGATTCATACACACACAACTTGCTTGAGAAGTTTTCAACACTTGAGCTCTATTCTTCAATACATGGCTTGTCTTAGGCATAGATTATAGTTTCACTTCAATCTGAGGGAAATCTTACAATTTGTAGCAAGATGGATAAGGCCAATAGAGTTCGATCAATGGAGGCTTGAAGACCAGGTGACCTTTTTTCATGTTTATTTGCTTCTAATTTCTTTTTTTCTCTATTGTTGATTGTGGTTTAATAATTTATGCTATTTGCAATTAAGGTGAAAATTTCTCCCTAATACAGTATGATTGGATGGTTGATTAATGATGATAGAGTATAAAACATAGACTACTTGACCTACACAAATATCTATTACCTCATTATTTTCCTAGAATGTTGGTTATTCGGGACATCCTCTGCCCTCATGATAGTCTCTCTCAATTACAACTAGAATCATTATTAAATCAATTATAACAACCATAGTCAAATTAATTTAAGATTGTCATAATAAAAGTATAATTGTTATAACTCAATTAAAGATAATTAATCATAAACAAGCTAATATCCTTTTTGCACATTGTCCACACAATATCGAAGTACATATTGTCCAAATTTATACAAATGTCCTGATCACATTGAACTTATAATTAAATTTATTATTTAAATATGAAATATATTTAGGTACTACAATTGAAGATTTTAATAACACCGTAATTAGATATTTGTAGGAATACATGTTTATCAATAAATAAGGCACAAGGTTCAAGACCATAATTTGAAGTTTAGATTTGTGTACAAGGTTTATGGCCACAAAATTGAGATTAGAATCATCATTGTGAGGTTCAAGATTCTAATTATGAGAGTAATACTTGAAAAGAGAAAAGAAGAAAAGAAAAATATCACATTTATAATTTTTTGAAACTTAATACTTTTATATTTAATTGATAATTATTATGAAGAATAAAAACACAATCTATAATAAAATAATTCTCATTATTTAAGAAGTTAAAAATATATTTCTCTTTATACGATTAATATTTATTTCAATACATGTTTAAATACATCATCTAAATTCAAATTTATTTACTTAAATTAATTATAATATGAATTGCTATATCCAATAGATTAACCTTTATATTTAGTATGTAAAGGTGTTCTATGTCTTACAATATCATATTTTTACGTAATGGTATTTGATTCCTTTCATGTCCCCACTGGTACTTTCTAGTTGTTGCATAAATATCATATGAGTGCTACTTGGAAAGCTAATGGACTATGTGTTGAGAAAAAGCAATTGAAAATATACATTTTAGGTACGTGGCATAACAGTCGAAATCGTATTCGTGTGTTGATAGTGATTGATAATTAGAAATTTTTTCAAACTCTGTATTATCCACAATCTCATCACCATTGCCCAAAATCTAGTCCCTAGAACAACCAGTAATTGCTCTATGTTTTTCCTCTGGGAAATGGAAGGAGAGTAGATCCAAATCTATGTACAAATCCAGAGTCTTTAACATTGTAAATAAGCTTCATGTAAGAAAACTGATCTGATTCTATTGCATTCTCCCCTATGCGATAATATAAACGCTGTGAAAGCGATCAACAGTGCAAAACAATATAAGACCAGCACATCAAAACATTAAAGGTGTAGATTTTTGTGGGTGCCCTCTAGAAGGCCTACGTGGGTATTATTTACTGATGTGTAAGGTGATTTCTTCAAATATCTCCACCTAACAGCTCTTTCCCGGGTTAAAAGAATGGTAGATATGGAGTCAAGGTCGGCAGAAGAGAAGGATATATAGGTATCATAGAATTCTGAGTATTGCATACATTCTTGCTCAGATAGACATTCCACAGCTATATCCAAGTAAGAAGAAGAAGAAGAATTAGAGTTAATAGAATTGTGGTAAAGATGGCTGGTCAGGGACCTGGTGGCGGTGGAGGACCTGGTGGTGGTGATGGAGCTGGAGGGCCTGGCATCGGTGGCGGGGGTGGTCCTGGCTTTGGTGGTGGGGGTGGTCAACAAGGTGGTGGAGGTCATAGTGGTGGTGGAGGTGGTGGTCAAGGAGGAGGTGGCGGTGGCCGAGGAGGAGGCAATGGTGGGAGTGGCCGTGGAGGAGGCGGTGGCCAAGGAGGAGGCGGTGGAGGAGGTGGTGGTCGTGGAGGACGCTGAAAATTTCAAATGGATGGTAATTTAGGTGAAAATGTTTCTGCGTGCATGTAATGTGTGATCTTTTCTCCGAATAAGCATGTTTGTGCAGTACCATACTATCGATATGCCTCTCTCCTCCCTCTTATATAAGAGAATTTAAGGGCTTAAAAGTAGTTCTTTTGTAAGTTTAATATAATGAGTGAAATAAAACAAGTGCAATATAGTTTGTTGTATTATATCAAATCAGGAGTATGTTATTTATGTGTAAGACAATATTATAAATAATTAGTTAAACTCACAAAATAATAATAATAATAATTTATTTATGAATGTATAGTAATAATATAAAATTGTTATTTTTAATTTTTAATGTTTTTTGCTAATTTTAATATGGATGTATGAATCTAAATTGATATTTTTTATTTTTTTTTTGCACAAAATCATTTTTTTTTGGACATTATTACTATTTTTCATTATAATTTTCTTTATTAGACATAATTATTTTTTTTAATGGACATGCAAATTTCAATTCATGTTATGGTAGGAAGTTTTTGTTTTCATTGACTATTGATGCCATATGTATGGTAGTTTGTATAACATTTTATATTTTAATTTAATATTATTTTTGCAAAATTGTTTGAGAGTGAATCTCTCAAATATTTGGATTTACAAATTAAAATTATTTTTTTGTTGGAAGGTTTTATATCAAAATTTGGGGTTTTTTGCGATTAATTGGTTTACAAATATGAATCTAAATGAATAGTTCTTTGGTTGAGAGTTAAGGATGGAGGGTTATCTACTTTGCTATGATCTTTGAATATTGGTGGATGATGAAATTAGATTACACACCATCATTTTCACCAAATGTGCTCAATCAATTAAATATTGTCCCTTTGATAAATTAAAACTACAAAAATAATAGAATATGTAAAAATATTAAATATAAATAGAAATTTGACACTCATAAATATAACATAAAATAAATTCAATATTACATTAAATACATGTCATTCATATATAAATTTCAAAAGAAAAAACTATTAATAGATATAGAGACATTCAAAGAAACTAAAGTAAAGATATAAATTTAAACTATATAATCTCAACAAGATTAATTACAACAATTTACAAAATTTAATTTTAATGAAATTTTTTTATGTTTACTTACTATTACTTTTGTAAAAGGTATACACAAGTATCCTTCAGTTGGAGCTAGAAAGATTGGTATTTTGTCCCAACCAATGACAGGGATACAATCAGATGGTGTGGGTCATCTACAAGGCACATACAATGTGAAATTTGGATACAAGATTAAAGAGATGGCCATGGCCATGGCCCCACAAGACTAGCGATGCAAGTTGATATGGGGAAAGAAATGCCTCCCCAAAGCAAGAGGTTTTGCTTGGTTGACGTTATAGAAAAGAATCCTCGTGGAGGATAGATTGGCCTCTCATATAAGAGAATTTAATGGCTTAAAAATTTCCTTATGTAAGTTTAATATAATGAATGATATAAAACATGTGCAATATAGTTTGTTGTATTATATCAAATGTGTAAGAAAATATTATAAATAATTAGTTAAATTCACAAAATAATAATTATTATTTATGAAGGAATAGTAATAAAATAAAATTGTTTTTTAAATTTTTTTTAGTATCTTTTTGTTAATTTTGATATGGATGTATGAATCTAAATTGATAATTATTTTGTACGCAATCAAGAAATATTTTGACATTATTACTATTTTTCATTATAATTTTCTTTATTAGACATAATAATAATTTTTTAACGAACATGCAAATTTCATGTCATGTTATGATAGGAAGTTTTTGTTTTCCATTGACTATTGATGTCATATGTATGATCGTATGTATAACGTTTTAGATTTTAATTTAATATCATTTTTGTAAGATTGTTTGAGAGTGAATCTCTAAAATATTTGGATTTAAAAATTAAAATTATTTTTTAGTTGTAAGGTTTTATATAAAAATTTGATTATTTTTTGCAATTAATTAGTATACAGAATCTAAATCTAAATGAATATTTCTTTGGTTGAGAGCTAAGGATGGAGGGTTATCTATTTTAATACCATCTTTAAATCTTGGTGGATGATGAAATTAGATTACACACCATCATTTTCACCAAATGTGCTCAATCAATTAAATAATGTCCCTTTGATAAATTAAAACTACAAAAATAATAGAATATATAAAAATATTGAATATACATAGAAATTTGACACTCATAAATGTTACATAAAATAAATTCAATATTACATTACATACATGTCATTCGTATATAAAATTCAAAAGAACAAAAATATTAATAGATATAGAGGCGTTCAAAGAAACTAAAGTAAATATATAAATTTAAACTATATAATCTCAACAAAATTAATTACTACAATTTCCAAAATTTAATTTTAATGACAAATTTTTATGTTTACTTAATATTAAAGTAATATGTAAAAAGTATACAATATTTATAATTAATAATTAATAATGGAAACCAATAAAATAAAATTTATAGCTATTTTATTTATTAGATGTTAATGTGATGAAAAATAAGAAAGAGGTAAATTCCCAATTTCTTTTAAGAGAAGAAATTTAATATAAATAGTATAAATAAACAAATTATAACACTACGTAATGATTTTTTGAGTAAAATTATTATTTGTTCAAATATTTCTCTTTTCTTCAATCAATTCCATGCTCTAGTCATACACCACTCACATTTTAAATTAAATTTTCTCATCTTATAATTATTTTAGATTGTCTTTTTATGCAAAAAGATTCATGGTTGTATTTTAAGTGAAAAAATACAAATGATTCATTTATTACTCTACCTATATGATTTATAACATTGAAGCCACTAGAGATTAAGTAGATTGAAGTTTTTTTTTTTCTTTTCTCTTCACGTCACAAAACTTTTATAAATATTGTACTATCTATTTATGTAATGCCCCGCCACACAACCCTAGAGGAAGTTGCAATTCACTACTTAAATGCACCAATTTTTTTTTTGTTTAAGTACAAATAACATGTAAGATGAATACACATTGCCAACATCCTCTAAGGCCACGAGACAAAGATTACTTTAATACCCAAACAACAACAAACATTACTATAAACTAAAACATTAAACACTTAAGGAAATGAGACAACATACATTCCATACAAGATAACTTACAATGAAGTATAAGAAATACCAAAATATTTCAATTAACAATATTTAAACAATAAGATTACAACACTCATTCCCCGAATGAGGTAATTCCAACAAAATGATTACATAATACAATTCCACCTCGATAACAACTGAGGGGTAATAAAATACCATAAGAACTGAGAGAACAAGGAATGAGAAGAAACTGATTCCCACGAGCTCTCCAACTAGAAATCACGAACACACGAACATGAAGAAGAACCAACAGAATAAGATGCACACCACCTGACCATGTGGAACCCAAAGGGCCCACTCCCTCCGTGCTAGGAGATAGTAACCAGGAATTCCTACACAAGACCATCTACCACTAGGCACGGCCACACAAAACTACTACGAAATAAATACAAGACCTCATCACATGACTAAATGGTCATATGTACAACTCTAGGTACGAACTCTCACAACACTGACATAGGTTTCATTGCTTCCAGACATAGAATAGATCAAGAGTGTCACAAATAACAAGTACCAACTACTAACTTAGGAAGAGTTTCATCGCATAGCTCGTCAAGGGATATCCTCTAGGAATCTTCCTAGGCTCCGACCCCCACCTTGGGTTATCCTGGTGGCCTCTACCAAAATCCCGGCACCCATGCTCACTCATGCGGAATCAAATACCTCTCGTGAAGATGAGATAGATGATCTTTCCATTCCAGGCCTTCCTATCTCATCCCAAGTCTCGTACTAGCCCTTGGGTCCATGAGCGAGGCACAATTATCTTGTTTAATGTTTGATGCAACCTAAGCTTCTAAAAGTTTAATTTAGTTATCACTGAATTAACCAACTTGCAAAGGGTTATCCTGGAACCACTTTGTGCACTGGCGCCCATTGCAAGCCACTCTCCTAAGACAACACACACAGTAATAACCATAATAGGTATCCTGATAAACACAACCTCTCCATTCAAGGAGGTAACAATCAAGAACTCACACCAACACTGGAGGCAACAAGGTTAAGGCCCTCTCCAAACATTGGAGGCAACAAGGTTAAGACCCTCTCCAACCACTGGAGGAAAATAATAAAACAAAACCACTCCATCCAAGGGGGCACATATTACAAAACCTTCTCCTATTCCCAAGGAGGTACAAATTACAAAACCCGCACGTGAAAACCGGGTGAAATGACATGGTGTCACATGCACATTTTCCCATGGCACAGCAAAATTGACTCACGTACCACAATCCCATACCAATACATGAACTCCTATCTGGAAGACTTCAACATTGACTCTATTCTCCCAACATTGAGGATGAACATTATAACACTACAAGCATTCTAGACAGTTAAGTAAACTAATGTTTGAATTTCCTAAATCCAGTCAAACACAATTTACATGACTTCCGTTTATCCAAAAAATCAAACCCATTTCTTTTCACGACAAAGAAATATGCAAAGAACATATCACATACTCTAAATTTCACAACCATATTCCAAAAAAAACCAAGACATTTAAATAAATAACATCATTGAACTGGAATTAGACCAATCAATCACTCTATGTCTCACAAGCATATACTATAAATAAAATTACTTGATTAACAAAACATTTCAATTAAATAATAAGTCCTTCCTTTCTCTTAGTTTTGCCATTATATTCTATAATTAAAACATCTTGATAATAACACTTAGATCAACAAATTAGTCTTCAATTTCAACTCAACATTAAATAAATCAACTAAAACTCATCTCTACTTGAACACAATATATTCCAATCAATTATACTAAATAGTAATTGCATATATCCTCTTGCCGACATTAAAGAATTTAATCCAATAATACAACTCTACTTGATCAATCTATAATTAATCAAAATCAAATTATCAATAAATAAAAATTTGACAAATAAATTTCTTTGATTACAATAAATCATCCGTTAATCCTAAGCTCTTCAATTTTGTTCCATAGTTAAAGATCATAACCATCTGTCTGAACTAAGACATTCATTATTTCTAAGTTTCTCAATTGTCTTCCATACTTAGAATGTTTTGATAAATAGACATCTAGATGAAATAAATTAATCTTGAATTCAAATTCACATCAATGATTTAACTAAATGTTAATCAAGTCACTTAATCTAAATTACCACATGGATTAAATAAATAAATTAATCGAATTCAATATTCTAGATACTACAAATGATCAACATCAACTTTCATTTCTTCAATACCAATGCAATAATCATTTTAGAGTAAGTTCTATTTTCAGTATTCAAATATCATCTAAATGTGTACCCCTAAAAGATCATTTAGGATTCCAAGATTTCCCATTCAAAACATCATTTAAAACCCCATTAATTAAAATATATCTAATAATTTCATATATTTCAATTAATCATATTTTATTCCTTATTATTTTGCATAAACGAAATATGACTTTAATATACATTTAATGATAGATTAAATTCACTTCTTTTGAAATTTACGACTATTTATAAAAATGCCAATTTCTTCAATTGTAATAACCCCATGATCATTATAAAATTTCAACTAAAAATTTAACATCCTTTTATTATGCCCAATAAAATATCAGTTAAATAAAATATTATTTTATTTGCATAAGAATAAATTATTTAAAGTTTAAATTTAAACTCCCTTTTTAAATTTCCATAATGCAAAATTTATTTAATTAAAATATTATATTTATATATATATTTTAATAACATATAAATATATTATATATATAATATTATAAAAATATAATATTATAATATATATTATATTTATATATTATAAAATATACATATAACTTAACACATTAAAATAACAATTAACCCAAAATCAAATTTTATTAACTTTTATTTTATTTTTGAAAAGCAAGGGTAAATGGCCGAAGCCCTAACCCGCAGCCCCTGCCTCCCGTGGCCGGCGGGGCTATGTGCTCTTCCCACCGCCCATCGCCACCCATGGTGGCGGGGCTATGTGCAAAGCACACATCATCCGTCGCCAATGACGGCAGAACTGTGTGCTTCGCACACAGTGACCGTCGCCCGCGGGCGGCGGGGCTGTATGCCGAGCACACAGTGCCCGACTCCTGGCGATGCGGCGGCTGTGGTGGTGGTGGGGGTTGGTCTCCCCACCCCACAATAAATTACAAAAAAAAAATTATATTATTTTATTTCTGCGTTTTTCCAGAAACGAAAAAATTGAAAATCAAAAATTTCATGGGGTTTTTTCTGGGTTTAACCCAAACTCAGAATTTTTCAAATATATACAAACATATTTGTGAATATATCCATGTATTGATATGCATGGGTATATTCACAAATTTATATACCCAGATTTAATTTCATACTTAAATTGTGAAAATAATCCAAATACTTTGCAAGAATAGAAGTTATTTTCAAAAAACATTAAGAGGGTTTCAAAATCTAGTTCTAAAATAGAGTTTTCTTTGATTTTGTTTCCATTTCATGGTGTAAATTTCTTGTTTGGTTTCTATTTCCAAATCTATCTACAATTTTGCAAATTGGAAAGCTTTTCCATGAATTTTCATTGAATCCAAAACTATATTTTCAATCATAAAAAAAAAGAGCAAGAAGATGAAGGGAGAAAGGATGGAACCTTATGTTTTCTCCAAAATTTGCAAGCTTCCACAATGGAGATTTTCAAGCACTCTTTCAACTCCACAATCTTAGTCTCCTCCAAGCTCTCCACCAAAATCCTCACAAGAATTTTTTTGCTCTCCAATTTCCATCCTCCATTTCTAAAATTAAAAAGAAAATAAAATCCTAATTTCCTTATGCAAGCCTTTCCCCCAAATTTGTCAAAGCCCTAAAATGGACTCACCCACCAAACTTATTGCTAAAATGAAGATATTTCATTTTTGCAAAATCATAAAACAATTTCTATTTCCAAGTGTAATTTGCATAATATCCTTTTAAAATAAAAATCTATTTACAACCCCAAGGTCAAATAAATTTCCTTTAACAAAATATAATTCAACAATTCATAATAACAATATTTTTTTTCAACTTTATTTCTAGGAGTAAAATATAAAACATATTTCTAATTTTGATTTAATCCAAATATCTAATGATGCCAACATGACTAAATTGATTTAATTTATCTCTATTAATTTAATTAGTCAATAAAATAAATCTAATTCAAAATTAGATTATTTTATTAATTAAATTAAATTAATTAATTAATCACTAATTTTCCAACATCTCAATAAGACAAAACAATCATCATTTATAAATTTCAAAAGCCATTTAATCACTTTTAACTTGCAATTAAACACATTTAATCATTAATTAAACTACGCAAGTCATTTAATAAACTTTAAACTTGAAATTAAATAAACACTCAAGGGGAAACTGACCAAGTTAAAACAACTGACCCCAATGACAACCCGACAACACACTATGACTAGGGTGACGACTTGGTTCGGAAAACCTAGCTACTATCTCCCAATCAATTTTCGTTGGTAAATGGACACGCTCACACCTATGAAACTAGGTGGAGTCGATGTCATGTACCTGCAAACCTGCAACAAAGAACATGTCGAACGTGCAACATATATATGTATGTTATGATCAAACACGTCGTGAAGGGGAAATCTCAGAATTGTAGGGTGCTCACAAGCGAGTGATACAACCCATCCCCTCCACCAATACAGTATCTCTAATTGACGCATCTAACATCAATGATATGATCAATAGCATAAAACATCATTTAATCATATATCTTCTAAGTTATTCTAAATCATGCCATAAGGATAACATCAGAATAAAAGAACATCACATCAACATATAACTTCCACATCATTTAATCAATCACGATCACAAGTAATCAAGTTCCAAAGTCCAAGCATGTTCAGACACATTCGTCGCATCATGATATAACATGTGCATCACCAAACAGTTCATGATCAAATAATCACTAAGTACACAATCACATCATAAGCATAATCAGACATACAAAGAACCTTTCCAATCCAAATATCCAAAACGGAGGGGTGTTACAATTTAAATATATATATTTTTGTAAATTCTTGTCTTAAGTATTAATTTTAAATTAAAATTTATGCTTAATGATAAATTCACAATCATGTAGGAAACACTCCTTTTCTAGAGTTATTTTTAATTTATTCTTATTTGAATGTTGAAGTGTTTTTTTTTTCTTAAATTCTTATAATTGATAAGCATCTCTTCAATGAGGTAATTCTACACCATCATAGTAGATAGAATATTTCTGAATAATTTTCTGAAATTCTCCTTGACAGTAGTTTAATTTTCTTAGTATCTTCATTTTGAGCCTAACCTATCATGATTCGTGTGCCCTTCTTCTATTATGTCTAACATTATACCACAAAACATAATATATTTATAATTCTTGTAGAATATACAAAATAAATTTCAAGTACAATATATATTATTCATTGAGATGAAGGTTTTCACCTTTCAATTGTTTAGAACATTCATATAAAGGAAGCTAAATAAACATTAAAAAATAATATCCATCCTATTAAAGGATTTTGAATGAGCATAACATAAAGGGTTTGAAAATCCTATCTTTTCTTTAAGACATCATTTTCTCATATATAGCCATACCTTACCTACTATTGATTACCTTTATGACCTATTTGATGTCAAATGTCTAGATTAAGTCTTCTCCTTTTATCCTTTTTATCTAAGAAAAAAATGGATAATTCTATCAATGAAATTGTCTTAACTTTTCATCTATGAATATATTCCTTGTTTTTCTTTTGTTTCTATTGAAGTATATAGCTTTTGATAGTAGAGCTACTGAAACAACACTAAATTTATAAAATTAGAAGGCTTGGCAACCTTATCAAGCTAAAAAAATATCATTATTGGTGAAATCATGACAAATGGTTTCCCTAAAGGAATAAGGGGGTATTTTCTATACTTATCCCTCTCCCTAATGGAATTTCATTACAAAAGAGATCATAAGGAGTAGAGATTGAATTTGAACCTCAAAGGTGAGTAAATCAGATCTGAATCCCAGTCCTTGAGATAAATGGGATAGATCTTAATCCAAATTAAAATAATATGCAATGCTTAAACTAAATGAACTATAAGACCTACAACATGAAATACAAATTCTTGAAAGTACATAAACAAAAACCACAATTTGGAGGCAGCATTGAGAAGGGTAAGGACACATGTACCAGTCACCAAAAGTAGGTTTTGAGCTTTGCTGAAGGACAGGTTTTCCCTAGGGTGAATGAGTTTTGGTATGGGCTTATGAAAATTCTTTTTTTAGTCCTTTGAGGTAGGAACTTAACTTTTTTTTTGCATAGGTTCCACTATCAAAAAGCTGGAAATAAATTTTGAATCCAAGTTTCCATGATTTGACAATAATGAATGCAACAAATGCAAGGTTGTAAAATTTATCTTCAAGATCTTCAATCCTTCTTCAACCTATAATCATGTACATATAAAGAGGGAAAAATTGTTTTTTTTGAGTGAGGGTTTGCCTTAGTCAAACCCCATATTTTCTAATTAACCTTGATAAAAGAATAATGACAATGGAGAAGGAAATGATGAATGAAAACTTGCTTTCTAAAACTCACCATTGAACCTTCAATGGCTTCCCTTAGAGGATTGAAGTCAAATAAATAACTCCAAGGAATTTATTTTGCATTGCTTGATGGATTTGGACACTTGAAAATGCTTGGATGCTTTTAGGATCAAAAGTGCATATTAGCCTTCACAAGATGACAAGAACACACATAAGATTTAACATAATGTTAGAACCTTGAATGTTGCAACAAATGACTAATAAATATGCTCTTGAATGCTGTTGATAATAATATTTACTCTTGAGAATATTTGATCACGTGTGTTGGATTTGAATTGATAAAAAATACTATGTATTTATAGTTGTTTATCTAATTTCCCAAAAAATAGATTCCAAAAGCTTAAAATTGGATATGAAATTTGAATCATTAGAAGATCACAAAAAACAAACTCAAAAATGGGTCCTAGAGCTTGAAGGGGACCCATTCACCCTTGGGAAAATGTGTCCTAGCCTAAAAATCAAAGACACTCATTCTCCAATGTGATTGAATTATTGATTGCATTTACTAAATGTTGGTTTCCCTTTTGGAAAATGGGAATAATAAGGCTTTGTAATGCATAATTTGGAAAATTAGTTTAATTAAGTCCAATAAATTAATGAACCCAAAAAAAGTGTGAAATTTTAAAGGTATACAATTTCCTACAATACATTTAGCCCCCACTTTAGTTAGAGTATGAACTCACACTCAGAATCTCACTAAAGTAAAAAAATATGTGTCAAGAGAGGTTCAAGTGTACAAATGTTAGAAAGATAAGATAACAAATATCAATAAGGATGATTAAGCCCCCAGGATCAAAGATCCCATGGAAAGCCAAGGAAAAAGTGACACACAAGATGTGTAATATACATGTAGAAAGAGAAGATACACAAGCATACAATGTTAAAGCTAATGCAAAATTGATAGACTAGCCATAGTTGCATTGTTGTCCATAAAATATGCCCATGGATCCACTGGCAAGCAAGTTGTGTTATGCTAGGTGGCCATGAAATATAATCACAAGGGCTAGTGTAATTTGTTATACACTAGGTGATACCCAAAAGGAAAGATGAGAAACACACAATAGGTATACAATGTGTGAACTCATAAACATGGGGTGGCAATGGGTAAAGTCATCACAAAAATTATGTACCCATAAGTCATTGCCACAAAATAATCAATGTTATTCAAATGCTACACTAATTCCAACCTCTATGAATAAAAGTGAAGCAAATATGTCAACATGTTCATGTCAAAATGTGCTAATGTCAAAGTCCATTTCAAAATAATGCTAATGTAATAATTCCAGTGCTAATGTCAAGATAATGCCAATGTATGCCCACACTTTAAAGGAATTGCTAAACACCATACTACGAGAAATTACTTTAAAGTAGAAGTGATATATTTCAATTTATAAACAGGCCATGAGAGCTTATATGGAAAGCCCCATGATACCAATCATATATTCCAAAATAAATCTACATGAAAAGGGGGGTTTTTACCACCACATGCAATCTTAAAAGATAACACATAAGGAATCCATGGAATCAAGGTTAGTGCATGTCTTTGCCACAGTGATATAATAGAGCTTGGAACCATCATCATTCCTCAAATACCTCTTGGAACAATGAAAACAATGGAGAAATGACACCTAGAGAGATAGAAGATAAATAATCCTTTTGGGTCAACTTGAAAGAGAGCTAAATGTCTCAACACTTTGCATCCACTCCAAAAAGGAAAACACAAAAAAATGATTATGATAGATAGAAGAATGTCATGAAAAATTTAATTTCCTTTGTATTTTTGCACCAATAGAGTAACAAGGATCATCCAAGAGAAACTCACAAGCATAAAGGCACACCAAGCAACACAATATGGGGATCATAGTACACATACATGCAACCATAAAGAACATAGAGAAAAGAAAACTAGTATGTCACATGCGAGCCAACCTATAGCAGTTTGTCCACATCCCAATCTTGTTCATTATATACGAAAGACAAATAACTAGCCAAAAGAGTGATGATAAGTGCCATACTAGGGAAATGCTACCTAACCCCTTTCCCCCCAAATTTGGAACAAGAATAACCCAAGATAAGTCATATTATGGTGATCCTTGCAATATGGAAATATGATTTACATAAAGTGAAATACATGTAATAGTGAGTATTATATGATTCTATAACTATCACATGTCAAGGGAAAAAGTGTGTGCATTTTATCCAATTATATGGATAATATCATTTTCATCTATCAGCTTCTTTAAAGCACGACACTCATTAGTAAGATATCCAAGAGTTCTATGAAATTCATAGTAAGATATTTTTGTACTTTTTCCCCTTTTTTTTCTCAAATAGGTAGTAATGTAACCAGTCATAGATAGAGAAGTTTATCCATTTCTTATTTAGTCTCAGTTATAGTACGTAAAAATGGTAGCTTCTTAAGTTTATAGGGCTTAGGTTTCTTACTTGACTGGGCAATTGGTTGATATGGTGAGGGAACATCTTGATATCCTAATCCCTTGGTTTTTTCTAATGGTTGTTGTTCTAACAATTTATGGATCTCATGTGCTCATTTGTTATGTCACATCCTTGTTTACTTAAGATTCTAAAACCTTGACCATAACTCTCTTCTAAGTTGATGGGTGTATCAGTAACTTTATGAGCATAGGATATAAGAATATCAATGTTGTCATTGTGAATGAGTTTGTTCATGTTTTATGGTCGAGGCTTGCTTTGTGATTCAATTTCAAGATGCAAATGGTTGAACATGTCAAGTGGTGGGATGATAGGAGGTTTCAGTTGTTGCATGGAGGGATAGAAGGATGCATTGTTCTCAAGGTTATGGAAGGAATCTTGTATGAATTCTTTCATGTTATCTTCATCTTGACCTATGATGTCTATCTTGTGAGGACATTCATTAGGAGGTGAAGGTTCATGAATTTTTTCAATTGCATTAGTATCATCACCAAATACAAAACTTGAAACATCAACCAAATATATTAAAGATATTCACATTCTACCAAAACACATGTCCATGATGAAACTTTTCTTTGGATATGCAACTTTCAGATCTGAAATTTGATAATTGATTGATTTTAGATGTAAAAACCTAAAAATGATTACTTTTGAATGTCAATTTTAATTTCAAACAATGCACTATTTTTCAAAATTGAACTATATGCAAATAACTAATGAATTATGCAAGTTTTGAAATTGAAACATAGATATCTAGGTTGAAACAAACTGGTAAAATAGAGACAAAACAGTGTGCATAAATTTGGAAAAGCACCTATACCAGGATAGGTTCACCCTAGGGAAAATGAGTCCTAGGATAGTGTTCTAAAAAATTTAAATCTTACTATCTATCCTAATATTTAAGCTCACTGCTCCTAACGATATAGATTGTTTAGTGACAATTTTTCCTAAAACATGATGAAAATGCAAATGCAATTTTGTGACAATGTATGAATAAAATGACAATTATTTTTAATATATTTTTTAATGAAATGTTTATCTAAATGACTGAGACACACTTTAATGCAAGATACTATGTAGAAATAATGCAATATATTTTTGGATTTTTATGAATTTAGATGATGCAAACATGCAATATATAATCCTAAACATAATGCAAAACAAGATGATGAAAAACCTAGATCTAGGATTTCAAAAATCTCCAAATAAAAAAAGTATGATGTAAGATGGTCAAGTTCACCAAAATGAAATGTTGGGAAAGGGTTTCCCTAAAGGGATAAGGGGATATTTTCTTTATTTATCCTTCTCCCCAATGTCATTTCATTAGAAAAGAGATGGAAAGGAGTAGAGATTAACTTTTAGCCTCAAAGGTGAGTCAATCAGACCTAAATCTTAGTCCTTAAGATAATGAGATAGATTTGAAACCAAAATTAAATGATATGCAATTCTTAAACGAAATGAACTATAAGACCTGGAACATGAAATTCAAATTATTGAAAGTATAGAAATGGAAACCATAATTTGTAGGTAGATGTGGGAAGGGTAAGGACACATGTACCAGTCACCAAAGTAGGTTTTGAGCTCTATTGAAGGACTAGTTTTCCCTAGGGAAAATGAGTCCTGGTATGAGCTTCTAAAAAATATTTTTGTAGTTTTCTGAGGAAGAATCTTAGCTTTTGTTTTTCACAAGTTCCACTATTGGAAAGTTGGAAATAAAATCTAAATCTAAGTTTTCATGATTTGAAAAAAATGAATGCAACAAATGTAAGATTGTAAAATTTCTCTTCAAGATCTTCAATCCTTCTTCAACTTATAATTTGCACATACAAAGAGGGAAAAATAGTTTTTTTTGAATGGGTTTTTTCCTTAGTCAAAACCCATGTTTCGTAATTAATCATTGATAGAAGAATAGTGATAATGGAGAAGGAAATGATGAATGAACACTTGCTTACTACAACTCACCATTTAACCTTCAATTGCTTCCCTTAGAGGACGAAAGTCAAACACATCACTCGAAGGACTTGATCTTTCTTTGCTTGATGGATTTGGACACTTGAAATTTCTTGGATGCTTTTAGGATCAACGATGCATATTGGCCTTCACAAGATTACATGAACATACATAAGCTTGAACATGATGTTAGGACCTTGAATGCTGCAACAAATGACCGATAAATCTGCTCTTGAATGCTCTTGATAATTATATTTGTAGTTGAGAATATTTAATCATGCATGTTATATTTAAATTGATAAAAAGACTGTATTTATAGGTGTTTATCTAATTTCTTGAAAATTAGATTCCAAAAGCCGACAATTACATAAGAAATTTTGATGCAAAAAAAAAAACCTCATACCACGAACTCACAAAACAATAGAGATAAAACAAAAAGAGACCATTTCAAATCAAATATAAAAATTCTTTCATTCACATTTACACAAGTACAAATTTTCTCAATATATTTTTGAAATTAAATCTACACAAATGTTCTCCCTGTAGCTTCTTCTTGCTACCCCAAAGTTCTCTTTGCTATTGTTCAGACCTTCACACAACTCCTCCAAAATATCTGCACTTCTCACACACTAGTGCCTTGTCTTTTCTTCATTGGTGCTGCTCAAACCTGCAACCAAAACCCCAATGAATACCTCTACAAAGGTATCTTTCTACTTCCCATTCTACCCAAACTCCTTCACAAGTTTTTTTTAAACCCCAAAAATATGCATTAAAATCATTAATTTTCGCCCAAGAATGGGCTCTCCACTCTCCCCCAAGAATAAATATACATATACTATGCTTATTCAGATTTAAATGATGTATTTAAACTTCTAGTAACTCCTCCAGACACTGCTTTTATTCAAGGGTCATTTTTCTCTATAATGGGAATTTTAAAAATTGATTTTTTTTTAAATTTTCAACCTCTTTTATATTTTAAATGCCTCCCAAATTATTTATACAATATATAAACAATCAATGGGAATAAAAACTAATAAACTAATTTCCATGATATCCTTAATACCTTTCCAAAATAAAATTAATAAAATTGGTGTTTTGGAAGTGTTGAATCAAGTGTTGGGAGGCGAAAAAATGAAAGTTCTCTTATTTGTAAAAAAATTGGTTTGCAAGATTGGAATGGTACTCCATGTACCCCCAAATAGAGATTTTGTCCAAACCTTCATTATTTGAAAATTTTAAGCTTTTTGAAAATTGTTGACATTATTTTAACAAAATTTTGGCATTAAAATCTCCCAAACTAGAAAAGGTATGACTTTGATTCTTTTTGCACATTTCACATGCCACATCCATGAACTCCCCTACAAAATTATTCTACTCCAATCCTTAGATTTTTCTAGAAATAATTTTTGAAAACTACTTGCAAAGCCTTAAAATGGTGATTTGATAAAAAATGACTTTATTCAAATTTGAACACACCAAGAGTGTTCTAAAGCTGAGAGATGTCAAATGAACCCAAAAAAACACCAAAATTGAAATTCAAACCTGAAGCTTATTTTTTGGTTGATGTTGATTTCCAACATGCTTGGATGCTCCTGCATTAGACACACCATGTAGGAAATTTTTTGTGAGTAGAACTCACAAAATGGAGTGGAGTAGTAGAACTACTCTTGTAAGTTGTGGACAACCTGTAGCAAAATCCATCACTGATTTAGACAAAAGGAATTTCTTCCTCCTCCCCTTCCAACACTTAGTCAGGATACTTGTCATCCTCCTCCACCAAGTGTGCACTATTTTCATCCTTCTTTTCATGGACTCACATCCACCGTAGACCATCCCCCTTTTCCACATATCTTCTTCTCTCCTTTCCTTCTTAGTGGGATCCAACCTAGTACAAACCAACCACCTCCACCAAGTTCCTCATGCACCATCATTTACAACCTCTATACACAAACATGCAACATTTGTATACCCATTCACAACTAGAACTCCATTTTCCACTACTGCAATCTCTTTTCTAAATGGTAAATAATCATCACCTCTAAACTCTAAATAAAAATTTACCTTATCCTTCTTTGCTGCTCCAATATCACCTTCTTCATCCTCAAAACCCTGCATGTATGCATCTTCACAAGGCTATTCAAAATTTTTCCATGTATTCATGTTCTCCAAAGGACCATTGTCTGATGCATCCCCTTTTTTGTTGTCTACATTGAAGATAACTTCATCCAACATTTTCCTCTCAACTATCTTATCCAACATCCTCATGTCTTCTTTCAACAAGAGATGATCCTCTTCCTCACCAAGCCACTTTTGAAATCTAGGACCATCCATGTTCACAATTTATGATTGCGAACCCTCTTAATCTACTTCACATAGTGCACTCCATTCACATGTTATCTTTGCAACTTGTACCCCATCATCTTCTTCACTTGTGTGGGCTACCCCCACATGTTCTTTCTTACATTAAACCCCTACCAAAGGGCTGCAAGACTCTTTCTTTTTTCTCTTCTTTTCATTGTCCTCTTCTAACAGAACATTCTTCTTCCCATATCTCTCTTCCCACATTATCACTTCCTCTTTTATCTTCTTTTCTAATAAATTCACTTCAGCTTGGAGCTTTTCAAACTCTTCACAATTCTTCTTATTTTCCACGTCTTCCAATATTGATTTGAGAACAAAATTCTTATGGGCCTCTTCACGACCCATCCCATCTTCTTAGCTATAGACTACATCATGCTTCTTGATCTGTCTACACACGCTAACCCTCTAACTTCATTCTCCACCCATAGGTCCTAGCATATATTTCCTCACATTTGAAACTCTACCTACGCACTCAAAACCTTTGGCTTTGATACCACTAGTACAAACAAAAATAATATCATACCATGAACTCACAAAACAATAGAGATTAAACGAAAAGGGAAACCATTTCAAATCAAATATAAAACCTTTTTCATTCCCATTTACACAAGTAAATTTTTTCTCAATATATTTTTAAAATTAAATCTACACAAATTTTCTCATTGTAGGTTCTTCTTTCTTCCCCAAAGCACTCTTTGCTATTGTTTAGACCTTCACATAGCTCCTCCAAAATATTTACACCTCTCACATCTTGGTGCCTTGTCCATCCTTCACTGGTGCTACTTAAACATGCAACTAAAACCCAAATGAATACCTCTACAGAGGTATCTTTCTCCTTCCCATTCCTCCCAAACTCCTTCCCACGTTTCTTTTCAAAAACCCCCGAAAATGTCCATTAAGATCATTAATTTTGGCCCAAGAATGGGCTCTCCACTCTCCCCCAAGTATAACTCTACATATACTATGTTTATTCATATTTAATTGATGCATTTAAACTTTAGTAACTCCTCCAGAAGCTTCCTTTATTGAAGGGGTGTTTCTCTCTATAATGGGAATTTTAAAAATTGAAAAATCTTGATTTTTAGCCTCCTTTATATTTTAAATGCCTCCCAAATATTTTATATAGTAGATAAAAAATGAATGGGAATAGAAACTAATAAAATAATTTCCATGACCTCCATAATACCTTTCCAAAATAAAATTTATCAAATTGGTGCTATAAAAGTGCCAAATCAAGTGTTGGGAAACAAAAAATGAAAGTTCTCTGATTTTTGTGAAAATTGGTGTGCAAGCTTGGAATGGTACTACATGTACCCTTGCAAAAGGATTTCATAGAAATCTTCATGGATTTTTAAATTTTTAACTTTAAAAGAAAAATTGACATTATTTTAGCAAACATCCAACACTAAAATCTCTCAAACTAGAAAATGTATGACTTTTATTCTTCTTACACATTTCACATGCCACCTCCATGAATGCCCCTAAAAAAGTATTCTACTCCAATCCTTAAGATTTTTTTGGAAATAGTTTTTGAAAACTTCTTGCGAATCCTTAAAACGACGATTTGATAAAAACTAACTTTATTCATGTTTGAACACACCAAGAGCTTTCCAAAGCTAAGAGATGTCAAATGAACCCCAAAACACACTAAAACTAAAATTCAAACCTAAAGCTTGTTTTTGGTTGATGTTGATTTCCAATATGCTTGAATGCTCCTACATCAAATTTAAATCATTAAAGACCACCACAAACATATTTAAAATGTGTCCTAGAACTTGAAGGGTACCTATTCACCCTTGGGAGAATTGTTCCTAACCTAAAAATCCAAGACACTCATTCTCCAATGTGATTTAGTTATTGATTGCATTTATTAAATGTTGCACTTTCCCTTTCAAAAAATGGGAATAATAAGGATTTGGAATGCATAATTTGGAAAATTAGAAGCTTAATTAACTCTAATAAATTAAGGGGCCCAAACAAAGTGTGAAATTTTAAAGCTATAAAATCTCCTAAAATACAATTGGTTGAATTTCTCCACACTATCGTATCAATCCCAAATAAGGCTATATTTATAAAATCATAAGGCTTGGCTATCTTATAAAGCTAAACAATATTGTCATTCATTAAATTACTTTATATTATCTTATCAAGCTAGAAAATATCTTTACTTATTGAAATTATTCATATTCTCTTAAAATGAACTATTATAGTACTTGTGATTTCTTATTAGACATTACATATTGAGAACTTATTAATTATGAAAAGATTTGAGTGGCTAAAGTTTAAATAAAAATTAGATTCTAGCTATTGTAGATATTTTAACACTTAAACATTTTTTTTTGGGGTGGAAAGGGGAGATAAAAATATTATAAATTAAATAAAGAGGTTATGTCTTAATAATTTTGAAAACACCTAAAATAAAAATAAAATAAATAACCTCTACAACAAGCTTTGAAATGAACACAAAGTTTTATTTTTATTGTTAGAGTTAACAAATTTACCATTGGTCATAGATTATTAAGTCACACATAGTATTTTTTGGAGTTGGAATATTAATTATAGCATCAATATTCTCTTTTTTTACCTCAATATCATGATGTGATATGATAAAAATTTACAATTTACCACTATCCACACCAATACCACATTTACAAGAATTAAAATGCTTGTTATATTTACAAATTAATTAAAAGATTGATGGAGTATTTTGATGTGATCTTGATGTGAGATTGACCTAACCAAGATATAATTCACATAGTCTTCTAGGATATTATTAATAAATTAATGAAAAATTAGTCTCATATCACATTGGTATGTTTCTCCAACATTTTTTAGTTCAAACAAAATGACCACCCAACAAAATGTTCCCCAAGGTGTAATAAAAGTTATTTAATATTGATCCTAAGGATTGATAAAAAATATATTATATCTAGAAAAACCATCTATAAAGGAGATTAAATCATGTATATTGGTAGATTCAATGATCATATTGATGTTAGGAAGGGAAAACCATCTTTCAAATAAGCATTGTTGAGATCACAAAAATTAGCATAGATATGAATATGATTATTGAGTTTACCAAAAACCACAGTATTTGATATCTAAGGTAGGTTAATAGTCAATAGGGAAAATAAATACAAATTGTAGTAGCTTCTCAATCTCATTCTTAACAAATAATTTTGCACTGGCATTCATGTTTCAAATTATTTATCTTACTGGTTTGGCATCATCATGCAATACAATATTAAGTGTTACTACTTTAGGATAAATATAAGGAATATTAGACTATGACAAAGAAAAGAGATCAAGAAAGTGATGTAAAAGATTAACATTTTCTTTTTATTCATTAGAATGAGGGACCTTTCAATTTAGGATAACCTTCTTAAAACTAGATGGGTCTATTGAGACATCAACAATATCTCCTACAAGAAGGGCACTATAGTCTATGAAATCATGGGGATGAGGGAATTCTTGGGGAATTTATTGATGAATTGATGTAAAATATGATTTACAAGAATCCTTCCAAAAGTGTTTCTTAGTATTTAAACACTAAGGAAATACATGATCATTATGATATCGAGGTAAGTTCTAACAAACTCCAAGGAATTCAACTATGGATTCATTAGCTGGAAAGGCATCAAATGATGGTTCTTTAGTATTGGAACTTGTTTCTATTATTTTGGGATGACCTAGATTAAGTGATACTGTAGAATGATTTTGATATACCGTATTCACATTAAGGGAAGGTCTATGTGAGGCTTTAGTGGACTTTAAAGGGTACTAACCAAGAGTAGTCATCAAACCTTGTAAGTTGAGTTCTAGAGGGACATTGATACCTTGTTAATTTATACCACAACCATTACCTTTATACCCAAATTGAGAAAATATTTTAAATCCTTGGCCATAAATAGATTCAATTTCCTTTGAAAATGGTAGCTTTCTATGAATGGTTTCATCAAAATTGGGTGTATTACTAGAATCAATTATCAAATTAGAAGAATGGGTTGTAGTGGTAAGATTAGATGTTTGATAAGGAGGGATAGAGGATTGTGTAGATGCTACTAAAATATCGTTCTATAGTTTAGGATTTTATAGTGATATTTAATACTCCCCAATGAAGTTAGGTGTAAAATCTAAAAAAACCCAATCATCCTCAACAAAGCATAGTTGTATGTGATTCACAATCTTTAATATCTTTATCATTTGAAGGAAATGGTTCCACATTTAATATGGAATCAAAGTAATAAGAGATTTATGAATATTATTTTTATGTCCAACTTCAGTTTGCAGATTTTTTTTTAGATTTATACTTGATTGATTGTATATATATTTCTAGGTATGTGCAGGATCATCATGGAAAAAATAGGCCCTTACGTGGCGAAAAATTCAAAAAAATCAGAGTTATGCAACTTGAAGTAAAAATTTGAATAAGTTATCTATATTATTTAAAAAATATTTAAGAATAGAATATGTAGAAAATTGAATGTAGTTTCTAAACTACTATGTTCATTTTAAAAAAAACTATTTGGTGAAAATTTGAAATTTCAATGTAGTAGGACTTAAATTTCAGGAAAAAAATAAGTAGGCGTCTGTCTGACCACCCTAACCACAATAAAATGATAATATTTTTTTATAAGATTTTAGATATAACTAGAGGATTCATGCCCTGATGTGATGCATATTTTTTTGTAATTTTTTTCCAAGTAAATAATTAATTATTATTTTGTTATTAAAACTTTTAAAAAATATAATTTTTTTTATGTTTGACCACCTTAACTTGGTCAAAAATTCATGACTTTTTTTTTAATCCTATAGTATGTGAAGCATAGTATGTGACACATGTTTCAGATTCAAAAATTTGATACCATTTGAAAGCTATAGATGTTTTTCAATCAACCTATCAATCAGGACTTTAGTCGTAATTCAAATAGAAAATGAATAATAATTATTTATTAAATTCAAAGTAAAGTATAATTTATATTGGTGGGAAGATGGGAATCTCATTTAAAAACCCTTTTTCATTTTATCAATTTTGGGTAAAAAAAGTCATTAGCCACATACCCTACACATACCCATCATATCGCCACTTTTTGGCCCATCATGATCTTGCACATACCCTTCTATCATACACAAATTTCATTATACAATTAATAGTAGATGAAACTACACCCATGGCATGAATCCAAAGTTTACCAAGAAGAAGAGTATATGAGAGAGAATCAGGAATGACACAAATAAGGGTAGATAAAATCATAGGTCCTACATTAATTGGTAATGTTATTGTTTCTAATGACTATCTACCAACATTATTCAAGCCACAAATAGAAAGAGTTTTAGCTTTAATGAGAAATGTATCTAAACTGATCTTATGTAAAAGGTAGATACCAAAACTGTTAATAACTAATCCATTATAAAGAGTACACTCAATTCAATGTTTGTTAATGATGACAAAAATCATGAGATCATCATACTACTTTTTAAATTTTATGAGAAAGTAACTCACTTTGATGAAATTCAATATCTAAGTTTGTTGCATGAATATAGTCTAATAAAGATTCTACATCATTCAATCTAATAGAAGATGGTACAAAAACCTTCTATAAATCCTCTTGGAGCATTTTGTGGTATGTATGAGAGGTTTGTATTAAGTTATAAGTAGATATCTTAGCCATAGTAGCACAAATCTTCTCAATTATATCATACTCCTTACCATTATTTGAGGGAGACGAGGCACGAGAGGAAGAATTAGTTGGGGAAATAGAATTGACATGGGAAAAATTGGTGTCTATTTATTTTTTTGTTATTTAAAGTATTATATGTGTGAGAAAATTTATGATAATGTTGTTTTTGTGACACATTTTGATGTTTATGATTGTTTTGATTGAGTTGTTTTTAAAAGTTTAAGATGTGACCAAGAGGTTTAGGCTAGTTTGAACCACCTCAAATAATGAGAAAATGTTACTTTTTAGCTGAGGAACATCAAAAGAATGATACAAAATAATTTGTAGTTTTATTGATTCAATTGCATTAATTAATCTTTAATATATATAGAGGTTTCATGATTCTTAGAGGATAAGTTTATTGAGATGAATTCATCAAGGGATTCATCTAGCATATCAAAATCATCACTAAAGGGCTCATTGAATGCACGAAAATATTGTAGAAAGAGATCCAACATGATCATATAATCTTACTTTCTCCAAGATGTTAAAATATAACAATAAAAATTTCTTTGAAAAATTATGGGAAAGTGTCAATTTAAGGATAAATAGTTGTTTGTGTTTTGTTTTCTAAGATAAATTGGTCAAATATAATTGAATTTAATTTTTATAGGATGTTGTGTAGTAAAATGCATACCCTTGCATTTTCACACTTTTTTAGGCCCTCCTTGCTTTATTTATGCTTCTTTATTGCTTAATTGGTCCTATTTTGTGTCCACAAGCCCTATGAATTACATCTTTTTTCAGGTTGATCCCAATATTCTCCAATGCATAAATGATAATTTAATGACTCCATGTCTATGTCCTTGATATTTTGGTAGGGACTAAAACGCCACCTAGGGTGTCTTTGTCCCCCAAAGGTCTTAGGACCTTGATTTTGAGGAATCTTAATTGGGCCCCTTTTTGGTTTATGTGCCCCAAGTTTTGTGGCTTGGGACCAAGATGCCACCTAAGGTGTCTTAATCCTCGTTGTGTCATTTTTGAGATTTAATTTCAAATTTTGGCAGGATTTAGCCTCCTTTATTTAATGAATTCATATGTTGGCTTGGTGTATTAAGCATAGATAAGTATAAATACAAGGTTCATTGATTCATTTCAATCAAAGTCTTTTGTGAGAGCTTTTATCATAGCATAATTTAGTTCACAAGATCATTCAAGAGAAGATTCATCAAGCATTTGGAGCCATCATCAAGATTCAAGCATCATATGAAAGAGTTTCTTGCATCATGTGTGTTTTTGTGCTAACATTTGTGATGTATGGTTTTGATTCAAGCAAGCAATTCAAGCAAGATCCTTCAAGCATTCAAGATCCATATCCATTGCAACCATTGCACACAAGTTTGAAGAATTTATAATGTTTTGGTAAGTTGTAGTATTGCATGTTGTTCATTCACCATTTCCTTCATTATTTCTATTTCATTTGAAGGTTTAATTACCAACAAGGGGTTTGACCAAGGAAAATCCCCATTCAATAGCAAACAAGTTTTTCCCCTCTTGCATATTTGTGATTACAGATCTAGGTTAAAGTATTGAATATCACTTGGATTGCAAAGTTGTAAAAGTTACAAAGTTGCATTACAAAGTTGTCATCTTCATGGAAACTCACCTATAGGCTAAATTCAAAAGTTTAAGAACTAGAGATCGGAAAGGAAGCAAGTGCAGACCTTAAAGTCCAGTGTCACATTTAGAATTTTCAAAAATTTAGAACATGACTAATATGCCACCTTTGGAATCTTAGTCCTCTCAAGCATATTTTTTAGAGATTCCTTCAAATCCAGTTCTGACATCCAAAGACTTTGCATCTGCCCCGAAAATAGTAGTGGGACTAATATGCCATCCTGGGCGTCTTAGTCCTCCATAACACTTTTTGACAGCTTCTTTACATTTCCAGAATCCTCACAACATCTCTAGACTTCCTAGGTACACACATCCTAATTTCCAGTTTCATAGTTTTTGTATTTTGTTTATCTTTCTAGGTCATTTTGCATATCATATTGTGTTTTCCAACATTTTCTTTTCCAAGCATTTGCTTGGTGGTGAACCCATTTAAGCTGAAAATCCCCCTTCCTAGGTCCTTCCTAATTGAGAATTGACTCACCTTGTGAGGTTTCTAGTCAATCCATTTTTCCATAAATCATTTTGGTGAACCCAAATTTTAAGCATTCATTTCTCATTTGGAGTCCATTAAAGTCCTTAGATCTAGATTTCATTCATTCTTCCATTCCATCTTGCATTAGTGAAAGTGCATCTAGGGTTTCTTGCATTTTGCGTTAGTGAAATTGCATTTAGGGTTTCTTATATTTGCATTCGTGAAAGTGCATATAGGTTTCATCTTTACTTTATTGCATCATTTCATTGAAAAACTGAAAAGTGCATTATTTTTCACCTTCATTGCATTTACAAAAATTCTTATTGCATTCAAAAGTGAAAAAAATTACATTCCGTATTGCATTCAATTTCTTATTCCTAGTTACTCTTTCTTGCACTTATTTGCACATTTTTCTGTTTTTGAACATTAGTATCTTTCATAGGAAATTTTCAAACATTGTTGACATTCAAGAATTCACTATTTATTTGCAAAAAACCTCTACTAGGACTAAAACACCTTCTTGGAATCTTAGTTCCTCTCAAGATTTTTGCCTCAGAAGTCTCTCTTTGTTGTTTGATGCTTGTTTCAGTCCCTAGAATTTCAGAATCTCGCCAGGAGGACCAAGATTCCCTTTCTAGCATCTTAGTCCCTGTTGACTTTGACTCTCCATTTTTTGGATCTGAAAATTACTTTTCTATGTTTCTATGGGTTTCCTTTCATTTTCTGTTTTAGTTTCTAGAATTACTGTTATCTCAATTTATTTCATTTCAAGTGCATTCATTCAATCTTTCATCATGGATATGTGCTTTGGAAAGTTGTGGATGACTTTCAAATCTTTCGTAGATGTGTCAAATTATTCATTTGGTAATGACCCTAATGAAATTGAACTCACTCATGCTCACTCAACTCCTACTGCATGTCCTCGTGATGTTGACATCATTGGAGAAGATGATGACAACATGAATAAGTTCTTGAATGATTTTCTTGATAACCTTGAGGCTAATGAATCTTTCTATCCCTCCTTGAAACAACTAGTTCCTCCTACAATACCACTTCTTGAGATGTTTGCTTGCTTACATCCTGAAATTGAAGCAAAATTTGAATCTAAATTCCCTACAATAGGTGAACCTAGTTCCTCTAAACAAGCAAACACTCAACCATTCTATGATAAAAAAGTAACAAACACTCCAATCAATCTAGAAGAAACATATGGAAAAGGCTTCACAATCTTAAACAAACAAGGATGTGATACAAAAAGTGAACATGGGATTCATCAAATCCTAGAACAAAAACCAATCGATGAAAACACAAATGGATTAAGATATCAATATCCCTCTCATAATGAAAAGCCTTCTTGAGAACATCTATGGCTCTAAAATAATGGTACGGTGATCTTGGATTCTCCTCCTAATATTAACATCTTTCTTCCTAAAGAACAACCAATAGATCATAACAATAACAAGGATAAAGATAGGATCATGTCAAGACCTCCTTCCCTAATCCCATCTAGAGAAGTTGGTGAATCTAGCAAGAACAAGAGGCCTTACAAATTAAAAAGGTTACAACCTCTCTGTCTGCCACCTAAAAGTGAAAGGAAACTAAAACTACTTCTCAACAAAGGACTTATAACATTACCACCTATGAATAGATTAGTTCTTTATCCTAAAGATCCAAAATTCCCACATTGTGCATATCATCGAAGTCTTGGGCACAATACCGATGAGTGTCATGCATTCAAGTTAGTATTGCAAAATTTTCACTTTGATAGCAACGATTACCATCAAGTGATGGCATAGCTTATCCTTCTCCACCTTTCTTGTCATGCAATAGTTGTAGAATACTCTATTCTCACTATTACATGATCCTTCTCATCACCTGCCTTGGCCCATTCTTGTCTTGCACTCAGTGGAGGCAAGAAGTAGATGGCCTCATCCTAGTAAGGAATTTTTTGTTGTCCCTTAGGTTCGTTATCTACCTTCCACTTATACATACTGAGATTGGGAGGTGGGTGACTTACTTTAAGTTGACTCTCCTATGCCTTACTATTCTTTTGCATTTTCTTTTTTCTTTTTCTTGCATTTGCATTACGTGATCCCTTGTGATGTTTTGTTTGATGTTTCTTTCTATTTGTACCTTCATTCTTCTATATGTCATATACTTTTTCCTTTTCCTTCCTCTTTTATCTTTGTTTTCTTTTCATTTTTTATCTTGTGTTTTCCTTTTGGAGATGATGCAAGGCATTGAGATATTCATGTCTCCTTCATGTTGACCCAAAAAAAATTTCATTATCTTTTCTTTTCCTTTCATTTCCTTTTTTGTCTTATGTTTTCCTTTTCGGGATGACGCAAAGCATCAAGAAACCCTATGTCTATTCCATGTTGACCCAGAAGGCTTTCCTTTTATTTTTTTTCACTCTTTGTGTCATTCTTCCAGTTCTATGTGTATTTGGGGAATGATGATAGTTCTAAGCTCTCTTATATTATTGCAACAAAGACAAATACTAACCCCAAATCCGTAGATCCCTTATATGTTATGGGGGGAAACCCTCTTTTCCTTTTCATTTTTGGATACTTTAAAGTAACTGCTTACAACATGGTGTTAGAAATTTCTTTAAAGTGGGGCCATACATTGGCATTATTATGATTGCATTTTTCCTTTTCCATGTTCTTTGATGCGATTTTCTTGTTTCATGCGACATATTTTCCTCTTTGTGGTGACATTGGGAGTAATGTCCTTCAAGAGTGCGATCTATCTTAGCATATTATATTCCCCTTAGGGGTGATGCGATGCACTGCATCCCTTAACTGGTAAATATTCTATCCTTTGATCGGTCCTCTCTTAGAGACATTAGGAACATGTCCCATAAGAGTAAGACCTCACATGAACTAAGCAAAATCCCTTTGAGCATCCCTCTATCTTGGTGCATTTTTCCCTTTTGTACCTTATTAAAGTCATGGAAGTATGGCTTTGATATGGTCCCTTCGGGCTCACCTAGTGAACACCTAGCTTCACTAGCATATGTTAGCATGCATTTTTGTACCTTATTAAATTCATGGAGCTATAGATTTGATATGGTCCCCTGGGGCTCACCTAGTGAACACCTAGCTTCACTAGCCCTTGTGAGCATGCATTCTTATAGCTTATTAAATTCATGGAGGTATGGATTTGATATGGTCCCCTTAGGGCTCACCTAGTGGACACCTAGCTTCACCAGCCCATGTGAGCATGCAGTTTTGTACCTTATTAAATTCATGGAGGTATGGATTTGATATGGTCCCTTGGGGCTCACCTAGTGGACACCTAGCTTCACTAGCCCTTGTGAGCATGTGTTTTATTTGAATAGTGGAGAACATGTTCCACTGGTAAACCTTTTTGGATAAACAGGTTAGACTCAGTCCATCACGTTGGATAGCCAGTCAAAGCTTGATCCATTGTAGTTTATCTTTATCTTTTTTCCTTTTTCCTTGTCTTTGATGGTGTATGTTTTTTATTTGATTATGGCTTCATATATCATTTGCAAGCTTGATCTTTTGTGCTTATGTTGGTTTTCCATAGGATCTTGATCCTAGGGGCTTGGCCACACTCTTAATTATTGTCATCCTATGTTACTAGCATTTGTAAATTTGAACCCCTCTTGATTGTGGGGCTGGCTACTTTAGTGTGAGTTTGAAGCAATTTCATCCTCTCACTAAAGTGGGGGATAAATGTAGTGTAGTAAAATTCACACCCTTGCATTTTCACACTTGTTTGGGCCCACCTTACTTTATTTATGCTTCTTTATGGCTTAATTGGTCCTATTTTGTGTCCACAAGCCCTATGAATTACATCGTTTTCTGGTTAATCATGACATTATCCAATGCATAAATGATAATTTAATGACTCCATCTATGGAGCACTTGTAGGATCATGTTGGGCCAAAAAGTGGTGATATGATGGGTATGTGTAGGGTATGTGGCTGATGAATTTTTTTTAACCCAAAGTTGATGAAACAAAAAGGGTTTTTAAAGGAGATTCTCAGCTTTCCACCAATATAAATTATGTTTTACTTTGAATTTAATAAATAATTATTATTTATTTTCTATTTTAATTACGACTAAATTCTTGATTAATAGGCTAATTGAAAAACATCTATAGCTTTCAAATGGTATCACATTTTTTGAATCTAAAACATGTGTCACATTCTATGCTTCACATACTATAATATTAAAAAAAATGAATTTCATGAAGTTTTGACCAAGTTAAGGTGGTCAAACATGTGAGTTTTTATATTTTTTAAAAGTTGTCATTTTTTTTTCATAATTAATTATTTACTTGGAAAAAATTTACAAAAAAATATGCATCACATTGGGACATGTGTCCTCTACTTATATCTAAAATCTTATAAAAAAATATCATCATTTTATTGTGGTTAGGCTGGTCAGACAGACACCTACTTCTTGCTCTTTCCCTAAAATTTAAGTACTACTACATTGAATTTTCAAATTTTCACCAAATAGATTTTTAAAAAACCTAGTAATTTAGAAACTACATTCAATTTGATACAAATTATATTCTTACATATTTTTGAAATAATATTGATAACTTATTCAAATTTTTACGTCAAGTTGCCTAACTCGGTTTTTTTAATTTTTCACCACTTAAGGGCCTATTTTTTCCATGATGATCCTGCACATACCCTTTCCCTAATTTTTGGGTCCCGACTAAAATGCCACCTAGGGCATCTTTGTCCCTCAAAGGTCTTAGGACCCTAATTTTGAGGTATCTTAATTGGGACCCTTTTTGGTGTTTGTGCCCCAAGTTTCGTGGCTCGGGACTAAGATGCCACCTAGGGCATCTTAGTCCTCCTTGAGTCATTTTCAGGATTTAATTTCAAATTCTAGCGGGATTTAGCCTCCTTTATTTCATGAATTCATATGTCAGCTTAGTGTGATGTAATTTCAGGATATTACATGTATAGATAAGTATAAATACAATGTTCATTCATTCATTTGAATCAAATCCTTTTGTGAGGCATTTTATCATAGCATAATTAAGTTCATAAGAAAATTCAAGAGCAGATTCATCAATCATTTGGAGCCATCATCAAGATTCAAGCATCATATCAAAGAGTTTCTTGCATCATGTGTGTTGTTGTGCTAACATTTGTGATGTAGGGTTTTGATTTGAGCAAGAAATTCAAACAAGATCCTTCAAGCATTCAAGATCCATATCCATTGCAACCATTGCACACAGTTTTGTAGACTTTATAAGGGTTTGGTTAGTTGTATCATTGCATGTTGTTCATTTACCGTTTCCTTCATTATTTTTATTTCATTTCAAGGTTTAATTACCAACAAGTGGTTTGACCAAGGAAAACCCCCATTCACTAACAAACAACAAGATTTTCCCCTCTTGCATATTTGTGATTGAAAATATAGATTGAAGTCTTGAAGATCACTTAGAGGGAAAAGTCGTAAAAATTGAAAAGTTGTATTACAAAGTTTTCATCTTCACTGAAACTCACCTATAGGCTAAATTTAGAAGTTTTAAAACCTGAGATCGGAAAAGAACCAAGTGCAGACCATGGAGTTCAGGATTACATTTAGAGTTTTTAGAAATTTAGAAGAAGACTAATATGCCACCTTGGGTGTCTTAGTCCTCCCTATCATATTTTTTAGAGATTCCTTCAAATCTTGTTCTGACATCCGAAGACTCCACATCTTCCTTGAAAAACAACAATGGGACTAATGTACCATCCTAGGTGTCTGAGTCCTCCATAGCACTTTTTGGCAGCTTCTTTACATTTCCAAAATCCTTATAACATCTCTAGACTTCCCAGGTATAGACATCCTAACTTCCAGTTTCATAGTTTTTGTATTTTGTTTATCTTTCTAGGTCATTTTGCATATCACATTGTGTTTTCCAAAATTTTCTTCTCCAAGCATTTGCTTGGAGGTGAACCCCTTTAAGTTGAAAATCCCCCTTCCTAGGTCCTTCGTAATTGATAATGGACTCATCTTGTGAGGTTTCTAGTCAATCCAATTAGGACTCCTAGGACATATTTGAATGATTTTTGTGCATAAAGCATGGTATTTCTAGATATCCATTTTTCCATAAATGATAGGACAAATTCTGAAAGATAGATAATAGATCTAAATAGAGGCTATAGAGGTCACACTGTCATTAAAAATTGAACAAATAATGGTAGGATAAGGGCATGGATAACCTAGTTCAAAAATGTAGAATTTTATAGTTTAAAAGTTTGAACAACTAAAATATTATCTATAGATCTCAGACTATTATAGTCTAGGTTTGAAACTAAATAGAACTTAGAAAATTTTAAGATACCAATTTTTTTAATGAAAATTATCTAAATGCATGAATTAGGGTTTTAAATCATTCAAAAGAACTAATTTAGGTTCAATCTACTTTGCACATGAATTTTCCTAGAAGGTATAATATGATAAAATATGATAAAATATTTGATATAGTATTAATATTTTAAAAGATAATATTTCAAATTTTGGAAAGATCAATGCATGCATATGTCTTATTGCTTCCAATGTAAATATAAAATATTTTTAAATGTAAATATACAATATTTGTAAATGTGAATAAGGTGTTTATATCTAATTCCCTAAAAAACAAATCAAATATGAGATTAGGAAAATAAATTTACAAGATTTTTCAAATGAAAGATATGTTGAGTTCACGAATATGTTAAGTCTAAAAGGAGATCTTAGATCTAACTAGTAGATTAATCTAAATCAATCCTTTCTTGACTTAACATTGGAACATACACGGACAAGGGTGTTAGGATTTTCTAGCTACCACAAGGGAGGGAAATTTTTCATAGGTTTAGTTCCTTTGTTGCAAATAAAATAGATTAATTCAATGTGACTTAATTAACCTAATTATTATGAAAATATGAGTAATTCAAACATACAAAAATAGAAACTTATGAAATAGTTATAAATATGAAAAGATTAGACAAAGGGGAACCTATGATATCAGAGAGATCCTAAAATAGTACAACAAGAGTGAGGGTGACCTAGTCCAAAAATGAGGTTTTTTAACACTTTGAATTAGGATCTAGGAGCTATAGGTCTACAAAGTATAATCATAACTTGAAATATATTGTATTTCACCTAAACCTATAAAACATAGAAAAAGAGAAGATAGGGGTGGCTATATATGAGTTTATGTTGGTCAAACCCCCATTTTGGTATGTATACATCCATAAACCATACATTTGATAATAGATAAAAGTGTGTGATCTAAATCTTATGTGTGTCTAAGGTTGTGATGATCAATGAAATTTAAAATAAATGACAAAAAACTCTACTCAAATATGTTAGAGTGGATTCTTTTATGACATGATCATGGAAATGAAAGATCCAACCAAATAGAAAGCCAACTACTTATCAAAAAATAAAATGTTAAATACCTCACTTAGGGTAGCAAGGCGATCAATGTCTAAAGATGATAAACTGCTAAAAATTAAGTCCTAAAGTGCTTGGAATATGCCAAAATAATCCAAAAACCCTAGATTTCAATTTATTCTTAGTTTGGCTTAAAACTTTAATAATTGTAATAAACTTTATAAATTTGAAAAAACTTCTTATAAATCTATAAAATAGAATGCCATTTTTGGAAAAGCTTTGCTATAATTGTAATTATATATCCTTTTTCAATAAAGCTTCCTGTTTGAATATGGAAATATAGGAATATGTTTAAATGTAGGGTGACTCGTTTAAATTTAAATTTTAAGAATATTTTACTACAAAATATTGAAATTGAATTGACATCATGCAGGACAAAGACTGAACCTAACTTGCGACCAACTCAAGAAAAATACTAGGACTAATGGGACCTCACCCCTATCCATGTGTTCTAAACTCATTTAAGTGTGATGGACATAAGTTTGGGGTCCCTTGACTTATGACCTACCAAAAATTTGAGCATTTTCTAGATTCAAAAATGTGTAATTTCAAAAACAAGGTGTTTTTAGGGTAGTATTAGCACATTCTCTTGAGTTGGAAGCTAAAGACAAGGCTAGGAAGTGGTCCTAAAATGAATAAGAGAGTGGACACCCAAGAGAGCACCAAATAAAGTGTGAAATTATGTTTTCACCCATAGGGAGAACAAATCATGATGCTACATGTGTATGTGTTCCTTTTATATTGGTAATATTGTTTGGTTGGATCCTATTCTTGAGGGCTATAACATCTTCTATATTAGTGTCATATTATCTTCTTAATGTTTTCATGAAAGGATTTTTTTTATCTTTTCCATACTTTGGTGTGAGTTTGAGCTTAAGTTCATACCCTCACTAAAGTGGGTGCTAAATGTAGCATCTTAAATTATCACTCTTGAAAATTTCACACTATGTTTGGCTCCCTCCTAAGTGCATGTACATAATTATGCTTATAAACTATCCATTAATTATTTTTTTGAGAAATTTAATTAAATATTTATTTAAGCAACATATTAAGAGAATGCGGATTAGATTTGGCTCAAGCACAAAGGGTGTGATGACACTCTCAAATTTTGCAAATTTGAGATACCCATTTCAAAATTTTGCCTCTGCACTCTCAAAAGTGCACTCGACAAATCTGCCCAACTGACCCACTTTGGAGGGTCGTAATTTGAAGCTTGTTGATTTTGGTACAAAACCCATTTGCAAGCCCACTCATGTGACATATGTGAACGTTCATGTCTATTTTCAGCTTCCCATGATGAGTTTTGTCAGGATTTTTAAAATCAAAGCTGGAGGGTTTTGACACTTTTCTACCATTTGCAAACATTTTGTCTTGCAAAGTAGCCTGCCGTTTGAGCTTGCATTTTGCAACCAGATGATAGTTATGTAAAAATGAATGTTGTTCGCAGTTCTCCATGCCAAGATGAACTCACATGTCAGATTTCAGAGTCTCATGAGCTGATTTGTTATTTTTACCAGGTCAAAACCAAACGCAATTTGTTTAGTTTTGCACCTACATTTTCAAAAACCTTTCTAAGAGGCCAAATTTGACCGTCAATATCTCGTGCATCATGATGATTCAAGACAATCCCTCTTGCACACGTGTTCACTATACCAAAATGAGCTAGTGTATCCAGTGGCAGTTCACGAGGAGTTGATTTGATATTTTTTCAATGAGGTGATTTCATCAATTTTAATTGGTCCTGAGCAGGCTGTTGTTGCAGAAAGTTCAACTGAGCAACTTTGAGGTTGAATAACTTTCACCTCAGGATCATTTTCTTCAAGCCATCGATTGCATTCAATTCTTGGGTCCAATGTCTACAAGTTTGCAAGTTTTTATGACTCCATGAGGTCGTTTGATTAGTTTTCTAGGCTGATTCCAATGCTTAGTTGGCCTGTTTTGCCCATTCTTCAAAGTACCTGAAAACCAAGTTTTAATGGAAACCCAGTTCATGTTTTCACTTCACATGCACTCAGAAGTTGTGTCAGATGAATTTGAGCATCAAATTTATTTGAAAACGAATTTTGTTTTAGCCGGGCCCACATGGGGACCTGGCGTGGTTAACATAATTTTGGGGTTGATAGTGGTCCAATATCTAAAAGGGGGACACTTGATACAAATATAGTGTAAGAATTATAAAGGTGCCTAAGTTACATGGACTTGTAATGAGAGTAGAGAAGAAAGAGCATGAACAAAAAAGGAAATTATTGTTCAAGGGAGTAATAGTACAAGTTGAAGGAAGTAGTAAAAGATCACAAACAGAAAAATGTAAAAAATGCAATATCAACTTTAAATGGTTCAGATCATCAACAAATAGAGCTTGGAGTGATGAAGTTAAAGTGTACTATTCCACAAACATTTTCTCAAGGGGTTTTGTATGAGTACTACCTACCATGCAGTGGTCACTAATGTGTCACCACGTCAAACTGGAAGAAATATTCTACTCTTTTAAGTTCTAAAAGGGGACTAATTCTTTGTAAAGCATGTTGCCCGACCATTGTCAATATTGTCAACATTAGGAAAATTGAAAATTTGCAAATAGTTAGAAATTAGGATGTTGAATTTGACACATGAATGCAAACAAGGCCAAATATCCTAATGCACCAACATTAAATTTCGCTATTCCTCCTGAAGAAGAGATGTCTGATTATGGGAAAGATGTCTTGCTAATTGATTGTAAGAAGTTAATAGATTGTAGAATGCAAGAACGATTTGGGTGTCAACAAATCAAAAGATTGAGGAAATAGGATATGCAAATTTTTCTATTAAATGAAAGGTGATGTTTCATTTGTATTACCATGAGATAAAGTCAAATACTTTCAAACCTGGCTCGATTGTTTGAGCATTTACATGATGCAAAATCAGCTAATGCATCGACCAAGGAGTGGTCAATCTAGCACTTGAAAGCAAATTTTGAAGCAAACTTAGAAAGAAGGGATAACACGTGTCTATGATGAAATGCATGAAAATAGAGTTACACTTCTATGGAGATTTTAAACGGCTAAACAATAATGGGTTACACTTTTTGGACAAACTTGACATTGAAATTAACATTTTCAGAGAAAACTTCACTTTCTGACACTTATAGTAGGTAAACTATTAGGAATTTGAAAATGATGTAAACTAGTGATTTGTGAGATTTTGTCTGTAGATTTTAAATGTATTTTTTTTAAAAAAAATTGAAATTAAATTGTAATTTTTTTGCGTCTCCTTTGATAACTAGTTTTTAATAGTAAACAACATTTTACAAAAGTGGTGTATAATTCGGCTCACATAACTTTTTTTCTACAAAGGATAAAATTCTAATTCTTTTGAACTTAGGTTGGTAACACAAGTATCTAGTTCCTCAATTTTTTTTCATAGTATTTTGTTGAATATTTTTCTTTTAATTAAGTTTTGAAGTCTAAACATTTATAATTTAGACATAGGTGCACTTCGGCTCGCATAACTTTTTTGGTATGTATTGAAATTCAATTTTTCTTTTTTTGTTAGAACAAGGACATCAATACCTAGTGGATATATATTTTTCAAATTTTTTTCCTCAAATTTACTATTTTTCCACAATGACTTTTCATCGGACTTGACTTTCGGTGAAAAACCTATGTACAGTAAAACTAAAAAATAAAATATAAAATATAAAATATATATATTAAATTTATAGTTGTTGGAAAGCACGTTTCGATCACTACAATCATCCAACTTGGTTTATCAAGTTGACTCCATTTGCAACTCCTTCCCAAGCTTCGATAGTGAAAAAAATACATAAATTTTGAAATGGTGGAGGGGAAGGTGAAAAAATGGGGTTCATTAGAAGGGGGGTGGTTCATTCGAACCCCCTTCATTAGAAGGGGTAAACCATTTTAAATTTTTTTATGAGGATTTCTATTTTTTCTTCGTTCAAAAAATTGTAACCCACTATTGTGGGTTTACGCATTAACGGTGGATGAAGATTCCAGATGGTCTCTTCAGATTGATTTTTTGGCTTTTTTATTCTCATTGTATTCTCATTGTAAGGGATTCCAAAATTCTGAAAGCTCTGCAAGTTAGAAAGAAGTTCTGCCTAGGTAGAATTGTAAAGTTAGGAAGAATTGTAGCTGAGTCACTAATCTGAGATGTTTGTGTTTTGAATTGAGCTTAATGCTTATATTTTGTCTGATAATTCTCTCCATTTCTAAAATGTAGTGCTCTTTTGGATTCAATAATAAAGATTATCTAAGTCTTTTCATGCACAGTTGCTACATTTGAGTTGTAATAGTTGTTTCCTTCTATTTTCTGAGTGATGTAATTGCTTTAATAGATATCAGTTGCATTTATTATTGCCTATTGTTTAGGGAATAGTGTAATTGCTTCAACAAATGTGATAGGAGTGTTGTGTTCCAGGTGGATTTGTAAGAATGATTACCACATAAAGATGCAATGGTCTTGTTATCATAATTTGATAACAATTGCAAAAGATCTTCAGAACATGTTCAACATTGTAGGATGAAATGTTGGTTACATGACTCCATAGCCCATTTCTTGGCACTGGTCAATTATTAAGCTTCTGATATTTTCAGCTTGGTCCCAATTCTTTAAATCATAAACCATTTCAATTATGTTTTGCTCAGTTATGTGTTTGTTATATTCTCCATGCTAGTTTATGAAATTCATTCAATGTCTTGCCAATGTTCAGTGATATTCTCTATCTCTCAGCATAATTCTATGAGAGCATTATTTGTTAAGCAATATCCTATGGGTTGTGTGTTTGAATATTTAGATGTTGCTAAAGGGTCACCCCCTAGGTCCTACAGAACCTGAAGTGTAGGGGAAATGTGTTCTAATTCTATTTCCTATCAATTGGCCAAATCAACCTTTGAGTCTAATCATTAGAAAGTGGCTAGTCTATAGGATTCAATTGATCTGTTGATTCAGAGAACCAATAGGGTGGAGGGTCCTATAATAGACATGATCTAAATAACGCATGAAGACCCAAGGTAGAAGTCAGTCCAGGAGCCATGCAAAGGTGTTTTGTTTGTTTTTCTTTCTTCATACCCAATTCTGTCTAAGTTTCAAGCTGTAAAAATAAGTTTTTCCTATGGATTTCTGAATATTTTGTATAATCAACCCATTTTCAGTAGCAAACTAGTGGCTGATAGATAGTTCATCATTGTAAAGGTGCTTTTGGGATCATATAAATGATTACCTATTGTAAAATTTTATTATTATTACTATTAATATATGTACAGGACCTTCGCCTTTTGCCAAAAATAAATAAATTATTTAACAAACATTTAAAAATAAAATTAGAGCTGGAGAAGGGATCCTAGGCCACTATTCTACCTAATCAGGTAGTAAATCTAAAATCTTATTGTTGGCCTCAGTATGTTTATGAATCCAAAAACAATTTTTAGCTTGTCATAACAATTTTATGTGAAATATGTTGAAACTAATATAAATATAAGTCTTTCCCTCCATTCAAACAACTAATGAAATATTGATCTCTCAAGAAATCCTAATAGAAATTAATGCAATTTCAAGACCATAATAAGAAAATATCTACAATATTCTTTTATCCAAGCTCATTTCTACAACATATTAGTAAATCTACACATTCATGCATGGTAACATGATTCATGTTTATGTTTATTTTCTATGAGTACTAAAACTTACAAGATATTTGAGCATCCTCTAATTTCACCTTATATGTGATGAGCCAAGTGACTTTGGTCCAACAAGGAATGTAAATTTGAGTGGTATGTTATAACAATATCATAAATATTATTCATTTTTATTTATTTTCCTCTACTCTTCATACAACACATGATTTATATCATTGTCATCATAACCATTTATAGAGGTGAAAACACAAAAATAAGGTTTGACTAAGGGAAGTTAAATATGACACAACCCTTCTCCCCTTGTCCTTCTTACATGTTATAGGTTCAAAGTGAATTCAAGTGGATTGTAGATCTCAAGACCCAAAAAACCCTAAAAGAAGAATTCATGCACATTTCTTCATTGAGTTAGGAAAATATAATTACTTGCAAAGTATTAGGCTTCAAAACTTGATCTTGATTGACAAAGACCTCTAGATTATGATACACTAGTATAGGTCTTGAAATCACAGAAATTCCAATTTCTAGACTAGGTTGTTCACACCCTTTCCTAACTAGTTATACACTAGATTTATCTATTAGGTTCCTCTCTATTTTCACTTTTTAGTTATTTTTTCTATTTTTATACTTTTTTTCTATATTTTCTAGATTCTATAATAGTTTGCCACTTTAGTGTTAATTCACCTAGTTTTACACATCTTCCAACCTATCGTCACATCCAAATTCAATGATACCATCACTTAGAGATCAAAATTAAAAGGGGGACCGAAGCCTTAATCACCAATTTAGCTGTCCTCTAAGGAAAATAGGCAAATATTCTCTTATGGTTATTTTTATGTTGCTCAATATTTTATGGTGGAATGATTGACTTAGGTTAAGCATTGGCTTTAGATCCCATTTCACCATCTCATACTAATTTTGAGGATTTTATGTAGATATTAGTGGATATATTTGAGTTGAAAGATGAATAAGATTATCTTATTAAATCTCTCCAAGGTCAATAAATATACCTTAGTAAGTGCATATATAGAATATATTCAAATAATTATATTAATTGTAACCAAAATATTAAAAGAAGGATTACATATCTTTTTATTGAGGGACATTTTGGACCACTTAAATGCCTAGTCAATGATTTTACCTCCATTTGATAGGAGGTTATAAAAAGAGATCTAACTCTAGAGCCATCTATTTTTAAGAATAAATTTTCTTATTCCAAAACACCCACTTTAAGGTAGTATAAGGGGAACATCCAAAAGAAGGGTCATCATGTACCATTCTTTAAGTTTGTACCTTTTTCCGAAATGAAGAAGATAAATGAAGCTATGAAAAATGAATGCAGAAGAAATTTTTTTTCCCTTTTATAGGGAGCCATGGGAAATATACCATATATACTTAAGGAATGGAAAATTTAATTACATAGAGCTATAGTATGATGAAAATTTGGAAAAAGAAGAGTCTAAACCATAAATAATATTAGAATATTTAGAACAAGAAAGAATGGAAAATGAAAGAACTAATTGTTGCACTCTTGTAGCTCTTTTATAAGAACCTAAATATTTTATCCATTTAGAGCTTGTTGAGTGTTATTCATATAGTATATTTCGGTACTCATTAATAGTGATTCTACCCATAATTTGATTAATGAAGGTTTGATGATTAAGAGAGGATCAAAGGTAGAATATTTTTATGATTTCAATATCATTGTAGCTAATGAATTCAATTTTCTCTACACTAAAATAATGTGTCAACTTAATTTAGCTATTAGAGTTTATACAATATGTGATGATTTTTATTACTGAGGGAAATCATTAAATGGTTTTTAAAATACCCAAGCCTAGATGATAGGTTGAACAAATATTAAGGATTGGACCCTTATCCTCCACACTATTTGAAGGAAAAAGGTTTTATATGGAAGACAAATTGAATCCACACTCCATGAAAAAATTCTATAAATATATTTAACTTAAAAGATGATCAAAATAAGGAAGGTCTTACTAAATATTTGACAAACTATAAAACTTCCTTAAGAAATTTGCAAGTGAAGAAATTCCAAGGATTAAATAAAAGAGACAAATTGAATTGGCTGAATAATGGAGATAATGTTTCAAAGTATTTTTTCAATTTACTAAAGAAATAAATTAAAAAGAAGGAATTAAATATTTGTGGATAGAGAGTAGGGGAAACGTACTAGTAGCCACCAAGGCTAACTTCACACATTCGTGCAGAGTGAAAAATAGGTCCAATTTCAATTTTTTTTTGGGCTTCTTCGTAAGCGAGTTAGGACCTTAAAAAGAAAAAAATGGCTTCTAAGTATTTAAAACGTTCCTTGTGGAACCTATAAAGCGAAAGGTTCTCAAAAAGGGTGTTTTTAAACCTCCATCCCCTACATCTTTACCACTTCGCCAGTACACGTTCATTAGATAACCAATAAAAACCCACAAAAAGTTAAGGTGTTTTCAATGGTTTTCAATGTGTTTTATTTTTTTTGGTCAACTATACATTCAGTAGTGAACATATATTGGTGTAATTTTTAAATTTTTGTTGGCATAATTAAAAAAATTTAATGACTAAAATGTAAACGGTTATTGGAGGGTCGGCTGAACAAGGAGTAAACAACAATTGGATCATGGGTGATAATTGGGGGTTTACCCCTAGCTTAATCAAGAACATAAAGTAAATTCCAAACTAGTTCTCTAATATTTTTCAAACCATAATGCAATAAATGCATGTAAAAATTTAATCCCTAAAATGATCTCAAACAACAATGAGGAAATTCTTAAGAAGGATATTAACACAAAATAAATAGAGTGTACCATTATGACATTTAGCGATGATAAATTGCCAAGCCCAAATAGTTTCCCCATTGAATTCTTTAAACAAAATATTTTTTGGATAAGTCAAGACTTGTGTCAAGTATATAAGGATGCAATCGTGAAAGGGTTACTAGGTAAAGATATAAACAAGGGAATAATTAGATTAATTCCTACGGAGGGGGATAAAACCCTATTGAAGGACTGGGGACCAATTACTCTTTTAAATGTATCATATAAAATCCTAGAAAATATCTTGGCCTTGAGATTGAGAGACATACTACCATCATGTATTAGCTAAAATCAAATTGGATTAATTAAAGATATATTTTTAAGAAAAATTTTAACAAATTTGGAAGCAATGGAATGGGCAAAAAAATCCAACCAAAAAACTGGAATGCTACTGGGTGATCCCACAAAGCTGGTTTACAATTTCTAGGAAATTCTATTTTTTGTTGAAATCATGTATTTTTAGAATATATAATGACTTAATCCTTAAAAAATTTCATTTAAAGCATTCCAATTGTGAAGAGGGTTTGATCAAACTACCTTAGATCAAACCCTCTTGGATAGAGCCCCGCTAATTTTAAACCATACATATAACAAAGTCTCTTTTACACCTATCAAAATGTTGATTAAAAATGACTTTTGATTTACCTTTTGTGGATTAAATGAATTCATTTAAAATTTATTTTTTGTAAGTATGTAGTCCTTATTATAAGCTTCAAAAAGTATAATTTTAAATAAAATTAATTTTATTATTATATTTATTTTTTATTTCTTGTGAATGTAGGTTTTTCACTGAAAATAAAACTCTTTGTTCTACAGATAAAATATGAGTGCACTAGATATTTAAGTCCTTGATCCAACAAAAAAAAAAGAATTTTGATACATACAAAAAAAGTTGTTATATAGTCCGCCTATGTTTGAATTGTAATTGGTTTGACTTCAAAACTTGATTAAGGAAAAAATATTAAATAAAACACTATTAAACCGATTGGAAGCACTAGATATCCTAGTTACAAATCTAAATTCAAAAAAAATAGAATTTTATCCTTCATGTAAAAAAAATTATCTGTTATACGGTGAGCGTCACTCCTTAAAAATGGTGTTTACTAAAAAAATTAGTTTTTGAAGGAGATGGAAAAAGAAATGCAGTCTAATTCCAAAAAAATTGAAAAAAATATATTTAGAATCTACAGATAAAATGTGACAAAGCACTAGTTTTCATCATCTTCAAATTCCTCACGGTTTAGCCACTATAGGTGCCTAAAAGTGAAGATTTAGTTAGAAAAAATCAGTTTAGTGTCCAGTTTGGCCAAAAATTGTAAACCAGTATTGTGGGATCACCAACTACACTTTGAAAAAGCATATGATAGAATTGAATGGTTGTTCATCAAAATGGCATTAGAGGAATTTGGTTTTCCCCAAGCATTTTACAACCTAGTTAACATTGTTTTACAATATGTGAATGCCCATACAAAGGTAAATAACATCTTGACAAATCAGATCTCTCTCTAGAGATTTATTAGACAAGGATGTCGATTAGCCCCAACCCATTTTGTACTTTCCCGTAAACCCATCTACTATCTACTAAGAGATGACTAACTTGTCCTAAATTTGAAGGTCTAAATCTACCTAATGGGAGTAAGATAATAAATATACATTTTGTTGATGGTACTACAATTTTTGTGGAATTAGAAGAAAAATTTAGCCTCTTAATGAAAAAAGTTGACAATTTTTGTGAGGCATCTAGAGCCAAAATATGATTGAAGAAAAATTAATGATGTTAATTTGGAACCCTAGTTCTTCTGAGTGGTTTAAAAACTGTATAATTTAGTAGGGGGATTGAATAGGTAAGTAAGATACTTGGGAATACCTTTTGCTATTAACCCCAAGTTAGATGAAATGTGGGATTGCATAAAACTAAAAATAGAAAATAATCTTGATAGTTGGAATAAATGATCTCTCTCTCTAGTAGGGAGAATCTAAGTGTGAAAATATCCCCCCTTCATATATTATATATTATTCTTCATCTTGGCCTTTTTATAGCTATGAATTGTAAGACATTCAAAAGAAAATAAAAAAAATTATGTGTTCTAATGGATGTGGTACAAGAAATTCTATAAACTTGGAATTGGTGTTGTCTTGCCAAAGAGGATGGTTGTTAGGGTCTGAAAGACTTGAAAAAGAAAGGAATTTCTCTTGTTCCCAAATGGATCTTTAACTCTCTAGTAGGTGATGAAAACTGAAAAGTGTTAGGCACAATATATAGAGTGTTGTTGCTAAAGACACAAAAATATAGAAGGATATTCCCTTTAAAGACCTTGTAATTAGCAAATTCCTAGTTTATTCTACTTGCTCAAATGCGTTTAAAACTATATGGAAAGCTTGGGATAAAATAAAAATGTTAATAAGAAGTGAATTTGAAAACAATAGAATTTTCTTTAATTCATCAATTTGGTGGAACTTATATCACAAGGAAAACCCTCTAGCTCTTCCATAGGGCTTCTCAACTAATGATTTCTCTAGGAATGGTATTAAGAGTTTCAATAGTATTATACATAATGAGTAGTTAAAGACATGACCATCTCTAAGCACATACTCGATGTTGAGAGAGTCCAAAAAAATATTCAATTCCATTTTAATTTATTTTTTTGATAATAACTATAATACCTTAAATGAATTTGGATGGAAATATGGTACTAAACTCTATAAATTGAGCACCAAAAAAATCTATAAGTTGTCTGATTAAAAATAAATCCTAGAACATGCCAATAAATGATGTGAACTTAAGAAGTAAAAATTTGAGAAAAATATTTAAGTGGAATTGGAACAATGTTGTTGAACTAAAAAAACATGTTTTGAATGATTGTGTCTATTACAAAAATTGTCATTATCTTTGCATGATTAGAATATAGATTTGTGTTCTCTATGTAGGAAACCTAAAAATATCAATCATTTATTTTTTGACTACTTATTTGTGAAAGAATTATGGATGATATTATTTTATGAAATGAATGGTAAGGAAGAATCGAAAATATTAGAATTAAAGAAATACTTACTAGGAAAATAAAGGGTATGGAAAAATCTATTAATTTATTTTGGTTATTGTTATTTATTGAAACTTATGGTGTTTGTGGAAGGAAAGAAATGAGGAAAATTTTCAAGAAAAAATGATATTCCTTACCGAGTCTTTGAGAAGACTCATATTTTATAACATTTCTATGCAGGTACCAGTCACCTTGGAAATATCAAAAGTAAAATTTTCCAAAGTAATGAAGGATGAAAAAGTTGAAATCAGCAAGAAAGAGATCAAGTATGCTAGACACTTGCTATTTGATTTAGAGGACAACATCCCATTTAGAGAAAATTACCAAAAATTGTAGAGGAAATACAACAAGTATAGTCTAGAAACACTGAAGAAAGATCCAATTTAGATCTATCTAGTATAGAGCTTTCATTGGGGACTTATGACTTATACAAGTGTAGTGAGAGTAGAAATCAATATAATTTTCCTCCATAAATCTATAGAAATGAGTAGATATATTAGTATATATTTTGTCTTTTAGCCTTGAATGACATAATCAACATATCAATAAATCTCATATAATTTGAATATTATGTATAGTCCTTTTTGATAAATTATAATTAGTGCAAAAGAATCTTCAAGAAAGAATAAAAAATTCATATTTAAAGCTATAGTCAATCCTTTGGAGGAAATCATACTATAAAGAATCAATAAAATCAAACAAATCCCTAAATCTTTTAGATTTGTACCTATATTCCTTACCTTTTCTTAATATAATCCATTTATTGGGATGGGTTTACGATATAGAAAGAATAGGAAAGGCTAAGGACTCTACCAAACATTGACTCCACTAACTTCCATAAATAATAATTTAAATATTATGTAATATTAACTAAATGCCCATTACATGATCAGTTAGATGTTTTGATAAAGATTTCATCTAATCCAATGAACTATATAAACCCATCAACAATATTTAAATTATTATTTTGATTTGAAATTTAACTTAAATGCAACTTTTATGTGTTACTTGCATCAATATAGGTATTGGTAGTGCATAATAGGATAAGAAAAAGGTAGGCTAGGGCATTCAAACTTAGTCCTAACCAAGATTTGATTATCTCTAGCTACTTCTTTCTTCTCTAAACTCAAATAATTTTAAATATTACATCATATTTCAAGAAATTAAATAATTTTTTTCTTAAAAGGATTCATACCTAATTACATGTAGATAAGCCTCAATATGAATTTCCTTGTAATTAAAATTCATATTTTTGTATAGAAATTTGCATGGAATTCATGAAACAATTAAGATGTATGTCTAAAGTCTAAATTAAATAAAAATGTCTAATCTTGGCTCTTAAGATATGTTTTGGGTTTCCTAGTTTAAAATTTGTAAGATCTTGCCACATTATTAGGGTTATATTATATTTCTATTTGAGATATTCTTTGCATGTCATGGATTGATTTTAATATAAACCAAAGGCAAGTTCAATTATATTTATTTATTTTTGTGGGTATGTGTAGGATCATCATGGAAAAAATAGGCCCTTAAGTGGCAAAAAATTCAGAAAAATTAGAGTTAGGTAACTTGATGTAAAAATTTCAATAACTTATCTATATTATTTCAAAAATATGTAAGAACATAATATGTAGCAAATTGAATGTAGTTTTTAAACTACTAGGTTTTCTTTGAAAAAAAAAAAATCTATTTGGTGAAAATTTTAAAATTCTAAAGTTTGGAAGATCTTATATTTTTATAGAGTAAAAATTCAGTAATTAGCATGTCAAATTTCAATAATCAGGAGGTTAAATTTCAACACTTAGTAATTTCTGTCATCTTTCATTCTCTCTCTCTATCTCAATAATTATTTATCCCTTATGCTCTAGACCTCTCTCTCACTATCTCCATCCCTTTATCTGACTCTCTTTGAGACAAATTTAAGACAAATTTAATATAATTGGCAATAAATTTCTTTCCGGAACTCCCTCCCCAACTACTGAATAATAGATGCTCTCCTCAGGTATAAAGACCCACCTTTTGAGAAATGAAGAGGGACTTGACCTAATGTGATAGGGAGAGGGATTAACGTTCCCACCCACCCCAACTAAAATTCCCTCCCTCCCCACCCATCCCTACATGAATATTAAGATTGAATGTCCAATCCTCCCTCTCCATCATCATAAGTATATGTCATCACAAGAAGGATTGAAAAGGGTGGACCTCTGAGAAAGCCCCCAACCCATTGAAACATCAATCTGATTCTACTATGTCCAATGATGCAATCCATTTCCCACCCTATAGTTTCTTTGGAAAAACCTTGTTCCTACATTGGGTGGGAGGAGGCCTATCCCTTCCTATCCCTTAATTGCATCACTTCACCCTTAGAATAGTAGGGGCCATTATAACCCAATCTTTTCTACATGAATGAGGAAAGAGTCGATAGGTGAGCTCAACCAAGTGCTTGAGTGGATGGGATTTATCTATAATGGTGCTCCAATTTTATTATTTTCCTTACCAACTCAAATCCTTTTAGTCCCAACCTTATGTTTTTGTTTTGCTATTTTTTGTCTTTTATGTGTTCTCTTTTTGTTATGTTTACTTCATGTTTATGTTCATGCTATGTTTCATTCTTTTGTCATGTATGGTTTGTGTTGTCATGGTGCGTTACATTTCATACATGTGTGTTATTTTGTCCTTATGTTTTCTTGTTGTAGGATCTTGAATCCTAGGGGGCTTGGATGCCCCCCTACATTCAATGCCATCCTATCTCTTCAATATTTGGATAAGTGAACCCCTCTTAACATATTCTTACTTTAGTGTGAGTCTGAATGTAATTTCATACTCTTAGTAAAGTGGGGGATAAATGTAGCATTTAAAATTATCACCCTTGACAATTTCAAACTAGTTTTTGCTCACCGCCATGTGCTTCAACCTAATTATGTATTGAATTTCATAATTGTGCTTTTAGTTTCCAATTTTAAAACATTTATAAAAAACAAAAATGGGAAATCAAAGCAGGCATAGGGTGCTATAGACTTCCTTTTTTGGCTCCAAATTTAAATATGTGAGTGTCGGTAATGTATTATTTGAAATTAAAATTTTAATTGTTGGATATTAGGATTTATCGTTCAAGAAATTAGAATGATTACATATAAATACATATTATTTTCACAATTTTAATAATGGATGAAGAGAATTGAATTCACTAGAAATTATTATACTTCAAAAATCAACTCAAGAGTAGTCAAGAGTATAATTTTCAATATTATTATAGCATTTTATAATTCAAGCATCATTTAAAGTTTTATGTTAGTTTTGTTCATTTTTTTCATGTATTTCATTTTTAAGCACTAACACTTATAGGAATTTCAAATCAAATCAATCCAAGCAACAATTGATCCTTGAAGGTGATGAGTGTAACTTCAGTTCATAAAGGATATCAAATTTGAGTGGTGAATTACAGTGAGTTGTCAATTCATTACTTGTTAATCATTTAACCTCTATCCCTCAAAAAGGTAAGCTATCTTTTATCATGAATTTTCTATTGTGGAGGTAGGAATACCAACATAGGGTTTGACTTAGGCAAGCCCCTATATGGCACAAGCCTTCCCCTCTTTTCATCTATGTAGGTTGTAGATTTAAAGTGAATTGGAGGAACATTAAAGGCTATTTATTCATCCTTGTACTTATACCCTACAAGTTGTCAAGTCACAAAATCTGCCTTTTCTCATCAATAGATGAAGTTCTGACAATCAATCCTAGAAGATGGAAGTTATATACCAGGGAACTCAAGCCTCTTAGATCAGTTTTCAAAACTCAGGTGTTTAATCTAAGATTCAAGGCACCCTAGACTAGCTAAATCCAACTTAAATTCAAATCCCAGGTCCTTCTATGTGTTCCTTTTCTATTTCTAGATTCCAATTTTATGTAGTTGTTTTTAGTTTCTCATAATTCATAACAAAGCATTGCATTCCATAGTTTATATAGTCACATCATTGCATCATATAGAAACCTAAATTGAAAACCATCCCAAAAGAATCCATATCTAGGGTTGATTGATTCACCTTTTATGTTGAAATTAAATCGCATATGCTTTCCGATATAGATTCCCAATATTTTTAGAAAAGGATTGAGTTTAGTGATCTAGCCATTAGACATGGGATCCCCTTTTCAACAAAACACACATATACAAACATCACACTTTGTTGTAGTAATAGAAAAAAATGTACATTGGGACATTTACAAACACACACACTTATATATATGAGATTTTTGATTTGACTATTAGATGACTTGTGATCTAACATATGCTTTTGATTTCATGTATGTTATGGATGCATTTTTATGTATGATTAGATTATATTCTTTCATAATTTAAGCAAGTACATGTGAAACATATGCTTAATCAAATGATATGATGATCTAATATGATATGATGATATAGATGTACGTAGAAATGAAACATGTTGATTAATAAATTAAGCATGATAATTAATAAAGAGAGTCTATATATTTGAAGAAATGATTATTATACTAATAATATAAATTAAGATTATTGACCAACAATGTATAGAATTCAAAATACACATACTCTTAATTTATATTTAAAGAAATTAACTAGACATGTATGTCACATAATATAATGGAAAACCAATGTGTTGATCAAGTAATATCTTAAAACAACATACTTCAATTCTAGAAAGAGTCAACTGTTGTGCATACTATACATAGAGGAATTTTATGCATAGTATCAATACAAGTGCATTGCATTGACTGATTCTTTTAGTGGTATAATATCCATGTCAAGGAAACCATAAGCACTAGAACCATAAATAGAGGTGATTATGTATAGACGTAATAAATTAGGAATAAATTTCCCCTTTTTGTCTGGTGGCATGCTAACACTTCTCTAGTTCTCATAAAAAATGAGATCACCAATGTTGCAAGTGTGAGAAAGAACATTTCGATTGTAATTCTTTGATAAATATTTTCAATAAGGATGGAGGTGTTGAAGGGCCTTTAATCACTACTTATTGAACAACTCAAGTTGGTTTAGACGTTCAATGTGGTAAGCATCATCATCAATCAACCCTCTAAGGGAAACTTGTACAAGACAAAATTTCCAACTCTAAAGGCATGATAGCGTCAACACCATACACAATGTTGTATCATGGAGTAGTGTCAATAGTTGTAAAAACACTTGTGAAGTAAGCCAACAATGCATAATTAAATTCAGCATGCCAATATTTAGAATGCTTATTAAATATCTTACATAAAATCTTCTCAATAATTTCATTTGATGCTTTAGCTTGGCCATTGGACTAAGGATAATAAGGTGTAGAGAATCCATGTTGAATATGAAATTTCTCTAATAATTTTTCTTCCTCATTTTAAAATGGTATGAAATTATCATAGACAAGGGTAGAAGGCAATCCAAACCGAGAAATTATGGTTTTTAGAATAAATTTGTAGATTTCTCCAATGTTAGGAGATCAAAGTAAAGTAGCTTCAACCCACTTTATGAAGTAATTTGTTTCTATTATGATGAAGGTGTGTCACTTTGAAAAAGAGGGAGATATCTTTCTAATGATATCCAAACCCCATGTTTGAAAAGGCCAATGAAATGTTTGAGTACGAATTTCTTGTGTAGGAGCCCAGATAAGATTGTTATGTTATTGACATTGAGGACATTTCTTGATAAAGGTAAAGGAGTATTTCTCCATAATTTTATAATAGTATCCCATGTGTATCAATTTATGCACTAAGGATTTACCATCAAAATATCCACACCTAGAGCATGAATGGGCTTCTGTAAGGGTAAGGGGTATCTCATCCTTACTAAGACATCAAAGAAGAATACCATTGTAAGATCTGCGATAAAGAACATTGGGTAAGATAATATAATGGGTGGAAAACTCTCATATCCATAAATTAGTATTCTTACTTAGAACTGTGGACACTAAAATTTTAATCCCTTCTTGGAGATAGTACAATCCTTGGTCTACTTCAGACCTATCTTTAGAACCCTTGCATTTATTATCCTTTAAATCAACATTTATAGGCCGCTAAGACCCATTATTTTGGACCTTGAGGCTTATTCCACTTAAAAATGATATAAAATCCTGACAAAAATCATTTAAAACATTTAAATCTAAAAACCCACCTCAAAAACCTTAAGTGGGACCCATTCACCACCTTGGGAGAATGAGTCTCCTCTGGTGGGACCCATTCGCCAAGGGTGGAGAATGAGTCCATTTTAGGGAATTTTTCAAGTTTGAGTGGGAAATTCACTAACTTAATTCAAATTTCCAGCAGATGTTAGCTTTTGAGGTCTAAATAATGATCAATTATGTGTTAATGCCTATAAATATAAGTTTTTAGGTCATTTTCAAGACATCTAAGCAACCTAAGTAAGCAACTTCAAGGGTCAAATATTAAGAATATTTACAAGTCTATTTGCAATTAAGTTGAAGCTTTAGAGCAACATTCAAGGGTTTTTGTAGGTCTTCAAGCTCACTTTTGTTTAAGATCTAGCATTTTCAAGGGTGGATCATGTATGTCTATGGTGAGTCATGAGGAATTCTAGGTTGGGGAGATGCAACTATCCATCAAGCCAAGCCTAAAGACTTGTTTTCTAAGTGATTACATCTTCCATTGTCTTCCAACTTTCAGCCTAACGAGGGTTTGGATATCATTGAGATTCATTTGAGGTGATTTGGGGTCTTCTAGAGTGATTCTTGCATCATTGGAGTTTTATTTATACATCTTGTTCTTGCACATTAGAAAAGGATTACATTATGTTTCAGATTTACTAGTCTTAGACACACTTAATGCTAGGGCTTCCATGCATGTTTCATTATCTCTTTCAAGGTTTAAATACCAAACTAGGGGTTTTACCAAGGCAAACCACCTATTAGAAACTCCAATTATATTATGTTTTACAGGTGTTTTCATAGATTCGGATCCAGAACCTAGCTTGGAAAGAAAGTGCAGGTGTTGGAGTACAAATCAAAGCTTCCAGTTTCTGAAAAGGCAGAACGAGACTAATTTTCCATTAATGGTGAATGAGTCCCACTAAAGGTATTTTCCATATTAGTTTTCATATTTTAGTACCCTTTTCTCTGAAACAACTTTCTTGGTACAAACTCGGAACTAGGACTGATTCGCCCAATTTGGAAAATGAGTCCTAGTTGGTCAAAAAGTTAGATTTTTTAGAATTTCACAGACATTTCCAATCTTCACTATGACCTCTACAAGTTTATAGGTGCATTCTTTATGTTGGTATTCTCTATTTTATTTTATATTGCATTCAATCTATCTTTTTAAATATCACACTATGTTTTCAAACATTTTGCATTTTCCAAGTTTTGCATTAGTGTTGAACTATTTTATCAGTTTTTAGGCTTTAGGAAAATCCCCTTTGAAAAAATTTCAATCTCATTTGCATTGAGATCTCAAGGGTTTGTTCTTGAATGTGAGCATTGTGAAATCAGATCCCTCTTCCTTCATTCGCCTTTTGGTGTGAACAAGGAAGTTGTGCATGCCATTTCCATTGTCCACATTTTGGTGAACCTAAATTTTGAACATCATAATTCTTCTTTGGAGTGTATTTACATCCTAGATTTAGCTTGTATTAACATTGCATTGCATTTTGCATTAGTTAATTTGCATTCTAGGGTTCCAAAGTTTGCATTAGTGAATGACTCATATAGCTTTCATTATTGCATTTCAATCTAGTGAAAATTATTAAATTTTTATACTTGCACCTTAGGTCTGCATCATACATACTATATTACATAAAAATCAACCAAAAAAATATAAAAAAAAATATCAAAAAAATCCCTCTTAGGACTCATTCGCCACCTCGGGCAAATTAGTCCCAATGGAAGTTTGGCACTGCTATTTTCAGAATTAAATTTCTAGTTTTTAAGTTTTTGTTTGCTCTTCTTACTTTTTTGTTTTAGTTAAGTTGCTTTTAATTACATTTAAGTCATTTTAAATAGCATTATTTACATTCATGGAAATTATGGATAGCACTAGCTTTTTGTAAATTTCATTTTCAGTATTAGTTCCTAGATCATTTAGAATAGAATCATTAGCAAATGAAAACCAAAAATTAAAAACATCAAAAGAAACAATTCAAAAAATGCTTCAATTTAGGAAAAGTATATATCATCCAAGCATTTTAGTAGCGATGACTTAGATATGTTAGATGAAGCCCTACAAAAATTCCTTTCACTAAGATCATCCACTAGAGCTTGTCATGAAAAACCCACCCCAACTGAAGTTAATCTCCCCCACAAGCCTTTTAGTAATTATTAATTTGTTATGTTAGATGAAGGCCTTGAAGGCTTCATCTCACAATGCCCATCCACTAAGGCTTGTAGCGAGAAACCAAAAAAAAAAGAAGTCAATGTGATTCAACCTTAGCTTATCCTTTACCCACCTTTGCACAAACCTCAACCTCCAAAAAAACATGAGTTCATCCTTTCTCCACCTATGAATAATTTTTTGAAGAAACTAAGTCAAGGTATTGTTTCTCACACATATAACACTAGAAACAATCCATAACCAGAACAACCAAACCCAACACCCTTACCTTTTCCTAACCCCATATTGCCAAGTGCTCCTCATTTTCCTTCACATAGTGGGAAGGAATACAATCTTGTTGAACAACTTAAGAATACTCATACAAAAAATTCCCTTTGGGACCTAACTCAGAATTCACCAAACTATCACACTATGCTCCAAACAACCTTACAAAAAATAGTGGTTCCTCCTCGTACGAATGCATATGATGTGGCAGCTCTAATACAAGGAATGAATACAGTTAATGTAGACATTACCTTTTATCAACATGAGCTCCCTCCATTGCAATTGAGAAAGAAAAATGATGCCTTTATGATCATATCCCAATTCAATCGAATATGTATCAAAAGGACCCTTGTTGATAATGGCTTAGCCCTTAATGTGTGCAATGTGAAACTCGTAGAAAGATTGCGTGTAGAAAAATCCAAAATTGAGTCTGACTCCTTATCAATAATAGGATCTGAAAATGTTAGCAAGAAACCGCTCGGTGTAATTACCTTACCTATTGTGATTGGAAAGGATACCCTACAAACTCTTATTTATGTCATGCCTCATGACCTTTCATACAATCTTCTTTTGGGAAGACCCTGGATTCATGAGATGCATGTGATGCCTTCCACCCTCCATTGTATCAAGAAATACATCTATAACAACAAGGTCTACCAAGTTGAAATAGAACCTAAGCTTGAAAGTTGCTTACAACTCAAAAAAGGGACAAGTCCTCTGAATACATTAATTCCAACATCCCACATGAAACATCTAGATGTTGACAAACAAGATGAAGAAACAATGTCCAAATTATTAGGCGATGATTGGAGTTACTTGGAATTTGAACACCTTCCTTTATGGGAGAGTGTATAATCACTAGCAAGAAGGATGAAAAACAAGAACAACCATTGTTTATTTCCACTCAGAATTCAAAAGAACCTTCACAAGTATCCACCTCATCTCCTTTGGAAAAAAATACAAGTTACACAACTAATTTTTCTAAGATAGATTACCAATAGCCTCTGAAGCCAAAGGAAATGGAAAAAATTTATGGGAGAGGTTATGAACTTTTGAAAAAATTGGGATATAGTGGTAAAGGATGTGGAATGAAAGAACAAGGCATTCGTGTTCCTATAGAACCTAACACGTAAGAGACAAAGACTAGTTTAGGGTATTCTTTTTCTAAGACAATGAAAGTAAACAAGAGACCATCATTAAACATCAACACTATCATGTGCAAGCTACAAACCAATCTTACTATAAAACATCCTCAATTACTTGACATGACTTCCCCACCATCATGGGAGTACTTTGGCAGTGATGAAGCCTTGAAACAAATGTTAGGAGTTTATGATGAGTCATCTCCTACTCCAAAGAAAAAGGTTACATGTGCTCTAATCAGTACCAAACATAAAAATGTGGTCGATGAAAGTAATGAGAAAGACACAGGAATGGACCAATATGACCATGAAGTTTCAATGTATTATGCACTTCCCTTAGGCAATACAATTGATATACCAATGGACATAGTAGATAAAGAAAAATTCATAAAGATAGGGAACTGCCTCGATGATGGAGAACAAGAAGATACTACAATCTTTCTCCATGACTTTCCCAAACTTTTTACTTGGAAATACTCAGATATGCCAGGAATAGATTTGAAGATAGTCACACATAACATTGTCCTTATTGAAAAGGCTAAGCCTATTCGACAAAAGATAGGAAAAATGAATCCCAAGATAGCATTGTTGGTTAAAGGTGAACTTGAAAAACTCCTTGATGTTGGCTTCATAAGACCCATAGATTATTCTCCATGGATCTCAAACATTGTTGCAGTTGTAAAACCTAACAATTATATTATGATGTGTACAATTTTTTGTGATTTGAAGAAATAATCTTTAAAATATGACTTTCCCCTTCCTAATATTGACATGATAGTAGATTCAACTGCAGGACATGCTTTTTTGTCATTCATGGATGGATTTTCTAGATATAATCAAATCTTTATCAACCCTCAAGATCAATATAAGACAACATTTACGATAGTTTGGGGAACATTTTGATGAGTTATGATGCATTTTGGATTAAAGAATGTGGGTGCAACATATCAACAAGCAATGAAACTAATATTCCATGACTACATACATAAGATTCTAGAAGATTGTGTTGACAACATCCTAAATAAATCTTTAACAAGACAAGACAATGTGAGTGTTCTTAGAAAAATATTTGAACGAATGAGAAAGTACAACATGAGGTTAAATCCAAAAAAGTTTCTTTGGTGTAGATAGCAGGAAAATTTTAGGGTTTATCATCTCTCATAGAGGCATACAGGTGGACATAAAGAAAATTGATGCCACAATCAACATCCCACCTACCAAAAACATTTCTAAATTATGAATGTTACTGGGAAAAATCAAATCCATCCATCATTTTTTTGCATCTTTAGCTCACTACACATTACCATTCACACATGTTAAAAAGGATGTGTGCTTTGATTGTAATGAAAATTGTAAATAGGCTTTTGAGTGTTTAAAGGAATACCTTGTAACTCTGCTTGTTTTACAACCTGCCATTCCAAACAAACCATTCATACTTTCCATAGCCGGGCTAGCTCATGCTCTTGCAGCATTGTTGGCTCAACAAGATGACAATGGTAAAGAACATATTGTATATTACATTAGAAGAACTTTGATAGATTATGAGAAGTGGTACACACCAATTGAAAAACAATTTTTGGTCCTTGTATCCACTACCAACAAATTGTGACATTATTTACTGAATGCATAAATATGAGTGGTGACAAAATTTGACCCTCTCAAACATTTTTTTAATAAAATAGATCTATCAAGATGCCTAACTAAGTGGGTGATGTTGTTGATTGAGTTTGACCTTAAGTTTGTATCACAAAAAAAAATTAAATGCCAAGCCTTAACTGACCACTTAGCTGATGCTCCTTCCCCATTGGCATTACCTAGTACTCACTCTTTCCCCAATGATAATGTGTTGATAATTGAACCTAATAGATGGGAGTTATATTTTGATGGATCTAATTATAGAACTAGTTGTGGCACTGGGGTTATAGTAATCCCATCTACAGGAAATCCTATTCCCTTGTCATATCCGTTAAACTTCCTATGTAAAAATAATACTACTAAGTATGAAGCTTTGCTAGCAGGATTGCGTGCTACTCTAGTATTAGGTGTAAAATACATCAAAATATTTGGTAATTCACAATTAGTAATCAAACAAATAAATGGAACACATCAAGCAAATCATGAAAAATTATCAAAATACAAGGATCTTACAATGCACTTGTTAGAGAAGTTTGAGTCATTTACCATTGATAATATCCCATGAAAGGATAATTGGCATGTAAATACAATGGCGAGTGAAGCTTCTATTATATCACCTCAAGATCCTTCAAAAAAATTCACATTTACCGTTGATCTCATCATGAAACCTTTGATCGACAATAAATAGGAAGACTCGAGTGAATGGTACGATACAATATTTAATTATCTAAAAAATGGTACCTTTCTCAAGCTGACAACCAAGAACATCCAAGCCCACTTTCCCAAGATCACATCCATGTATATAATTCTCACCAATGTGTTGTATCAGAGATCATTCCATGGTCTCTTGCTTAGATGCCTAAAAGAATCTGAGATACCCATAGCACTTGAACAAGCCCATGTAGGTGCTTTTGGTGGTCATTTTGGAGGAAAAACATTGGTTCAAAAACTTATCCGCATTGGATACTATTGGAGAAACACATAACAAGATTGCTTTGATTACATTAGAAAATGCCAAAAATGTCAGGAGCATAGCAACCTAACCCCTGATCCTGCTTGTGAACGTCAAGCTCAAGTTCCAATATGGCCCTTTGTGGTTTGAAAATTAAACATTATAGGAAATATATAATCCCCTTCTTTTGTTGGACATACATTTATGATCACTACAACTAATTGCTTTGCAAAATGGGTAGAGGTAATTCCCCTTCAATCCACAACAGCTGAGGTAATATGTCGTTTCATACTGGAACACATTATTTCTCACTTTAGACTTCCTTCTACGTTAGTATCTGATAATGGTACACCATTTAAGAATAATGACATGAAGAAATTCTTGGACATTCAACATACATCACTTTTCAATACCTTATTACCCACAATCTAATGGTCAAGTTGAATCAACTAATAAGGTTATTGAACAAATCCTGAAGAAAACTCTTAACAAGCATCACAAGGATTGGTATACACAACTACAATATGTGTTATGGGCTTATCGCACAAGTGTTAAATCCTCCACCAGAACTACACCTTACAATCTTGTGTACGTAAGTAAAGAAATAATGCCCTTAGAGTTAGAGATTCCTATGTTAAGAATTTCTCTTCAAGGACTTATTGATGATAGAAACTATAAAGATAAAATATTACATCAGCTTGAAATGCTCAATGAACAATGCATTAATTCTCTTGAACATCTTCATGCTTATGGTAAAAGGAAACAATTATATTACAATCTCAATGTCATCCCTCACACATTCAACAAAGGTTATTTATTCCTATCTAAAAATCACTACAACATCAATACTGATCCAAATGAAAGAGGAAAATTTAGTCCTAATTGGTTAGGACTGTACATAATTGACAAAAAAATATTGGGTTTGGTGCATACGTATTAACAGAACTAGATGGCACACCTCTCAAAGAACCTATCAATGTCACACATATGCAATGGTATTATGTATAATCCATTGAATAGTATGAATGATAAAGCAATGTTGTCAAGGGTGATCCCACAATACTGGTTTACAATTTTTGGCCAAACTAGACACTAAACTAATTTTTTTCTAACTAAATCTTCACTTTCGAGCACCTATAGAGGCTAAGCCGTGAGGAATTTGAAGATTATGGAAGCTATTGAGTTGTGAAATTTTGTCTATATGTTCTTAATATATTTTTTTCAAAATTTTTAGAATCAAATTGCACTTCTTTTTTCATCTCCTTCAAAAACTAGATTTTTTCAGTAAACACCATTTTTAAGGAGTGATGCTCACCGTATACAACATAACTTTTTTTCCATGAAGGATAAAATTATATATTTTTTGAATTTAGATTTGTAACTACGATATCTAGCACTTTCATTTGGTTTCATAGTGTTTTATTGAATATTTTTTACTTAATCAAGTTTTGAAGTCAAACCAATTACAATTCAGACATAGGAGGATTGTATACGACAACTTTTTTTTGTATGTATCAAAATTCCTTTTTTTTGTTGGATCAAGGACTTCAATATCTAGTGCACTGATATTTTTCAATTTTTTTTTATAATTTTCTATTTTTCCATGTGTAGAACAAAGAGCTTGATTTTCGGTGAAAAACCTACATTCATGACAAATAAAAAATAAATAAAATAATAAAATTAAATTTATTTAAAATTATACTTTATGGGAAGCTTATAATAAGGGCTACATACATACAAAAAAAAATTAAATGAATTCATTTGATCCCTCAAAAGGTAAATCAAAAGTGGTTTATTATCAGCATTTTGATAGGTGTAAAGGAGACTATGTTATAGTTATGGTTTAAAACTAGCGGGGTTCTATCCAAGGGGTTTTGATCTAAGCTGGTTTGATCAAACCCTCCTCAATTGGAATCCTTTAAATGGAACTTTTCAAGGCTTAAATCATTATATTTTCTAAAAATATGTGATTTTAGCAAAAATCAAGATCTCTTGGAAATTGTAAACCAATATTATGGGATCACCCTTAGAGCTACTGGATTGTATTTCATATGCTTTCACATTGCTTTGCTGCTAAAAAAACATTAGGTGTATGTCTTGGACACTAAGGTGATTATGTAAGCTATTTTTTATATAATTACTTTAGGTGTCATACTATTCAAATTCATCCTATGTGTTATGTTAGATTATATCTTTATATGCATTTAATGTTCTTTAGTTAGATCATAGGTGCATTTAATTTAGCATAACATAATTAATTACAATGTTGCATCTAAGATAAACTGTAACCACAAAATTAACATAGCATAACATAATTAAAATTACAATGTTACAAGTTTTAATTTAGCATCACAAAATTAACTACTATGTCATTAATATATACAATATCACTGAGGTCTATGGCTACTAGATCCCTTGGGATCTAGTACTCATGCCGCTCTATTGGTGGTATGCCAGGAGATGGTATGCAAACGTGATCATGATCTGCTGAGCCTAAGAGAAAACTCTAAGCCTAGTATCTGAAATAGGGCCTCCTAATGTGCTCCTGCTATTTGATCTCTCTCTGCTTATAGCCTGGCTACCTCTAACTCTAGTCTCTCGAACTCTACTAGTATTCGGGATGCCTGTGCCTTTGATGCAGCATCAGCTCGGTGAGCTCCCCTCCTCAAACTCTCACCACCCATAGCATCACAAATGGTCTGAGTGACTCTGAGTCCTGATCTACAATAGGTGGGGGACCATTGTTTGAGTCTGTGACCTCGTCGTTGACTGACGCGTGAACTATATTTGTAGTTGCTTGTCAATAGAGATCTTTCCAATCTCTCACAACTCTTGCAAGATAGAAACAATAAATAATTAGCACACATCATTATATATATATATATATATATATATATATATATATATATATATATATATATATATATATATATATATATATATATATATGTATATATCTATATATATAATGATGTGTACTGATTATTTATTTATTCTATCTATATATATGTATATATATATATATAATGATGTGTACTTATTATTTACTATTTCTATCTTGCAGGAGTTGTGAGAGATTGGAAAGATCTAAACATAAGCACTCAAAACATGCATAAACAAAATATCCTCACCAATATCTCTAGAAGTCTGTGAAACGTCAGCCTTGTGCTGCACAGGGGGCATGGAAGATGAGCTATCCTCGAGCCATGACTTTGGGTATTGATGCCTGCTATTGTTGTTGCTCATGATCTAGTCATATGAATGGATGAGGACTCTCCCCACTTGTGTAATGCTCAATCCTCAACTACTACCTCATCACCCTGGCTCAGGGGTGGCTCCTCCTTGTCCTCCTCTTGGTAATCTTCATCATCCTCCTCCTCTTCTTCATTTTGACCATCATAATGAGGATCTACATTGTCATCATAGTCCTCATCTATGACATCTGTAAATATGTCCACAACCCTGTATCATGTCTCCTGGGCCCTATCCTTTATATTGTCTCCGTCATCTAGAAATAGTATAGCATCTCCTATAGGATCATCCATGGGGAATATGAGAGCTGGTTGTGATACTGTCAACCACTCCTCATACTCATCTATGGCACCGACATCATCAGGGTTAGAGACTAGAGGCATATCATGATCCGAGTAATTAGAGTCAATGTAGACAACATTCTCTGTAGTAAATTGTATTGTATCAGTAGGTCTCCCGGCACTCTGCACTGATCTCCTAAAGAAGGGTCATGCCCTTGGTGGTGTCTAGACTTGTCTAAACTATCGTGCAACCCAATCATAGTAGAAAGGACGTACTACATAATCATTTCAACCAATCATAAATCTATCTAGTTGTAATCTTCTCATTTTCCAAGTGTGATCTAGCCACTGAAGTGTAAGTTCGTATGGTCTCCAAAAGATCTGGTCCTTCTCTAGTCAGTCAAACCACACTCTCCAAAAGTGTAAATGACCATATTTCTAGAACCATTGTAGAGGATAGTTGAAGGACCACGAATACCCCATGACTGTTGAACACAAGAAGCCAATAGGTCTGGTACAAGTGATATGCTTAAGGCACCAAACCTATAGAAGCATACAATGTACCAGCTGTCCACCTAAAAAATGAACCATCCAAGATCATAGTATAAATGTGTTGGGGTAAAGCACCCATAGGAATATACTGTCATGTGCTCTACAATCCCTCATATCATATGTACTAGTCCTCCCTCTAGGTGCACTTCCTGCCCATCAGGGATGAGTACTAGCGCAACTATGTGCATCATAATCCTTCCCACTAGTGGGGCTTGTGAATATAGTAGCATCGGTAGATCAATCCATGCCCTCACTCATTTGTCATGCACTAGTCCATTCAGGCAATATTGCATGTCGTCCTTCTTCTTGTGGAATGTCCAATCTCCTTGGAATTGTACCCACTCACCTTCAATATGAACTTGGAGTATGCGGTGGACTTCATCTAGGGTGATCGTCATCTCACCAGTAGGAAGGTGGAATGTACATGTGTTAGAATTCCAGTGCTCGGCTAGAGCCATAAGCGTTGCATCGTGGTACCTGATGGGAGGTATGAGCTATGCCCAATATATCTGAACATCCTATAATAGCTCTATGTCCTCCATTGAAAGTGTGGGGGCTAAGTCACTGAGAAAGCTAAGCTTTCTGCCACCCAGATGCTAATGTGAATAGGTGGGTACCTATCAATCAAGCACAAATATGCACTATAAGCAGTCTAAAATCTTCAATTTCTACATTATTCATCATAAAAGTGTACTGAAGTTCCTCTAATGTTCTTTCTTAAAGGTCCTAGACACTTTAGACCCCTTTTGGGACACTTCATGAAGAAACGAGACAATTTGCAAAAAAGTGGGACACTTCGCGAACAAAAGGGACACTTTGCAAAACAATGGGACACTTCGTAAAAAAAGGGGAAACTCTGCAAACTTTTTTTCCAAGGCCCTAAATTAACCTATAAATGCTTTAAATTCATAAAATAACTACACAAAGATAACAAAAAGGTAGTAGAATCGACTCACCTAATGATGATGTTCTCTATGTGCCACCTAGTCCCACAGTACGTCCAATATCGCAGGCCTGCAGTCTCATCTGCTAGACATATTTCACTCTTCTTCAAGTGATATCAAGCTACAAAAAAGGTAAAAGAAAAACTAAGAATTTACTTCACTTTTTGCTCTTATGTATGTTAAAAATAGGGTTTTTAATATATTAGGGTTAAAAAGTGCTCTTTAGAGTGCTAGAGAGCTTCATTTTCAACATTGTTTGTTGCATTGGAATCATGATTCCACTCCTAAATTTATCAACCATCTATCCTTATGTGGCATGGTACTTGGAAATTCCCTTGGATATGAGTCACCCAATTCGACGTGGATAGATTGCTACCTTGATTCCACCTCTATAAAGCAAGTAGAATCAAGGGCCTACATCTACCCTTGAATTTGATTAAGTAAGAGGATTTTTGGAAAACTAACAAATTTTTGTTGCAAGATGTAGTTCCTAATGTTGTGGTTTTGCAGATAACTACACTATGGGATTCATTCTCCCATCTTTTGAATGAGTATCCTTTTGTGAGATAAAGTGTACTATTTAGAGTCCTTTAGCTTGCATATACATGTAGAGTCATATAGGCGCTAAAGTGGGGGCTAAATTTGGAAACTGAAATTGTACTCCCTTCTTGGAGATAGTACAATCCTTTGTCTTATTTGGACCTATCTTGGGCACCCTTGAATTTATTATCCTTTAAATCAGCATTTATATGCCCCTAGGATCCATTATTTCAGACCTTGAGGCTTATTCCACTTAAAAATCATCTAAAATCCTGACAAAAATCATTTAAACCATTTAAATCCCGAAAGCCACCTCAAAAGCCTTGAGTGGGACCCATTCACCACCTTGGGAAAATGAGTCCCCTTTGGTGGGACCCATTCGCCAAGGGTGACGAATGAGTCCCTTTTGGGGCATTTTTCAAGTTTGGGTGGGAAATTCATGAACTTAATTAAAATTTCTAGTGGATGTTAGCCTTTGAGATCTAAATAATGATCAATTAGGTGTTAATTCCCATAAATATAAGTTTTTAGGTCATTTTGAAGACATCTAAGCAACCCAAGTAAGTAGCTTCAAGATTCAAATATTGAGAATCTTTCACAAGAAGATTTACAAGTCTATTTGCAACAAAATTGAAGCTTTGGAGCAACATTCAAGGGATTCTGTAGGTCTTCAAGCTTACTTTTATTTAAGATCTATCATTTTCAATGGTGGATCATGGATGTCTATGGTGAGTCATGAGGAATTCTAGGTTAGTGAGATGCAACTAACTATCAAGCCAAGCCTAAGGACTTGTTTTCTAGGTGATTCCATCCTCCATTGTCTTCCAACTTTTAGCCTAAGGAAGGTTTGCATATCATTGAGATTCATTTTAGGTGATTTAGGGTCTCCTAGAGTGAGTGTTGCATCATTCAAGTTTTATTTATACATCTTGTTCTTGCACATTAGAATATGATTATATCATGTTTTAGATTTACTAGTCTTAGACACACTTAAGGCTAGGGTTTCCATTCATTATTCATTATCTCTTTCAAGGTTTAAATACCAAACTAGGGGTTTGACCGAGGTGAACCCCCCATTAGAAAATCCAATTATATTATGTTTTGCAAATTTTTTTGTAGATTCGGATCGAGAACCCAACTTGGAAAGAAAGTGCAGGTGTTGGAGTACATATCAAAGCTTCTAGTTTCTGAAAAGGTTAAATGGGACTAATTATCCATTAATGGAGAATGTTTCCTACTAAAGATATTTTCTAGATTAGTTTGCATATTTCAGTACCCTTTTCTCTAAAACAACTTTCTGGGTAGAAACCCTAATCTGGGACTGATTCGCCCAGGTTGGTGAATGAGTCCTAGTTGGTCAAAAATTCAAATTGTTTTGAATTTCAGAGACATTTCTAGTCTTCACTCTAGCCTCTACAAGTTTCCAGGTGCACTCTTTTTGTTGGGATTCTCTATTTTGTTTTATATTGCATTCAATCTATCCTTTCAAATATCACACTATGTTTTCAAACATCTTGCATTTTCCAAGTTTTGCATTAGTGTTGAACTCTTTTATTAGTTTTAAGCTTTTAAGACAATCCCCTTTGATAGATTTCAATCTCCTTTGCATGGAAATCTCAAGGTTTTGTTCTTGAATGAGAGCATTGTGAAATCAAATCCCTCTTCCTTCATTCCCCTTTTGGTGTGAACAAGGAAGTTGTGCATGCAACTTCTATTTTCCACAACATCATTGAGAAAGTTTCTAGTTTTTAGATGGTTATAGATATATAAATACCATTACCCTAAGTCTATATGTGCACACATAAATTTGAGTATCAAGTTCAGATTTATTTGAGACAGGAGGAGAGTAGAGAATTTCAACCATGAAGTGGCACTCATCTATGCTATAGTAATGACATACAAGGGAATACACACTCACCATTGTATCCACATTGGTTTTTTCTCCTAGGAATACTGTCAATGGTATAGAAAGTGAAGTGACTAAGAAATGATAAAGAAAAATCTTGATACTAAGATAGCTTGAACTACTTGCCCTGATACCTTCCTATGGTCTAATTTATAATTAATTCAATCACCATGAATATGGATATGTTCACTTTTTGAGGCTATCATGGCATGCAAGCCAACAATGAGGGTTTTGTACACAACATTGTTGTTTATACAATGAAACTCTAACCAAAAGAAAAAAGGAATTGAATTTCCTTTAGATGAAATTAGAACTAGACCTTCTCCGAAGCACATTTGACATCATGATCCATCAAAATACATTTCCCATATAGGCTCATGATTCAAAGTAAATAAATTTTCATTTGGGAATAGGTCTAGGTTAGGGAAGGCATTAGGTGAGTGAGCTTGTATACCATTTTAAATTGTCACCATTGACAATATCACTATATATTTTCTCCTCCTTAAGTTATTGGGCCTAATTAGGTATTTAATTTCCTAAATTATGCATTTTATGGCCCATTTTCAACAAATTTTCAGGAATTACAAGAGAAAATCAATTGCATTTGTCTAATACATGGCCCCTAACACTAAATGTCCTAGAAAATAGGTCCAAAACACTCATGCTCTAGGCATGAGTTTCCTCCTATTTTCCCACCAAATTTAAATTTGTCAGTCATGGCATTTTAATGTTTGCAATTCAATTATCAAAAGTCGGCTATTAGGATTGATTTTTTTAGGAAATTGAATAAAAACCTATAAATACCTTGCTATTGCATCATTTCAAACCTAATAGGAAACTATTGGAGAAATTCTTTTCAAGAGCAAGTCAAGAGAATTCAAGCACAACATTTTAATTGATTCATTGAAAAAATTAAATATTCAAGCATTCATCATGTTATTATGTAAGTTCAGTCATCTTATGTTGTCATAGTATTTCTGAAGGCTAACCCTTTGTATATCTCCAAGAAATTCAAGCAATTCAAGAATTCAAGCATTTAATCATTCAATCATTCAATCATTCAAGCAAGCAAGATCCAAGACCATTTGAATGGTGGTGAGCTACAACACTTTGTGATTTCATCATTCCTTCATATCCATTATTATTTATCATTAACGTTGCCATTTTGCAAGTGGAAACATTAACACGGGGTTTGATTGAGACAAGCCCCTAAAAGGAACAACCCTTCCTACATCTTTGAATGTGTAGGTTTTAGGTTTAAAGGATTTTGAAGAAATTTTGCAAACATGAAACCCTAAATGCAATGCAATGCAAAACCTAGATCTAGGGTGACTTATTGAATATTTCAAAAGGTTTATGATTTTTATATGTCAAGTTTACAAAATCAAAATGTAGAAAAATAAAATCCTCAAGATCAATGATCAATACCTAGGGTAAATTCCACCTTTTCTAGGATTTCATTATGATGCAAATTAATAAGGAAATTAGATTGACTTTCAACGGAAATGGTGAGTCAATCAGATCTGGATCTGATCCTATTGAGTCTTCTAAATGGGTTGTAATTGAATTTCCCAAAATAACCCTATCAAGTTGTGTGCCTTAGACTAAAAATGCAAGATTCTGATAATAGGAAAACTATAACAGTAATTCTAACTATAAAACTAAGAAAGGTAGAGATTTATGCACTTTTCCTTCAAATTAGGGGATGAAAATGGGGGACACTCATTCCCAAGGCATGAGTTTCCTTGTAGGTGTTTTCAAAACCTCAAAAGTTGATCCTTTAGTGCTTTGTCTTCTCTCCAATTTCCCACCTACAAATCTGTTGGATCACTATTGGATAATTCTAGAGGTAAATTTTCATGAGTTGACAAGATGTTTTTTATTGCAACAATGGAAAATGAGTCTTCACATCATAAAAAGGTCATAAAAAACTTAAAAATTGCATATCATATTGCATTGTAAATTGCAATAGGTTTGTTTCAATCATCTTAGATTAAATTTAAATTTATATTGCATTCATTAAGTCATTAAATTATGAAAGTTATCATTGCATTTAAATACATCTTTCATTTATGTAAAAATGTGAAAAAAGCACAGATTTAATTCAAAATTGCATCAAATCATCATTTTCAAAATTTTACATCTTTAAATCAGTCAATTATTTCATATTAGATTTTAAAATTGCATTCAATATTCTGATTTACTATTCAAACATTTTCATCATTGTTACACATTTACATTTTCAATCACACAATTATTAAACTACCAAAATTTGGAAAAATATTCACAATTGGATCTATCTGCACATAGATCTAAGAACCTTAAATATTAATAAAGATAGATAAAATTTGAAATTCAAGAAACCCTAACTAGGATATAGACACCTTGGGCACATATATCATACTATTTTGGGCTCAAATTTGACTCGGATTGTTGTTTCTATGCTTTGTGTTTATTTTCGTTGTCTTATTTCTAATTTAGTTTGTTCAATTGTAAAAAATAGTGTTACATTTGAAATTAAGGTGTTACTTTATTGATCTCATAGAAAATTTGAGAAAAATATTTGCATTTCAGTATTGATAATCATCAGATATGTAGGACAATTTTTTACATTTTTAGAAACACTACATAATCCAGGTAAATTGGTTTTCATTTTGGTAAAATTTCAAAACCCTAGGCTGATACAACACATTGTATATTTAAAATCCTTTGAAAAACAACACAATTGATTCTAAATCTAAGTTTTTGTAGTGTAACATAGCCACCTTATGTTACTAGTGCTTGGGTATGTGCAAGATCATCATGCAAAAAAATAGGCCCTTAAGTGGTGAAAAGTTCAGAAAAATCAGAGTTAGGCAACTTGACATAAAAATTTGAATAAGTTATCTATATTATTTCAAAAATATGTAAGAATAGAATCTGTAGAAAATTGAATGTAGTTTATAAACTACTAGGTTTATTTTTATTTTTAAATCTATTTGGTGAAAATTTGAAATTTCAATGTAGTAGTACTTAAATTTCAAGGAAAAAATAAGTAGGTGTCTATCTGACCACCCTAACTACAATAAAATGATAATATTTTTTTATAATATTTTAGATATAAGTAAGGGACTCATGTTCCAATGTGATGCATATTTTTTTAAATTTTTTTCCAAGTAAATAATTAATTATGAATTTTTTATTGCAAATTTTAAAAAATATAAAAACCCATATGTCTGACCACCTTAACTTGGTCAAAAATTCATGAATTTTTTTTTTTTACTAATCCTATAGTATGTGAAGCATATAATGTGACACATGTTTCAGATTCAAAAAATGTGATATCGTTTGAAAGCTATAGATGTTTTTCAATCAGCCTATCAATTACGACTTTAGTCATAATTCAAATAGAAAATGAATAATAATTATTTATTAAATTCAAAGTTACAAAGAATATTTTTTATTGGTGGAAAGATGAGAATCTCCTTTAAATACCCTTTTCATTTCATCAATTTTGGGTAAGAAAAGGTTGTCAGCCACACCCTACAGATACCCATCATATCACCACTTTTTGGCCCATCATGATCCTGCGCATACCCACTTCTATAATTGAAATTATAGATGAAGCCCTAGTTGGACATGGGTGCCCTAGGCACCTCTCTACTGCTAAAACTTCCCCAGATTTTAGGTCCAAATTCATACTTGTTGTGAGTTTGCTAATCGAGAGTCTAATTTCTAGGTCTATGTTTGTAACAAGTATGTAAGCCTTTTTTTGGTCATAGTTTTCCTTAACACATATAAAGTTAGGTTACAATTGAAATTTAGTAATTAATCTTTAAGAAATCATAGTTGAAGAAATCATAGTAATCTAATCATATTAGATATCTTTTCACAAGAACATTGTATATTTACAAATGCCTTTAGTTGTGATGAATTTTTACATGTTATATGATGCCCTTGGGGACTTCATCTCACTTACATTGTCCACTAAGGCTTCTAACTTTCTTATAAATGAAATCATTGATATTAATGATAATAATAGTAGCTATTCTCATAATATCCCACCTAATTGTTAGAGTATCTTAACATAAGGAAATAAAATCATTGACACATTTTTTAAGATCACTTTGCCAAATTTTCATTCACCTACCACCATCTTCCCTCCTCGTGAGAACACTTTGGTGCAAGAGAATGCAATAATGGAAACTCATGACAACCATAGTTGTTCTTGTCATGTAACCTCAACCACTTGTGAGGAAGGTATCGTGGTGTTGGAGGATCCAATCATTGAGTGTCATGAAAATCTTATTTATTTCTCTCTGAATACTTCTCCTACATGGGAATATATTTTGGCACAAGAGGATGAAATCATTGATATAATTCTTTCAACTAACGGTAAGATGGATGGCATAGATGAAGATGTTAATTTAACATTAGATCTCCCCTTAATAGAAATTCATCAACAAGTAGATAACTCAATTGAGGTTATGAATGCACAAATCACAATTGGACCTCCTTTAATTAGTGAACCTCCAAAGTCACCTCCCATAATATGACCACCTCAAAACAAACCAAAACCTCTAGGTTTTATCTTAAAATATTCAAGACAACTCACTAGTAAGCATGTGTCACAAGTTCAACCAATCTATCACAAACTTTCTCTCACATATAACATTCCTCGATATAGTGGTAAATAGTGTGGACAGAGAAAAATAACCCTTCTACTTTTTCTCATATTTAGGCCCTCCTAGTGATTTTGGATTGATTTTTCCCTGATTTAATGTTGTAATGTGGCCAACACATTAACATTAGGTCTTGGGTCCTTGAGAATCAATAAGAATTCTATGATGTCTTGTAAAAGTGTTGTCAAGTGTTGTAACCCACTTGCACACTTTTCTAGGACCTTTACATTATAATTCACCTAAATATCTTCTTTTTATCACTCACCAAGTCTTATTTTAAACTATTGTAAAGAGTTGTAACAAACTTTCACACTTTTCTAGGCTTTTCATCAATAATTTGACCCTTTCTTATGTTTGAATGACCACTTAATGCACTTTGCAACCCTACTTAAGTGTGTTTCAGAGAATAATACCATTAAACATCATTAAATACACTTTAATTCTTGACACCTAGTAAAATTTACCTAGTGGGACCAAGTCGCCACCTAGGTTGACTTAGTCCCACTAGGCACAAAAATAAAAATTATGTTAAATTTCTAGCGGGATATTATTCTCTTAACCTTTAGGTCAACCTATGATGTGTTATTTTTGAGAAATTTTGTAAAATCAATTATAAATAAAGGGTTTTCCCATCATTTTTCATCTTCTAATTCCCCATTCATCTAATACATTCACTCATACATTAGCATACATGCATTCATAATTCTCAAGCATTCTAGGTATTATCAAGTCTTCATTGGAGCATCCATTTGCATATCTTTAGATTTCTACATCAAGGGTTTGGTGAGTTGTAGAATTGCATGTTGTTCATTCACCATTCTCTTTCCATTTCATTTCATTTTCAAGGGTTTGATTACCAAATTGGGGTTTGACCAAGGAAAACCACTATTCACTAACCCTTAACCCTTTTTCCACTCTTTGCATGTGTGTTTTGTAGGTCTTGTATGTAGATTTGTCAAACAGATAGGTACTAAAAGGTGTCATCATTCCATCAGAGTCATTCAAGTCAATAAGGCCCTAAGAGAAGCTTGGAGACCTCTTACAACTTGATTTCTATAGTTTCAGATCCAGACACTTGTCAAGAAGAGAATTGTAGACCGAGAGCTACATGTTCTTGTCCTAAAATTCTAGAAAGATGAAGGTGGAATAAGCTGCCATCAGTGGAGAATTAGTTTGATTGCCAGGCCTAAAAATTGATTTCTACATTTCTAGATGCCCATTTGGCTAAAACCTGTTATGGTAGAATCCCCCTGAAATAGGACTAAATCACCCAACTTAGTGTAAGTCTCCCAGTTGGCTTCAACAAAAAATTATGTAGGATTCTATAGCATCTCTGCATCACATTCTAGTCTCCAGGTGTACCTCTCTAGTCTCTTTTATTTCTATTATTGTTTACTTGCATTCTTAGGTCATTTTTCATATCACAATGTGTTTTCAAACAGCTTGCATTTCTTAGGTTTTTCATTAATAATCAACATCTTTTATTAGTTTTTTGCATTTATATATTGCATTTAAGTATATTCCATTCACATTTGCACTAGTTTTGAATGGGGAAATTGCCCATTTTGGCCCATTTGCTTTTAGGTGAAAAACCCTAGAAGTGTTAGAGAGCCTTGCGATGCCTAAATCTTTGTCCAAATTTTGGTGAGCCCAACCTGATAACATCACATTTTCTGATTTTGGAGTCCATCATCATCCTAAAGTTAGCTTGCATTAACATTGCATTGCATTTTGCATTAGTTAAGTGGCATTCTAGGGTTTCAAATTTGGAATTAGTGAAAGTGCATATAGGTTGCATTTTTGGCATCTCAAATCATTAAAACTTTATGAAAATTTGGATTTTCACCTTAGGTCTACAACATAAAACATAGAAAACATCAAAATCAATCCAAAAAAGTTGAAACTTCTAAAAAAAAAATTCAGTACTGGGACTAATTTGCCACCTTGGGCGACTTAGTCTCTTTTCACCCCTAAAATTATCATTTACAACATTGAAAACCTTGTTTCTGCACTTCAATTCTCTACCATTACCTATTTGTATTAGTTAGCTGAGTTTCTATAACATGCATTTCATTAAATCTAGCTTAATTTGGCTCATTTCATGCATTGCGTAATTTCAAATTTACATTCCCACAATGTTGCATAGCATAATCTGTCAATTATCATATGAAAATTGTATTTCCTTTTAACCCTTTACATTTCATTTTGAATTTGCATAGATTGTTATTCAAACATGTTAGTATATATGCTTTCCAAGTTTACAAAGAGAAATTGAGTTAATAAGCATGTTAGTCATTCATTCTAAAATGCATTCCCTAGTTATGATAGTCTCTTAGCACAAGAGAATGACAATGTTAACACTTTCCTTAAACATACACGCCATACTATCTCTCCTATTTTTGTGGATGATGTGATAGAAGATAATACAAACATAGATACTCATGATGATCATAATTTTTCTTCCCCCAATACCTCTCCTTTTAGTGACAAAGGTATCTTGGCAAAAGAAGATACAATCATTGAAATCATGAAGATCTTGCTTGTCCTTCTCTTTATCGCCTTTGGAAAGATATTACAACACAAGAGAATGAGATTGTAAATAATGAGGATGATAGATTGGTATTAATAATAAAATCTTTAAGGTCTATAACAATCCTCTTTATGATCCTTCCCCTACCTATCCTATTTTGGAAGACATTAGGGAACAATAGAATGAGTTCATAAATGATCATGATAATCATAGTTGTTCTTCTCCTACTATCTCTCATAGCTATGAAGATGATACTTTAATGTTGGAAGGAACAATGGATGAAAGTCATGAGAATCTTAGTTATCCCTCTTCAACTAGGACAACCCTTATTGAGCAAGAAACTACAACCACTAATCATTCCCCTTCTTGTGATGAAGTCAATATGGAAGAACTAAATATTGAATGTCAAGAACATCTAGTTTTTAGTTGTCCTAAACACTCTCCTAATAGGGAAGGTATTATGGTTCAAAAAAACACCAAAAATATCATATCCAAACCAAAAATGAACCTTACTTTGAAGCATCTTGAATTGCTTGATATGGATCCAGCCTTGATGCCAATCTTAGGAGTTCATGATAAGTCACCCTTTACTCCTCAAATCAACAAGGTTACATGTGCTATGATCAGTACCAAGAAAAATGATATAGAAAGACAAAATAAAATTGAAGAAGCCACAAAGTTATGTGAAGATGCTTTAGAAACCTTTTATTTCATACCTCTATCGAAGGGAGAATAGAAGATAATAACAAAAGAGTCTAAAAAGAGTATAGAGACACTGGTAACAGTAACACAAAATTCAATAGCATCCTCTTCAACCACCTTACAAGAAAATACAGCATCCAAGACAAACTTTGAGGAAATTAAACAACCACCAAATCCAAAAAAATAACTAAAACAACTTGGGAAAGGATGTGATTCTATAGAACAATGTATCCATGTCCCTATAATGCCTAAGACATAGGAAATAACTCTTGATCTTTGTCATTGTCCCTTCAAACAAAAACTTTCCATCAATGTCAACACTGTCACAAACAATTCTTCCAAGACACCTTTAATATTGCTACATCCTAAACTAATAAACATCTCACTAAAAATGTATCAAGCAGAAACATTTTTTACTTATCAACATAAATAATATTAATTTCTGCTTCTTTCCATATAATAGTTGTAGGATCATAGCATACTCACTATTGCAAGGAGAAACATATCATCATCACTTCCCGACTCACCCTTGTCCTGCACTAAGTGGGGGAAAGGGGTTATGTGGCCTTTTCCTCATATTTCACTTATTGTTGTCTCTTTATACTAGTCATTAAATTTTCATGAACATATAAGAGCAAGCTTGGGATGTGGACGACATTCCTTAAGTTGGCTCACATGTGACATACTCATTCATGATGTAGCTCAATTCAGAAACATATGACATGGCATAGGGCTTTCCAAGTTGGCTCTAATGTCTTCTTTCATAACATTTTTTATTTTCTACTTTAAAGCAATTGATCACAACTTAAAGGTGTAGCAACTACCTTAAATTGGGGGCATACATAGACAACATATTTTGCCAAGAATTTCAAGGCTTGATTTTTCATTTTTTATGATGTGTTCTCTTCTTGGTGGTGTCAATGGGTTTGATGTTGTCCAAAAGTGCATGATCTTCTGACATGGCATGATGCAAATGAGGCATCCCATGGGAAACAATCTGAAACTTTGACTTGTCCTCTCTTGGAGACATTAGAAACAATGTTCCCTAAGAAGAAGACCTAACATGAACAAATCAAAATTCCCTTTAACAAAATTTTTACATGACATTCAAAAGCATTTTCATTGTGGCACCTTATTAATTTTATTAGGAGGTATAACTTTGGTATGGTTGAGTGGGAAGCCTATTCTGAGGCATGAATTTCCCCATAGCCACGTGTGTGTGTGTGAGTGCATACCAGCCACGAGTGTATGTTTCTCACCTTTTGGGCCTTCTCACCTGGTGGACAACCATGAGTTCCATTGCCTCAGAGTGAGTATTATTTTATTTCTCAACAAACTACCTAGATCTAATCCACAACAAGATGGAAATGCAATTGAAGCTTGATCTGACTCTCTTTTTCCTTTTCTTCCTCTTCATTTACACCATTCTCATGTGTGTTTCTTGTGCTCATGTTTAGTTTTCCATGGTATCTTCATCCTAGGGGCTTGACCATCCCTCTTGATCATTGTTGTCTCATCTTGCTAGCATTAGTTAATTGAAACCCCTCTTGATTGCATGTGGATCTACTTTAGTGTGAGTTTGAAGCCAGTTCATCCTCTCACTAAAGTGGGGGCTAATTGTGGACATAGAAAACGTAACCCTTCTAATTTTTCTCTTATTTATGCCCTCCTAGTGATTTTTTCTTTATTTTTCCTTGATTTAATGTTGCAATGTGGCCAACACATTCACATTAGGTCTTGGGTCCTTGAGAATCAATAGGAATTATATGATGTCTTGTAAAAGTGTTGTGAAGTGTTATAACCCACTTTCAAACTTTTCTAGGACCTTTTCATTATAATTCACCTAAATAGCTTCTTTTTATCAATTACCAAGTCTTATTTTAAAGTGTTGTAAAGATTTGTAACAAACTTTCATGATTTTCTAGGCTTTTCATCAATAATTTGACCCTTTCTTATGTTTAAATGACCCCTTAATGCACTTTTTGACCCTACTTAAGTGTGTTTAAGAGAATAATCCTATTAAACATCATTAAATACACTTTAATTCCTCACACCCAATAAAATTTCCCTAGTGGGACCAAGTCGCCACTTGGGGTGACTTAGTCCCATTGGGCAAAAAAATAAAAATTATTTTAAATTTCTAGCAGGATATTATTCTCTTAACCTTGAAGTCAACCTGTGATGTGTTATTTAAGGGAAAATTATTAAAATCAAGTATAAATAAAGCATTTTCCTGTCATTTTTCATCTTCTAATTCCCCATTCATCTAACACATTCACTCACACATTTGCATACATTCATTCATAATTCTCAAGCATTGTAGGTATTATCAAGTCTTCATTGGAGCATGTATTTTCATATCTTCAAATTTCTACATTGAGTCTTCATTGGAGCATCCATTTCCATATCTTTAGATTTCTACATCAAGAATTTTGTGAGTTGTAGCATTGCATGTTGTTAATTCATCATTTGCTTTCCATTTCATTTCATTTTCAAGGGTTTGATTACTAAATTGTGGTTTGACCAAGGAAAACCCCTATTCACTAACCTTTAACCCTTTTTTCCCTCTTTGCATGTGTGTTTTGCAGTTCTTGTATGTAGATTTGTCAAAGAGAAAGGTGATAAAAGGTCTCATCATTCCATCAAGTCATCCAAGTCAAAAAAGTCCTAAGAGAAGCTTGGAGACCTCTTGCAGGCCGATTTCTACAGTTTCAAATTAGGACACCTGTCAAGAAGAGAAGTGCAGACCGAGAGCTATAGGTTCCTGTCCCAAAATTCCTAAAAGCTAGGTGTTCTAAGTCAAAATTAGTGATGAATTAGTCCCATTTCTAGGCTTGAAAAGTTATTTCTACATTTCTAGATACCCATTTGGCTAAAACTTATTCTGGTAGAATCCCCCTAAAACATGACTAAGTCACTCAGCTTGGCATAAGTGTCCCAGTTGGCTTCAACAGTAAATTCTATAGGATTCTAGATCTTCTCTATATCACATTCCAGTATCCAGATGCACCTCTTCAGTCTCTTTCATTTCTATTATTGTTTACTTGCATTCTTAAGCCATTTTTCATATCACAATGTGTTTTGAAACAACCTACATTTGTTAGGTTTTGCATTAATAATCAGCATATTTTATCAGTTTTCTGCATTTAGACATTGCATTTAGCCATATTCCATTCATAATTGCACTATTTTTGAGTGTGGACATTTCTTATTTCAGCCCATCTCTCTCCTTTTAGATGAAAAACCCTAGAAGTGTTAGAGAGCTTTCGGGTGCCAAAATATTTGTACACAAATAGTATGATCTTGTTGAGAAAATTATTCATACTCCAACAAGCATATCCCTTTGGGATTTTATTCAAACATCACCTAAATACAATAGGATTCTCTAAGAGATTTTGCAGAAGGTTGATATCTCATCTTTTGTTAGATTGAATGATGTAGCCATCTCATTTCATTGTAGGCAAGTAAAAAAGTTAGATATTACATTCCATCTACATGAATTACACTCACTTGAGATTGAAAATAAATATGAAGCCTTAATTATAAAGGTGATCATTAATGAAACTTTATTTAGGTGTACTCTCATATAGAACAGAGTGGGTCTTAATGTTTGTAGCATTGATCTTCTAGATAAAATTGGTGTTGACAAGAATCTTATAGAACCCAATGATGTCAATATTTGTGGCTTTGACAATGTTAATAAGGAATGATCACATTACCAATTGAGGTTTGACCCATGCTTTGGCCTACTCCTATCCACATCATGTCAAGACCTCTTTCATACAACCTTATCCTAGGTAGACAATGGATTTATTCCATGAAGGGAGTAACCTCAACCCTTCACTGTGAAATGAAGTATGAATATAATATCAAGATATACATGGTTAGTGTAGATTAAAATTTTTATAATTCACAAGTTCAACATGGTCATAATATTTCCAACTCTCTTAATACTTTGATTCCAACTTCAAAAGTAGAACCTATGCAAGTTGATGGTAATCCTAATTTTCTTTCACCTACAACAAAAATCTTAGAGGATGATTGAGGGCCATTAGATTTTTCACCTTGTTTCAAAGGGGAGTCCTAAATTTCACCCTCAAAGTGGAAAGAGTCCAATACAAATGATTCATCTTCAAACATGTTATTTGGGGTTCATTAGGGTGCATTGTATTTTACACCCTTCTTTATGGGAGAGTAAAAAATATCACAATATAAACCAAAATAGTCTTGTGTTTTTATCAAATTTGTTCTACATCAACAACATCACCCCATGATGGTGATGGGGGATCTTTAACTCTGGTCCCTAATGAGAGGAAGACGCGTAACTTAACAAAACTTAAAAAGGATTTGTGTGCTCGGGAAGAAGCCAATGTTTCTCAAAAACATGTAGATAAAACGTCTTCATCAAAATCAAAAGCATGTTATGGTCTTGGATACAAAATTATTTCTAAACATAGATGTAATAAAAAAAAATCTTGGAAAGGGATCAAGTGAAGTCTATATCATACTTTTCTAGGTACAGTCTAGGTTTCCAACATTCCTCCCCATCTTCATCAACTGCTTTATGATCTCCTATATGTATGACATCTTGTGATAATAAAGAGGGATTTTCTTCACAAGTGAATGAATTTTCCACTGCTATTGATCAAGAGAATATCTTGTCGAGGGTTCTCAAAGCCTGCCTAATACTCTTACTCCAAGAACATGAAATAAATTTTACAAAAAAATCTCATTTTTTCTAATCATCGAGTGCATGGTAATTCTACCAATGAATATCAAACCTTGAGTAATAAAATAAAATATCTTAAGTCTTGTGGTTCTCTTCCATGTGTAGATTCACCTAATTTCTCTAATCAATAATGATCTTTATCCTATTTTGTTGTTCATCACTATGTGGCATTTGTAGCTTTATGTGTTTTGCTCATTGCCACTCATGGTGGTACAATCTTAAGTGCAAGCATATTTTTCATGGAAAAACCATGATAGTCCTTGGTGTGGTTGTCCTTGTCTCTATGCTTGAGGGTAAGGATAAATATTTTTGGAGGAATGCATTTTTTTCAAGGATTCCCTCTTCCCATCTTTCTCCTTAAAGTACCAACATAGCAAGTATATTGATATTTTAAGGGCGACATATATTACGCTTATCCATTTTCTCTTGTGATGTTTGACCTATTGACATACCCTATTTGGTGGTGGTGTTGTTTGTAATGCCCCATGAGGTGTGGTTATTAATTCATTCCCTGATATTTTAAACTTTATGCACCCCTTGAGGTGAGTTCTATTGCACCCCTTGAGGTGAGTTTTTGCAAGATAGTTCATGGATTCAACATAATGAAGCTTGTTGGTTCAAGAACTTCAGCACCCATTTTTTAAAAATGGAAACCTAACATAACACAACTTGCTTTCTAACTTGGAGCCATGTCTTTCATAAGTAATTTTACATCGTTGTGAGAGAATCATTTTTTTAGACATCACATTCGATGGACAACGTTTAGTATTTTAGATATTTTAAGAATGATATCTCTTTGCCTTACCGATGTGAATCTTTTAGTATTAACCTTGTGTTTTATGGTATGCCCTTTTTATGTATTCTTCATGTTTACATCATGTTTGTTTTCATTTTTTCATTTTTATGTTCCATCATGCCATGTGTTTTCATCATGTGTGCTTCAATGTTTTTTAACATGTATGTTTGTGTATATTGTTTTGCTACATATCATACATGTGTGTTACTTTTTTATTATATTTTCTTTCCATGGGATCTTGGATCCTGGGGGCTTCCACATCTTCCTTGATCCTTAGTCACCCTATCTCTTCAACATTTGTAAAATCATTACAACTACATGGTGGAAAGGTACTTCTCAACAAAATTATATGGTTGAGAAGAAATATGAGCAACACAGGAGTTTTTTGAGGTGCTTACTTTGGAATCACAAGGTCTTGGGGCATCCTCTCTAGATGTCTCAAATGGTGGGGTTGCTAATTTGCAAGATTACCATGTTGAAACCCATAAAGAGAGAGAGATTGGGCCCATGGTTGTCACTTCTAGTGATAGCGCTCTAGCTATCATTTATGGTGGCTTTCCTAATAAGACAACATCTGCAGGGAGGAATATTGATGAAATCTCTGAAATAGTGGTTGTAGGCTTTATTTTTAGGGATAATGGTGCGTTGACTTGGCATGATAAGGAAGCGCAAGTGGAAGAGGGTTGGATTACTGTAAAGGGAAAGAAGGAAAATTCATCTAAGCCTTCTTTTGACATGACTCTCTGGTCCCACGAGAGTAGCTCTAAATGAAAACCTTGATGGTTCTTGTTTGGGGGCTAGTTTTTGGTTAGCTGCAGGCTATTTTTCTTGCAGCTTTGTTTTTGGTTGTGGTTCTTTGGCTTTGGTTGCCTTCTTACCATTGGTTGTTTGTGCTTTCATGGTTTCTATGTTAGGACAACTTTCTGTTTGAGGGTTCCAAATCCATTCAAAATTTGTTTGTAAAGGGTTTCGGGTCCCTTCAAAACCTTTTTTTCCCTTAATCAAAAACATTTGGACAATCAGACCCCTCTTGACATATATTATCTACTTTAGTGCAATTCTAAGCATAGGTTCATACTTTCACTAAAATGAGGGCTAAATGTACCATCATAAATTATCATCCTTGATAATTTCACTCTATCTTTTTCTCCACCTTAAATTATTAAACCTAATTGAGTATTTAATTTCATAAATTATGCATTCTATGACCCACTTTTAGCAATTTATAAGGAATTGCAAGTGGAAATTAATTGCATTTATCTAATGCATGGCCCTCTACTCTAATTGTCCTAGAAAATAGATCCAAGACACTCACACCCTATGCATGAGTGTCCTCCTATTTTCCCTCCAAATTGAAATATGTCAGTTGTGGAAATTTAATATTTGCAATTAAGTTGTCCAAATTTTACTATCAAGATTTAATTTTTAGGAAATTGAATAAATTCCTATAAATACCTAGCTATCACATCATTTCAAACCTAACAAGAAATTGTTGGAGAAATTATTGTTAAGAGAAAGTCAAGAGCATTTAAGAGTATCATTTTTAGTGATTCATTGCAGTAATTCAAGATCCAAGCATTCATCATGTTGTTATTCAAGTCCATTAATGTTATGTTGTCATATTGCTTATGAAGACTAATCCTTTGTAGGTCTCCAAGCAATTCAAGCATTCAAGAAAATCAAGAAATAAATATCCAAGACCTTGAGGTGATATGTGGGTATGTGCATGATCATGATGGGCCAAAAAGTGGTGATATGATGTGTATGTGTAGGGTATGTGGTTGACAACTTTTTTTTACCCAAAATTGATGAAACAAAAAGGGTTTTTAAAGGATATTCTCATCTTTCAACCAATATAAATTATGCTTTAATTTTAATTTAATAAATAATTATTATTCATTTTCTATTTGAATTATGACTAAAGTCCTAATTGATAGGCTGATTGAAAAACATCTATAGCTTTCAAATGGCATCACATTTTTTGAATCTGAAACATGCATCACATTCTATGCTTCACATACTATAGGATTAAAAAAATGAATTTCATGAAGTTTTGACCAAGTTAAGGTGGTCTATGTTTTATATTTTTAAAAGTTGTAATAAAAATTAATAATTAATTATTTACTTGGAAAAAATTACAAAAAATATGAAGATCACATTGGGACATGAGTCCTCTACTTATATCTAAAATATTATAAAATAATATTATCATTTTATTGTGGTTAGGGTGGTCAGACAAACACGTACTTCTTATTTTTTCCCTGAAATTTAAGTTCTACTGCATTAAAATTTCAAATTTTTACCAAATAGATATTTTTTTAAAATAAACCTAGTAGTTTAGAAACTACTTTCAATTTTCTAGAAATTCTATTCTTACATATTTTTTAAATAATATAGATAATTTAGTCAATTTTATTACGTCAAGTTGGCTAACTTTGATTTTTTAAAATTTTATCGCCACTTAAGGCCCTATTTTTTCTATGATCCTAAACATACCTATGTATAACTTCAATCCTTCAAAGAATCCTTTGAGGGGTTGTGAGTTACAATAGTTTGTGATTTCATCATTCCTTCTTATCCATTATCATTTATCATTGAATTACCATTGTGGAAGTTGAAACAATAACATGGAATTTGATTGAGGCAAGCCCCTAAATAGCGCAACCCTTACTCTCTCTTTGAATGTGTAGGTTTCAAGTTTAAAGGATTTTGAAGGAATTTTTAAGACTCATTTTTCATTGTGACAATAAAAACCCTACATCTTTTCAACTCACAAAAACTCACCTAGATAGAGTTATCTGACAGTGATACAATAGGTTTCTAGGCGAGAAATTAGAGAGTAGATAGAGAACTATAGGATAAAATTTTGAAGTTCATAAAAAACCTACAAGGAAACTCATGCCGTAGGCACGAGTTCCCTCCATTTTCAACCTCAAATTTGTAGGATAGGTTCGCAATTCTCTGGTTTTCTCATTTTTACAGTCAAAATTGTTGTTATAGTTTTCCTGTTATCAAAATATTGCATTTTCAGTATAGGGAACATAGTTTGATAGATTTATTTTGGTCAATTCAATTCCAATCCTTTTCCATGACTCAAAAGGATCAAATACAAGTATGATTGACTCACCCTTTTGGTTGAAGGTCAATCTAATTTCCTTGTGGATTTGCATCCAAATGAAATCCTATAAAGGGTGGAGTTTACCCTAGGTTTTGATCATTGAACTTAAGGATTCCCTTTTTCTACATTTCATCTTCTACTAAGTAATTAGTGATAGCTTGACCCCTTTGATTTTTTCTAAGCAATGAACTTAAGGTTGAACTCAAACAACAACATCATGAATTTTTCTAGCCTTCCAAAGAGATTAGTTCTATAAATTAAGTACTTAAAATAATAATTTTTAATGATTATATGAGTCTCTGTGTGGAGAAGATAATGTCTTAGCTTCAATATCACAAAGATGAGAGAAATACATTTATTTTTTATCATAGAACTTAGCAAGTTTCATAATCAACTAGAACATGACTAATTTAATAGACTACACTTTCTTTACCATTGTCATCATACTGAGCTAGTAAAGGTGCTATTAAAGCATGAGGTGATGCTAAAACATACAATAGAAAAGGTATATCTTGCATAGCTAGCATTAATGTGGCAGGATTAGCCAAGTAGCTTTTGATGGAATCAAAAACCTTTTGACACTCATTATCCTATTAAAAGTGCACATATTTTCTTAATAAATGTTTGAGTAGAAGTTACAATCAACCAATTGAGATATAAATCTACGAATTATTTTTCAAACTATGAAGTTGAGAGACATTATTAGGTGGAGGCATGTTAATTATTGCATTGATCTTACTCGTATCAAATTTTATTCAATGGTGATTGATGATGAACCCTAGTAGTTTTCCATCATCTATGCCAAAGACACATTTAAGAGGATTTAATCTCATCTTATAGAGTCAAAGCATCTCAAAGATAAGATGAAGATCATTAATGTGATCTTAATGGGTTACAAACTTAGCCAAGATGTAATTAATGTAATATTCTAGGACCTTATGAATTAAATCATGAAAAATAAGAGTCATCACACATTGATAGGTTACTCATGTGTTTTTCAACCGAAATGGCATGACTATAGTAGAAGGTATCCAAAGGGTTTGTAAAGGTCATCTTATACCAAAATTCTAAACTGATAAGGATCCGATTCTATCCAAAGAACACTAACTCATTTGACTCCAAATTTTGACATATGTTTGTTGAAATTTCAACAAACTATTGTCGAAATACTAATGAAACTCTCATATAAATTTTGTCACTTTTTCGACCAACTTTCATACATAAAAACCATGATCGAGCCTTGTCGGTCATCGCCATAAAAATTGGAACCAGTGTTCGTAAGAAAATTGAGAATAACTTCATCCATCTAGCAATGAAAAATAACCACAACACAATGTGAAATGCATCTTTAAAAGCATCGAAATAACATCAACCATTTTTTGAAATTTTGAAGAACATCTTGCGACAAACCGCTAAAACTTCTGATGAAATTGTTGTAGATGCAATGAAAATATCATCGAATCTGCGACAAAAATTTCCTCGCATGTATAGCAACTTCGTCGGAAGTATTATGGTTCATCGCAAGATGTTCAAAAAAAATTTGACAAATGGTTGATGCTTTTTAAAAAACATTATTCACCCTAAGCCCTAAACCATAAGCACTATTAACTAAACCCTAAAACCTAGCATTAATAATTTAACACTAAAACCTTAAAAATAAATTTAATCACTAAACCCTCCATCATAAACCCTAAAACCTAAATCGTAGGCACTAAACCATAAGCCTAAGCCCTAAATCCTAAACACTATTAACTAAACCCTAAAACCTAGCATTAATAATTTAACACTAAAACCTTAAAAATAAATTTAATCACTAAACCCTCCATCATAAACCCTAAATCCTAAACCATGAATAATTTAGAGAGAGGGAAAGAGATAGAGAGGTGAGATAGAGAGGAAGAGAGTGAGAGAGGGAGAGAGAGTGATGGAGGCAGGGAAAGGTAGAGAGCGAGAGACCCTCTCATAAAAACTATAGCTCTCTATGGATCATAAATTTGTATTCCTAGTCTTGGACACACTTATGGGGCTCATATTGAAAGGGTTCAAGTTATTATGCTTCAAAGGATTATCAATGCTATTACAGACATAGAATTTGGGGCCTACATATGCTTTTTAGTTTACTACTTATCTACACATGTAATGTATGATGAGAAATAGTTCTTGGGAACATAGATGTTCATTCTTGAATCTTTGCTCCTTATAGAGATAAGCACCCTTAGATATGATGAAAAAAATTTCTTGGGCACCACATATGTTCATTCTCGACTCTTTGCTCCTTATAGAGATAAGAACCCTTAGATCAACCACTAAAGACATTGTTGATATGCTGAGGTTTGTTTGACTCTACAAATAAAAAGTTATTGGATGCATTCCTTTATACAAAACCTCTTTTGATGCCCTTCTCCTTCTGCGACCTAGGGGAAAACTAAGTTGTTGTCAAGGATGACCCTGTAAGAGCTTCATTCAGGTCTTTTTGATAGAGTTGGTGAGCCTATTACAACTCTCTTCACTTTTATATTGATCGCTTCCTCTGGATTTGTGATAACCTTGTTACCTAGCCAAGCTACCGCCCACACCATTGTAGATTTCAGATACCTATATCAGATCCAAGTTTCTTCTTACCAATTAAGAGATGAGGTGAACTGTCAGACTGAACAAAAAGTTTAAATGTGCATACATTTCTTTCAAGAGATAGGGAAGGATGATCAAGCCATGCTCTCTTTATAACAAGGTATAGTTGGTTATATACAAGCATCACACTATGTATGGTGTTGGAGATAGGGAAGGAAGATCATGCCATCCTCTCTTTATAACAGGGTATAGCTAGTTATATACAAGCATCACACTGTGTATGGTGTAAGAGATAGGGAAGGAAGATCATGTTATTCTCTCTTTATAACAAGGCATAGTTTGTTATATACAAGAATCACACTGTCTATAGTGTTTACATTAGGTGATTCAGATCTGTTTTCTCTCCCATGAACATGATTTTTTTCTAGAAGAAGCTGATTCAAATTACATAAAACCAAGAGATCTCTCTCTCTCCCTGTATTTTTTAAATATCTTGATTGGAGATGTCTCTCTTTGGTCTTTAAGGTGATAGTAATTTTTAGATAAATCACCCAGTTCTCTCAACACTATGTATAAATCATCTCTATTCCATTACCCCCAAGTGACCTACAATCAATGATGCTTCTCAGCATAATTGTTATTAATTGAAAAAAATGCAAAACACTGCTAATTGTCTCAATTACTTGAGATTACACTTAATTTAGGACCATGATGTAGAAAAAGGTCACTTTCCCTAGTCTGTGATCTCCTTACAAGGCAACAAATGACCTACTCATTTATATATTTAGTATTTTCCTCCTTTCGATGCTAGGAGTGTTCCACCTTTAGCTCCCTTTAGAAAGCAGTACTTTGATTTCATTGAGGATTAATCACTCTTCCCTTTTAGTCTAAATCATTATTAAATGGACATTCTTCTAGAGGTTCTTGAAAAACTTCTGCTTCATATGGGAGCCCTATAGAATATTAATCTTACATTATATTTTAGTGTCACTGATCTAGTTTAGTCATATGAAGACATTAATAACAAATACATATCAATTTGATTGATTTTTTCAATGATATCATAAAAGATTTATAAAATTGTCTCGAACCAAAGGATTCTAACAATGACTGGTATCTAAATGCATATTGTGAGATCCTCAAAAGATAGTAACATCTATTTCAAGAGAAGATCAAATTAAATCATGTCTAGTAGTAAAAAAATAAACAATTTCACATTTACCATAAACAAATTTGCAATACAAAAACAATTTTTTTATCAAAATATTGACTTTAAAAAAATTACTTTAGGAAGTATTTTATGCTTACCTTGAAAACCATTTAAAATGTAAGGGGAATTGTGATCCCCTGTGACTTTCAAAATTTCAACACAAGCTTCCAACAAACCATAATGCAAATAGTTGCAATTGAAAAACATAACACCACAATCTAAAATTTATTTCTGATCTTCCCATTACATAAAGGAGATCTAAAAATGCAATGCACTTGCTTTCTTGCATCCATAAAATCCCATTTTTAAGATATACAGATAATAATTCTAAAAAGACAGCAAAAACTTATTTCATGTAACTGAGAAAAACAATCAGTGTTATAATGAATAAACCAACAAATGAGATTTGTGAAGAATTACCAAGCATCCAAAAAAATACAAAAAGATGGTTCTATTATGTTGATTGTTTCTCACCATTTCTCCTCCTCAACTATAATTTAGAAATTTTAGAAAGAGTTGAGAATACCTATGGACATAAAGATGGTATCTTTTACCCTTGAGGGTCAATTCCTTTATATATGAATCTTCTCCTTTAGTGGGATTTGGTGCATTTTTGGCATTGTCATATGAGATTTCATATGCCATTTGAACAAAACCACCTCCAAGATCAAAAATTCCAACTGTATCTAAATAGTCTTTACCTATGTTTCCTAGGAGGTAGTTTATAGTAACCTACACCATAAACAACATCAAATAACTTAGTAGCTCAAATTTTACTGACCATCTAAATAACCAAAACTAAGAATATATGAACCAATATAAATTTCCCCATTATCACATCTTCTTTGATAACCTCTACTAGTAATAAATGCTTCCGCTAAATCTAGAAGTTACCATTCTTCATCTATAGAAAGCTAGTATGTTACATGAATGATTAAATTAATTAAATAAATAATTGTAATTTATTTCATTAACATCAGCAAAATAGTTAGATCGGGTAATTAAATAGTCAAAGTGTATTTAATTAACATTAGCAGAATAGTTGAATAGATTAATAAAATAAATATTATTTATTTAATTAAGGTTGGAAATAGATATGTGGAATAGTCCGAGTGTGATGACCACAGAAATGCAGGAATGCATTTTAGGTGTCTACACTGAATCAAGAAATTTTCAAGTCTTCCATCATAGACAATGCTAAAGCAAATAAATGTGATACTTCAGATACACAGTTAGTGGTAAATGACACCCAAATTGACTTGGGATTTTCTTACAATATTATATTTCCCAATTAAACAAGAAAGTATAAGTGATAAAGGTGCAAAAATGGATATAAAAAGAATACAGGAAACAAGAAAATTGGTGTTGGATTCAAGATCATTACTATCTGGTTCTCTACTCAGCCTAACAAGATCAGCATAAATGTCCACTTTCAAAAAATTCCTAGCTTTGCATCTCATAGTTTCTTTTTCTCTTGATATCCAATGCAAATATTATTTTTATTGCTAATGAGTTTTGGGAATATCTATCTTTGAACAAAATTTAAAAAGCACATATTTTTACATTCCACATGATCCAAATGTTTTTCTCTATTGGTGCCATCAAAATTTAACCATAGAGCGGGACTGTATGACTAAAGATTTGAGAATTGATTGTATGAGGTTTCTTATTAATGTTTGGGTTTCTTGAATCATTCTCTCTATTTGCACAACATCCTGAGAATGGATCATGGAGCTTGATCCAAAAAATTGATAAAGAAAAATCGCACGCAGTTTCAATCCAGAAATTTTTGCACTCTATTTAATCATGGAAAGTGGAAACTTGTGGCTTTTAAAAGAATAATATTGTTATGATAAAAATATGAGTGGAGGGCTCACACATGGCCATTGAGATAATGGTTTCTATTCCCAGTAAAATTGTGTGTCACAAAAGTAACTATTTCCCTACAAGTATAGATAAAGTTGAACTAGATATTCAATATGAAATTCCTCTCTTTCAAACACTACCCGATTTGGTGAATCTAGCTTTTGTACTAGCTTCCTTTTCATACATTTTCAGATGCAATTATATGTAAGTACACTTTCAAAAGGGAAAGGAATACATTAACAACTAGTCATTGTTATATACAATAGAAAAAAAAATTTCAAGTCTAATGAAAATTCAAGAATGTTAAGAATTTCACCTAAAATTAATGTCAAATCTCAATCAAGTAAGGAATAAGTCTCTCCTCTTAGAATAATTCTAAGGTGAAATTGGTTTGATGTAGTCTATCAATGACCCTCAAGGTCAACCTGAAATATATTGACATTTTGACTTGACCAGCATGAAACCTTTTGGCATAGTCTATCATATCAACAAGATGAACCTCAAAATTATTGACATTTTGACGCAGCATAAACTCTTCTCAATGTATCTATGCTTGTAAGGAAAAACCTTTGGGAATAGTCACTTGAATTTTATGATCACTCTCACAAACTACTGTGATTTCCTTATATCCTTAATTTAAAGTTTTGAATACTATTAGGCGGTGCTTAGTTTGTGCATTTGATGCCATGATGTGGTAATTTGAAATTAAAAAGAGAGGTTTGAATGTTGATGTAGCCTAGATGCGTATTTACATATCAACAATTACAATAGTTGTAGCAACATTTTAGTTGGGCTCATTACAATTGTACCAAGATTCAAGACAACATTCTAGGACTTGAGGGTGAACATCCAAAAGAACTTCTTAATCAGCTATCCAAGAAGAAGATAGCTAGAAATCAGAAATTACATTATGTGTAGAAGAAAACATATAGACTCCCTTAAACACATTTGGGGATCCATGAGAAAATGAAGTAAACTAGGCATACTTTGACAATGACAATAAACAATAGGGTACAAGGACCACCTAATAAAATAAGGGAGGCTAGTAATCATCTTGAGGAAAGAATTTAAGAAGGAAACTTAAATAGAAGACGAAGCAACCTTTCTTATTTATAAATCAGGTGATCCTATATGGGAACAAATAAATTAGAGGCTAATGGACAATATTCCAAAACTATGACTCTTGTTGGAGTGTAGTCATTAAGCCAAGGGCTTCAATTCACAAGTTAACTCATTTTCTTCTAACTGAACCTTACGTAGTATTAGCAAAATAAATCAATTTTCCACTTTACATCTTTAAATGCAAGCACTGCTTGCATTTAACTAAACAAGATTGTAGGGCAACTAGAAAGAGGATAGTGAATCATAACAAACCACCTTACACCAGTATCTACATGGAGTCCACAATAACTTTGAGACTTACCTAGGAAGACTTCTTTTTTGGCCCTTAAGAACATGAAACAACAAGAAATAAGGAGATTATGCCAAGGCAGATGATTAGTGGATGAAATATCCCTAACATTTGGTTGTTATGTATATTAATGATTTAAGACTATTATGGGATATATAAAGGCTTTGAAGAAAAATAATCTTGGGGATAATTTTTTGGAAGAGAAAGCATAAACAAAGGTTATTGGAAATCACCTTACAATAAATTCCACCTTCACGACTAATCAAACAACCAAATGAGACCTAAAAGGATTAAAAGACCTAACTCATCTCTTACTTCTACTGCTTGTAGTCAAAACAAGACTTACCAAGGAAGAATATGTTTTAGCTCTTAAGAACGTGAAATAACAAGACACCATCAAGAAGTTTTGTTGATCCAGATTATTACTCGATAAACTTACCCAACATTTGGTTGCTATGTACATTAATGGATTAAAGAATATTACATAATATATCAAGGATTTGAAACAAACTATAGTTGATGATAAGGAAATTATAAGCATAAGTAGAGGTTATTAGAAATCCCCTTACAATAGACTCAACCTCCAATGCTAATCAAACAACCAAAAAGGACCTAAAAGTATTAAAAGACCTAGTTCATCTCTTACTTCCACTTCCTGGGAATCAAAAAGATGAATAAGAGAACTTATTACTATTGATGATTCACTCAAAATGGGTTTATTTGAGCTGCAACAAAGTTTGGAAGGGACGTATGTAAATACCTTGAGGCATCAATGTAGTTGAGTTAATAGACATAGATCATGAGGTGGTCAGAAGTGGTCATGAAGATTCCATAGAAAGAGGGAAACACCCATGGGGAGGGCAAGGAACAATAAGAAATATCAGCTATCTTCTGGCATTTTTAGTGTATACCTTTGGACTACCAAAATTAAAATCATGTAGTATCATGAACTATAATCTTCAAAATGAATAATCAACCAATCAAAAAGTTGACCTAATTCCATAGGAGAGAACAAGTGACCCAATTTCCAAGTGACACTTTTCTCTTTGAAGAGAATCTCACATTGCTAGGTTATTTGGCATGACATAATATCTCCAAAAGCCTATGATGTATTAAAATAATTAAAAAATGTTGATGGAATTCTATCAGCATGTATCAGGCTAGTCTATGTGTGAGTTACCTACTAGAGTTAGTCATCACAGCTCTAACAACTACCAAATGGAGTTGCCAACATTGTTGGGTTAGCAGGTTATGATCTTATCTTTTTTATAAGATATAAAAAAGCTAAAATAAGGGCCAAATATATAATATTACAGATGGCTCTAACAAGAGTTATGGATGATGTTGATTAAAGAAATTGATCCAACTAGGTTGACAGTTAACAAACTCATCACTTTTAGTGCCTATCGAAGGGTATTTTTTCTATGCATTCAAAAAGGATACAACAGTGCAAACTTTGTTAGGATTAGGGTGTCATTAACCTTGCAAATCCTATGTATATTTTATGTTTCCAACACTCTTGAAAAGGTGTACTTGGATTCCTAGGCTGTAATTAGAAAAATAATTTGTATTTTCGATTCTCCTAGAATCCTAACATTGATTGTCATATGCATTCATGAAGGAAGTGGAGCACTATAGTGGTAGTTACATTTGAATTTGGGCTCATTTAAGGCACTTTCTCATTCCAAGGTGATAGAGAAAGAAGTGGAGAATTTTCTATAACAGATGGGACCCACATGAGTTAGTAGACTCCAAAATGGAGTGCTAAACTTGAGGATGTGAGCCATCAAGGAGTTATTGGTCAAAGATTCCTTTGCTGTTATATTTTCTAGTTGGAGACTCATTGATTGAGCCCATGTGATGTCCATTTGAATTCATTGATGTATTTACTATTCTGATAAGATGCTCTCCAAGGTGGGTGTGGGGTTTTTGCATGATAACATGGTTTCGGTATCCATTGTTTTGGTGAAAGAATTTATGGTTTTGAACTCCCTTTTTCGATATTGGAGGTATGATTTGATATAATTCTTTACAGGTATACATATTTTTCTAGAGTGTTGTCAGAGTGTAGAGTGTAGCACATTGATCTTTATTATTGTATCGTGTATAATATATATTGAAGATTAATACATGCTTGTCCTCTTTCTCTAGTGGAGTTTTTTCCTACAAGGGTTTCTCCACATAAATCCTATGTTACAAAGGTTTGATGGAAGAAATTGGATTACCTACTGCACTCCATGTTAGAAGAAAATTGAAGGTTAAGGTTATAACCCAAGAGCCAAACCAAGCAACAAGTGTCACCAAGCTTCCAACAACCCTTTTCATATGTAGTGGGAATATCTAAACAATCCAAAATGTAGACTATGAATAGATGATACAAGAATGATTTTATTACAAATATTCTAAAATGAATTCTCTAAACTTTTTCATATATAATTTACCTCTAACATTATAACCCATGGAATTCCACCCATGCCCAAGGAAAATGTTTAAATGTAATACTGATTAGGAAAAACAAAATTATATGTAAGATGAGAATAAGGTACAGTGAGAAGAATGGGAAGTTTGTCATTGTTTTATATTTATATTACTCACCAAGAGACCCCCTAGGGCCAAGATACTTGCTAGTGCCCCAAGATGAGCATAAGATTCATGCCCCTATCATAGATAGCACAAAATGTAAATTGACTGAAATCTCACTTAGGGACAAGAAGCACAACATTAATCATGTAGGGATCTTAATTGATATGGATCCTAATCTCTTAGGTTAGTATTAGCCCTCTTATAGATAAAACAGGAAAAAAATTAGCACATGGGGCTTAAAGGGCTATGAGAGTGACCTGTATATAAAACAAAACTCTGGCCATGAAACAACCTAAGCTTATCCTTGCAGCAGAGACCTAAAAACATATGTTTTTAGTTGCCTGTGTTAACCAATCTTCTTGCAATTTAGGTTGCAATATGTTGATATTACTCAAATTTTCATTACATACCATCAAAAGTGGTCACCTTCCTGATTTTTCCATCATTAGTGTACACCTACTACTATCATTGGCACCTAGAAAACACTCCTATTAGAAAGATCATATTGGAAATATTTTCTATGATAGCATACTTTAGGGACATCTAGGAAAATAAAAAGTTTGATAGTTAGGAACTTACATCATTAGATAGATAATAACACATGTCACAATCAAGTTGCAATCAACATTTTCATTCATTTTTGTCCTTCCAAATCATACCTTTACAAGAATTAGTAAGATTCAACCAATATTGAATAGATGCACAAGTATTCAATTTTAAATAAACTTCATTGAGTTTATTTATGTACGTGTCAGATGCAGTGGAAGCCTGTGTTTTCCCAGTCAAGAGTCTTAGGCTTTCAGCCACAACTCCATAGCCTTGCTGGAAGGAAATCTTCAGGTCCTCTTCTATGGGTACTTTGCTGAATTTAGAGCCCTACATTTTTTCATAAGATCATGAATTTTCCTTCTATGGTATGATAAAACCAAAATTGTTTGCAATTTATTATTTGGATGCAATATTTCATTTATTGATACTTACAATTTGTGCGGCTAATTTCATATAACCACCAGAGCCAAGTTTGTGTTGCCTGTGTTTTTCTACTCTTGCCTTTGTTGCCTTTAATGTGTCAAGCAGCCTATGAAAAGTTTGAAATACATTAGATTATGTAAAAATAAAGAGTAATCAGTATATAATTACATTGTTGATAGTATCACATACCTTACTTGGTCTGGTGATGTCTTTCCTTTTTTCCTTTCAGCCTTCTCCTTTCCATCTGACACCGGGTCCTTCCACTCCCTCTCCGGAATCATGGGGGGATGCTCGTACTTTTTGTTCTTCTCTAAATATGACCTATAATCGTCCTTCACATACTTTAGATAGGTACTATATTTCTTAAGGACCTTGGTTTGGTTGAATGTGTTGTTACCAAACAACACAACTAAATGGTTAATGAGCTCATCTTTTAAATCTTGATTTTGGGTAGTCCACCATGTACGTATGGTGGGATCGAAGATCTCCAATGTAATATCATTTAGATATTTATAAAAAACATCATTTCGTGTAAAAAGATCATGGCATCATTAGTCTAAAAAGAGTGATCAATAAGTAAATTTCAATTGGATTATATATTCATAATAATTAAAACATTTTAAAGTACCTGGGACCTTCTCTAACTTTATGGGAACAAAATCCACAGTCACCACAAATTTCACTGACAATGTTCCCATACTAGTAATACGGGAAGATCCACGAAATGTTGCTAAAACGTCACCAGTACTAGTCACATTTGCATGTCATGATGCATGTTTTGGCATGTGTTTGTTGCCAAAGGGTGCACTACTTGATGTCTACATGCTATGTGTTGCATAAATTTCAATCGACAATATAGGCACGGATGATGGGGCTAGATGATGTGATGTATGCACAAGAAGATCAAGATCGACACTTGTACCAACCCCTACTCCCTGGGTAGCACCTGCAGTACCCTGATCATGGCTAACATCATGAGGACACAAAAAATCCTATAAAAACAAAACATATTTTAATTTATGACATAAAAGAGTACAAAATATAAAATCATGAATGAACTTATGTTATAATTAAAGATCTCATGATAGCTTACTTGCAAGTTTTGTGCTCTCTTAGTCAATATTTTAACCCTTTCTCTTATCTCATCTATTTGAGGCACTATGAATATCAACTGAAGGATTTCTTCATTGCATTTTTTTGGGTCTTCCTTATTATATCCAGAGGGTTTGCGAAATATGTGATGTCATCATCACATAATAGTGACTGCACCTCCCTATGGATTCTCTCCTCTACTACTAGTGCCTTTCCCCAATCAACTGACTATGACAAGAATATTAAAAAAATTATCGAAATTAACCCAATAAACTTATGAAAAAAACATAATAATAAAACATTTTGCTCGTATCTAATTTGTGCAATTACAATGAGGTAAATATGTCAGGTAGAAGTACCTGAATATACATCACAATCTGTGCTTTGGGCTGGAGCCTTCCCCATATGATCAATGTCCTACTGTGACAAAAATTAAATATAAAAAAACATTATCGAAATGAAACTAATAGACTTACAAAAAAAAACATAATAATAAAATTTTATATTGGAGTCATTAATTGGAGGTTGGGTAAAATGGTATATAGTATGTACCACCCCCATAGTAACTGTGTTTGTATCTATGTGATTCAAATTGTAATCGATTAGCAACTCTTCCCCTGTAGTTATTGATTTTATCACACATACGAATACACGGTTTCGATTGCACACCTCAAATATGCAATTGGGTTGCTTATTTGTTGACCCAGGTTGTATACTATTTATAAACCCTACAATATTCTGTGATGCTTTTGGCCTTCAAACAATTGTATTTTTTTTCATGGAATATTATGTGTTGCTAGCAGTTGATAATTCTGATTTATATTAGTGATAAAGGAAGGATGTTGATATGAGTGAATCATTTGAATAGGAATGCCATGAATGTAAGAGGTTAAGGGGAGACATTGGGGCCCTCTTATATTTTGATTTGGTGGAACCATGAGTTTAAACTCTTCATATACACTGATTGGTAACCCTAATTTTTATAATAGTCAACAACATTAATTGTTTTGCAGACAAAGGGAAGGTTCTTGTGCATACAAATGTGTTATGAATTTTGGTGGATGGTTGGGATACTCATAAAACTTTTGAAGCCCAAACCATAGAGTTTATGATACCTTTCATGTTCTCTTAAAGGTTGTCTAAACATCCCATGATATGTGCTCTATTGCATACATAAATAAGTATCTATGCTCTGTATCCTAAAGAACTGTATATGATAACTGTTATAGCCATGGCTTTTATATTGTGAAAGTTGTCATTTTTTTTCTTTTTTTGAATTAATGTTCTCATTCACCCCTATTGTTCTTTGCACGGTCATGATTGTGGAAAACTTCTCTCTGTAGACTAGCATTGCACCTAACAAACCTCCCCATACTTGACATTTCCCTGTTTAATTGTGTGTGTTCAAGACACCTTTATAATGATAGAGGCTCCATAAAAAATCATTCACATGTATTTCAGCTTGTTAGATAAAAAACTAAGCAAAACCTGTGAAGATTATCTATCTTTCCATGCTATGTGCCATATTCCCCTAATCATAGATGTAGTTTAACCCAACAAAGGAACTACTTTTATACCAAGCATGACAACTCTTTCAATAGAAAACCTAAACTTACTCATGCATCATGGATAAATCCTTTTAGGAATTTCAAAAAAGACAAATTTGTGTTTTCCTTCTAAAATGGTATAAAGCCTTAATTCTTTGCTTTTGGATTTCCAAGGTCATATTTTGCAAATATCGTGTTTTCTCTATTAACCATGAATTTAGACCAATCATGACCCAAAAACCCCCTAAAAATTGGAAAATAACCTAATGAGCTACTTGAAGGCTATTTTGAAATGAATGGGGACAAATAGGCTAACAGGTAGCAATATTAGATGAGGGGAGGAAGATTATTTTGTCATACCCATTTGAATAATATATTAATAACTATGTGATGAAAGGAAGCTTACAAATAATCACAAGGTATATGTTTCAATACCAGAGTGCAACTTTCGACAAAGTAAGAGAGGTTTGTTTCTATCTATGTGAAGCACTGACTTATCATAGATAGTTTCAAGTTTAGATGATAAGAAGGTGATTCTTTTGAAACTAAAATTAGATAGATGAATAAAATGCTTTCAACATAGAAGAGATTAAACAACTAAAAATTCTTCTAGATTGTTGCAAAGAGGTGTCATTTTTGGGGTTTTGATGGCATCTATATAATGAAGCTACACATCTATCAGGATTTGCGAACTTGTTTGCTCACAAATATAAAGGATGCAATAAAGAAATCTATTTTACATTTGAATCTCCAAAATTATTGTAAATTGACCAAGCTAGATTTCATGATTTCATGCCTAGCACAATCCATTCCAATTTATGCCCCTGGTTTTCTGAAACCTCATTTTTGTCTTGCAAGTGTGAAGAACATTTCATGGAAATTTTTTTCTAATCTCTCTTCATTGCAGTGCATCTAGAATACCTAGTTCAGACAATAAATCAAAAAATTGAAAGCAGAATAATGATACAAATGCCAAACACCATGTTGCAAATAATGGGTATAAATAGTCCATTGAATAGGAAAATTACTTCATAAATATGATCCAAGAACTTGTGTATCATCAAGAACTAAAAGTTTCCCAATTATCTGAATTCCAACAAATGGAATTATATTCTAAATAGTTTATCAAGTAATACCTGGTTGAAATCCCAAGTCTAGGGTACAACACTCTAAATTTCTAACATTTAGACATGTTAGAAGTAGGAGAAAATGACAATATTATGATAGTAAACTAATTAAATTGTAAAATGAATGGTGAATGAATAGAAAGAAGAATAATGTGATAGAATACAAAAGATCAAAGAGAATAATGTAGACATAGATTTATGTATTAACATAAACACCACATAAGTAGAGAACATAATATTATATCTTGGCATTAAGAGTTGTGTTGTATGCTACCACATATGAACACCATGACATTATCTAATGTAAAAGTGTGCAAGCACCAAGGATGTGCATGGAATCCCTGTACATCAACTAATCCAAAAAGGATCTGGTTTTTGTAGTTAATGGCATGTTTTTGGAACTAGAAAAATTTCTTTAATGTTGGAAAATGCTCAAGGTGGAATGGGTCATCCATTTGTTGTCTTCAGTGTGTAAAAAAGTCTTCAAAAACTAAGTATTTTGCATATTTTGATGAAATCACTAGTTTCAACAACCAGCAAAAACATAATCACTGCAGCAAATTCATCATATACCATGGAAATTTTGCCTCAACCACAGCGAGCACAAAATTCCCTCTCTGTTGGAAGCAACAAATTCATTACACTCATTTGTGGAGTCTAGTGACATTTCCAGTATCTCATTTTTATTCTTTCAAGCACCATATCTAACTCTCTTCAGCTTCTAGACATTTGTAATGTTATTTATACACCCTTGGGGATGTACTCTAACAAGTTCTTGCTTTTGTTACTATCATCTAAGATGGCTATGAAAGTAGTTCTTGTAAGGAATCCTTTGTTATTAGAGATTGTCATTGTAGAAGCAGTAGTAGGGGGAGTGATTGTTAGTGCTACTAAAGATAATTGGGAGTTGTCTTAGTTGTTTGAAGGCTTTGTACATTAAGCCTAAGGGCAGTTCTTCCATTCTAATGAAATTTTGAAACACTAATTGGATGTATGCTTGTATTTGCTAGAGTTTTCCCCACAAGGAGTTTCTCCAGGGTCAAAATGTCTTCAAAAAATAGTTGTTTGTTGTCATTAGATGTGTGCTCTCTTAGAATAAGAGTAAGAATTGAAATCTATTGCTGACGAGCTAGTTGAGGAATATCCTTGTGGTTCATAGAACAAGTGGTATGAGAAAAAGTTCATTCCTTTTGGGAGTTGTATTGTGAGTAATTTGCAGGTTCATCCCCACAAAGAGGTGAAGTAGAAAGAAAATATTACCTTTTAACCCATAAGTGTAGATGAGTGTGGAGAATCATAGCGAGGAAGAATTTGATGCCAAGTAAGATTCCATAAGATGGAGGCTGACATGACAAGCCTATCTCAATCCATTGATGCCATGAAGATCTTGACAGAAGCACTTATAGAAAGGTTGGACAAAGGCCAGGATATGACTCATTCCAATGAAGGATAGTCTTCCAAGTAGGCCATTCTTCAAAGCAGAGACTAAGATTAAGATTCACCCATTTGAAGGAGAAATTGATGCTAACAAACTTGATCATTTCAAGGAGGTCTTTATTAATTTTTCTTTCTTTAAAAACTGTTGGATATAGATGAAGCATGTACTTTGCTCAATGCTCACTACCTTGAGATAGATAGTCTTCCATCCTCTCCAACAAATAAGGGAATTAAAGCTAGAAAAAAATTGTAAATTCTACAAGCATCAAGATGAAATTTGAACTTCATTGTGATCATCATGGTAAGGATGGTTCTATAGAGTCTTATGTTGGAAATAAAATTATGAAAAGAAAACTAACAAGTAACACAAAATAGGTAAGAACAATTCTATGCCCTCAATCAATGAAGATAAAGTAGTGATTAAAAAGGGTAAAGAGATTGAAGGTGATTCTGATAAGGATTCTAAGTTTTCTTGCACTGCAAAAAAAGTAGGTATGTTGGCCAGAAAAAGCATAATTTAGCATTAAGATGCATGTCAATGGTGTTAAGGTTGATGCTCTTTTTTATTCATGCCCTCAAGCTAGCTTGGTTGCACAAGATTTGGTGTATAAATTAGGCCTTAAAATAGTTCAAAACCAAAAAGCTTATAATTTGGGTTGAGTTAAATAAGGCATCAATATGCTAGTTCTTAGAATCTTAAGCAATGCAAGTCAAGATTATTGACTTCATAACTATCTTTGTTGATGAAACAGTGTTTGGTGCAAGTCCATTAGATGCATGTAGTCGTCTTGGGTAGTCCATACTTTTATGATAGGAAATTAGTATTTTATAGGAGGGTTAACAAATATCAGATCATCAAGAATGGCACAGAGCAGCCCATGCCAATCAAGTTTATCCATGTTCAAGTGATAGACTTTCTCACCACACAAACAATTGAAAAAAACGTGTACCAAATTTTTGCTTGTACTTGTATTGTTGTGCAAGACAAGGTGGCATATGTGTCATCAGTTGAGGGGTTCTTCCACCCTCATACATTGAGTCTCAAAGCTTCCTAAATGGGGAGATGTGATAAAAAAGGATCCAATTTTCTTATTTTTGTACTTCATGGAATATTTTTGGAACTAAGACAACTTATTTAATGTTGGATAGCGTTGAAAGTGGAATGAGGCATCCATGTTCATGCTTTGATGTGCAAGAAGATAAATCACTTACAATACTCATTGTCCCTTGGTCGTCGATTTTCCCTTAGTGCCCTCAACCTCATCACTTTGGCTTTCCTCCTGCCCTATTGCACTAAGCTATGTGTGCTCCTGTGCACATATTGATATGTAGGATTTTCGCTCCTCCAAAATCTTCCCGATTGCTGGTATTGACCTTTCACTTCTCCAATTTGACGAGATACAACCTGAAAATAAGGTTTCAACTAAGGTTTTAGAGTATGTTAATTAAAATGAAAATTATGGCACCATTTAGGTTTAAATATTCTACATAGTTAAGTATATATTAGCTATACTTTACATAATAAATAATATAATTTATCTACTTATTACAATTATATATTGTATTCTTTAACAAAATTATTAAATACATATAAAATTATTATAATTAATAATTAATAATAAGTATATTTTTATATAATACAAAATATAATTAATATAATATATATTTAATATAATAGTAATATTAGATTAAATTATATATAATATAATTATATTTATTATTATATAATAGTATATATAGGCTTTTACTTGATATTTTAGAGGATTTTACCATTACACTACAACTGGTTTACCATTAAATGGCAGTTGAAACTTGTTTTCCAATGACACAATAGTGGTTTCTAGGCATGAGATTTGTTTCAAGCTCAAATCTCACAATATATGTATCCTATTAGCTAATACAAAGAGATAAACTAAAAAGATAGAGAATGAGAGAAAGAGATGAACTTAGATAGATAAGGGAGAGAGAGATAATGAGAGAGAAATATAAGAGATACAAAGGAAAATACCTCTTCAATGTACCTATTGCACACTTAAGGAGACAAAGATATATATGGAGAGAGAAAGAGAGAAAGAGAAAGGAAGAGAAAAGGGAGAGGGAGATAGAGATAAGATATAGATAGGTGGAGAGAGAAAAAAGAGTAAGAGAGCAAGAGAGGAATAAAAATGAGAAAAAGGAGGAGCAAAGATAGAAATAAAGGGATAAAAAGAGGGATATGGAGAAAAAAAGAGAGAAAAAAAGGTAGAGATAGAGATAGAGATAGAGATAGAGATAGAGATAGAGATAGAGACAGAGATAGAGATAGAGATAGACATAGAGATAGAGATAAATAGAAATCGAGAGATAAAGATGGAGACAAAGATAAAGAGAGATAGATATAGAGAGAGATATGTAGAGATATAGAGGAATAAAGAGGGACAAAGAAAGGTAGAGATAGTGAGGTAGAGAAAAATAGATAAAGAAAAAGAGAGAGAAAAGAGGAGAGATACATAGATTGAGATAAAGTCACATAAAGAGATAGGGAGATAAAGATAAATAGAGGGAAGAAAATATATAGAGAGAGGGAGATAATGAGAAAAATACAAATAGAAAGGGAGACAAAGAGATAGAGGTAGAAAGATAAAGAGATAAGGATGAATAGATAGAGATATAGGGAGGGTGGTTGATATATCTCTCCTTGTTGCTCTCTATCTCTCTATATCTCCCACTATCTATGTCACTCCCTCTTCCCCCCTCTATCTATTGAGCTATCTCTCCTTCTCCCCCCTTTCTCTCTCATTCACTCCATCTATCCCTCCATCTCTCCTACTCTATATCTCTATTTCTATTTCTCTTTTTATCTCCCTCTCACTCCTCTCTCTATCTCTTTCTATCCATATCTTTCTCTACCTCTATCGTGATCTCTCTATCTCTTTCACCATCCCCCTATATCTCTCTATATCACCTCCTTTCTATGTCTCTCCCTCTCCATCTATATATATTGAACTATCTCTCCCTCTCTCCCCCATCTTCTTCTCTCTCTCCCTCTCTACATATCGCTCTCCCTCTCCCCCCTCTTCTTTCTCTCCCTTTCCTACCTATCTATCTCCCTCTTTTCTCTCTCTTCCTCTTCAACCTAGGCATGTGCAGGATCATGATGGGCCAAAACGTGGCGATATGTAAGTTATATGATGGCACATGTGGTTGACAACTTTTTCTTACCCAAAATTGATGAAACGAAAAGGGTTTTTAAAGGAGATTCTCAAATTTCAACCACTATAAATTATGCTTTACTTTGAATTTAATAAATAATTATTATTCATTTTCTATTTCAATTACGACTAAAGTCTTGATTGATAGGCTGATTGAAAAAAATTATAGCTTTCAAATGGTATCATATTTTTTGAATCTAAAAAATGCATCACATTCTATGCTTCGCATACTATAGGATTAAAAAAACAATTGACTTTCATGAAGTTTTGACCAAGTTAAGGTGGTCATACATACAAGTTTTTTATATTTTTTAAAAATTGTAAAAAATAAAATCATAATGAATTATTTACTTGGAAAAAAATTACAAAAAAATATGCATCACTTTGGGACATGAGTCCTCTACTTATATCTAGAATATTATAAAAAATTATTATCATTTTATTGTGGTTAGGCTAGTTAGACAGACACCTACTTCTTATTTTTCCTTGAAATTTGAGTACTACTACATTGAAATTTCAAATTTTCACCAAATAGATTTTTTTCTTTTTAAATAAACCTAGTAGTTTAGAAACTAAATTCAATTTGCTACAGATTTTTATCTTACATATTTTTGAAATAATATATATAACTTATTCAATTTTTTACATCAAGTTGCCTAACTCTAATTTTTCTGAATTTTTTGCCACTGAAGGGCCTATTTTTTCCATGATGATCCTACACATACCCACCTATCTCTATCTCTCTCCCCGTCTTCTCTATCTCTCCTCTACCTATCTATATCCCTTTCTCTCCCTCCCCCTCTCTATCTCCCCCTCTCTATCTCTCCCCATCTCTCTATCCCTATCCCCCCTATCCATCTCTTTATCTCCATGTCTCTTCCTTTCTCTTCCCATATATCTCCATCTCTCTTTCTCTTTCCATATATCTCTATCTCTCTCTCTTTCTCTCCCCATCTATCTCTATCTTCCCATACTTGTTTCTCCCTTTCTCTATGTCTCCTTATTTCTCTCTCCCTCTCTCCATATATACTTATATCTAATTCTTTTTGTTTGTCTATCTCTTTCTCTCTCTCTCTCTCCCTCTCCTCTCTCTACATCTCTTTATATCTCTATCTCTCTATCACTCCATCTCACCATCTATATCTCTTTATCTCTTCATCTCCCTCTCCATCTATATCTCTATATCTTTTCCTCACTATCTCTCCCTCTTTTTATCCCTATCTCTCTCTATATTTATATCCCCCTCTACCTATATCTCTTTATCTATTTATCTCCCTCTTCCTCTCTCACTCTATCTTCATCTCTACCTCTATTTTCCTCTCTCCTCCTTTATCTATATACATGTCTCCCTCTCTCTATCCATCCATCTATCTCCCTAATCTCTATCCCTCTTTATATATTTATTTCTTCCATCTCTATCTATCCCTATCTCCTCTCTCTCTTTATCTCTCCCTATCCTTCTCTCCTCTCCTCCTCTCCATATCCATCTCCTTCTACATGTCCATCTCCATCTCTGTCTTCCTCTCTATCTCTATCTCGTTACCCATCTATCTCTCACTCTTCCCCAATCTATCTCTCCCTCTTTCTATCACTACCACTCCATCTCTCTCTCTCCCTCTCTCCTTATTGCAAGCATAACATGAGCCTATTGGTAATGGAGCTTGATCATCTTCCTAATTCAGATGTTTTATTTCAATCATGTTTGGATCCTTGTAAGTGGATGCATAGTTTATTTGAAGCTATTATTTCTCCATTGAGACCTTTGTTGTAGAAACAACATCATTTTCTAAATGTCCTACCAATTGACCTCATGTACTACATAAATGTATGCAAAAAATAGTCCAAAATTTATCCTAATTGAAATTCCACACTTTTTTGGTGTACCCATTGCACACTAAGGTGTGATTGTTAGTTAAGTTTGATTTGTATGTTTTTTTTTAGAACTATAATGGTAGAGATAGGATAGAATAATACCATTGGTTGAAAAGTCATTGTAAGAACCTTAAATTCATACCTTAAACCTACAAGATAAACCTTAAAATCAAACCATAAATCTAACATAAATTGGGTGATCTCACAATAGTGGTTTACAATTTTTGGCCAAACTGGACACTGATATATATTTTTTTTAACACAATCTCCACATTCGGGCACCTATAGCGATTAAACCGTAAGGAATTTGAAGATGATGCAAACTAGAGTCTTGTCATATTTTGTCTGTAGGTTCTAAATTTTTTTTTTTCAATTTTTATTGAATCAGATTGCACTTCTTTTTCCATCTCCCACGAAAATTGTTTTTTTTTCAAAAAATAACATTTTAAAAAAGTGACGCACACCGTACAACGCATAACTTTTTTTCTTTGAAAGATAAAATTCCAATTCTTTCAAATTTAGATTTCTAACTCCGATATCTAGTGCTTCCACTTGGTTAGATAGTTTTTATTGAATATTTTTTCTTTAATCAAGTTTCAAAGTCAAATCAATTACAATTTAGACATAACACGACTATATAACTCATAACTTTTACTGTATGTATCGAAATTATTTTTATTTTTTTGTTAGATCAAGGACTCCAATATCTGGTGCACTCATATTTTTAATTTTTTTTTTAATAATCTTCTATTTTTCCACTTGTGCAGAACAGAGAGTTTTGTTCTCAGTGAAAAACCTATATTTAATAAAACTTAAAAAACAAATAGATAATATAATCAAAACATACTAAAATTATATTCATTGGATAGCTCATTTTGAGGGGAACCTGATACTAGTTGGGTTTTTGGGATCTCCTCCATTTTCATTCTTAAATCAAGCTTCGAAGTGCAAAATTCTCAGCAATTCTAGTGCCTTAGGAAGTAAGGATGAAAAAAAATGGGTTCGGTCGAACAAATGTTCGGTCGAAGAAAATAGAAATGTTCGGTTGAACATGGGTTCAACCAAACCCATGTTCGACTGAACCCACCACACATGGAATAAAAAAATGATTTCAAATGGGTTCGACCAAACATTCTAAATATGTTCGGTCGAACACCTTGTTTTTAATATTAATATAAATATTATTTATATTCATTTAAAACTAAAAACTATTGTATTTTGTGATAAAACAACCTTGTTTGACCTTAGTAAAGATGAATTATCTACTTGTTACATGATTAGGGCATAGTATTTGATGGAACCTACAATAAAACCCTTATGAAAACAATGGGGGGTTTCTAGAAAGAGAAGACTATGTATGTGGTATTTCTAAAGTGGTACTTGGTTCAATTATGTGATGGTAAAGTAACACAAATCAATACAAGATGCTATCATTGGATGAGTATTAGTTGGATAGTATATTATTACTAGATCAATCAAGAGAAAATTGATAGCTAAGTACTTGAATTTTATTTTATTGACACTTGATAAATGCAAGATTATAGAGGTATTATGTTTCTCAATTGAAGTAAAGAAAGTGGTTGACATGGAAGTAAAATATTTTAGAAACTCAGAAATGATACATATATAGATATATCTTCTTTATATTATCCTTGTAATTAGTTATGTATCTTCAAATATAAAAAATTAAAAGGAATCCAATGTGTATCATCTAATAATAACTTATAGAAAATAGTTGTAGCATCATGAATTAACAAAATTAAAAAGTATATCATGAATTAATTATGTAATGGCATAAAAATTAAAAACATCATGAATTAATTATGTAACCATATAAGTCAAATATAATTCTATCAAGAAATCAATATCAAATAGATAATATAATCACATAACTACTACATTTAAATTTCATTGATCTTCTTCTTCATCCAAATCTTTTTTTGTATAATCTGATCTAGATTCAAACAGGGGGGTATGGATCATCATGGAAAAAAGGCCCTTTAAGTGGCAAAAAATTCAGAAAAATCAAAGTTAGGAAAAGGTAAAAGTTGAATAAGTTATCTATATTATTTCAAAAATATGTAAGAATAGAATTGTAGAAAATTGAATGTATTTTCTAAACTACTAGGTTTTTGAAAAAAGAAAATTCTATTTGGTGAAAATTTGAAATTTCAATGTAGATTACTAAATTTTCGAAAAAAAAGAAGTAGGTGTCTGTAGAATCACCTAGAACCAAATAAACTGATAATATTTTTTTATAAGATTTTAGATATAAGTAGAGGACTCATGTCTCAATGTGATGCATATTTTTTGTAATTTTTTTCCAAGTAAATAATTAATTATGATTTTATTACAAATTTTTAAAAATATAAAAATCATTATGTGACCACCTTAACTTGGTCAAAAATTCATGAAATTCAATTTCTTTTTTTAATCCTATAGTATGCAAAGCATAAAATGTGATACATGTTTTGGATTCAAAAATGTGATATTGTTTGAAAGCTATAGGTATTTTTCAATCAACCTATCAATTAGGACTTTAGTTGTAATTTGAATAGAAAATGAATAATAATTACTTATTAAATTCAAGGTAAGGCATAATTTATATTGGTGGAAATCTAAGAATCTCCTTTAAAAACCCTTTTTGTTTCCTCAATTCTGGGTAAAAAAAAATTCGTCAGCCACATATTCATCATATTGCCAATTTTTGGCCCATCATGATCCTGCACATACCCTAAGGATTGGTCATATCATCATCATCATCATTGATATCAGTTTCAATAATGTCATCATCCACATAGATATCATCTTCATGAACATTAACTCCTACCTCATCATGATCTAGATGCTCCTCTTCTTCGACATCTTCGTCAGGCACATCATCAACTAACTAATGATCTTGATCATCATCTACATCATCTTCTAGTTCTTTGGTATCTTCTTCTTCCACCACATTCTATTTTACCAGCCTTCCTCTTGGATCATGTCTAACAACAAATGACCAACCTGGTTTACCTGGAATCTCTGAGTAAAATACCTGCTCACATTGGCTTGGAATAACATAGGGCTCATTTCCATCTCACTTGATCGACCTTGTATTCACCATGGTAAATCCATTATCATATTCAATAACAGTTCTCTTGGGATCATTTTTATTCAATCGTAGCGTGTACTATTAGATGATGAAAAAAACTAATTTGAAGGACTTAAAGTCACACTCAAGTATATCATCCAAAATCCCATAGATTGTCAAAAGTATAGATAAATTGTCAAAAAAGCGATGAAAATCACTGTTCATCAAAATTTTGACAAATGTCGGGCACAATTTTTTTAAAAAAATGAAAAAGTACACATTAATTACACATGTACCCAATGATTCATCTAATTGTACATCTTTCTTCAAAAAATTTCATCGTATTTTACAGTCAAATGAGTTAGTGTCGAATCCATCCATAAAGGAAAGGAATGCATGGCCTATAGTCAAACCAAGAATCATATATATATATATATATATATTTTAATGAAAGATCATCTTTAAGAGAAGACTTATTAAGATCACAAAAGTAAATATGGACACAAATATGGCCATCAATTTTACTAATGGAAAAAATTGTAAGGAAGCTAAGGTAGTGAAAGAACTTCCTACACTAATCTTATGAGGAGGATAATGCAAAAATTTATAGATCTTTTCAAAAAATATAAAAAATTAAATAGAAATAAAGTAAATATCATGCATACCAAAACACAACTATTTACGAGAGGAAAACCCATTTAGGAGAAAAACCCCACACTCTAAAAGCCACCAAATATACTATTCAGAAATCACAAAGATTACAATATACCTGCAAATCAAGCTTCTCATGTGAGTATCACCAACCAAATATTGAAAGGCAACATGAGCACTATTAGACTCTCAATATTACTGTAATAAGTTGTTTCACTACCTTAGCTTCCTTACAAGTGGTACTAGAGTCTAATCACATTTGGTTTTAGTTGTGGGTTGTTAGGTTTTTTGAACTATTCTTGATTTGAGTGAGAGCTTGTACAAAATATACTTTGTGATCTTGTTCCAAAAATTGTCAAATGGAAAGTTCATCAAGGATACTAGAGGTGGATAAATTTTCTAGATATGATTTTGAAATGTACAATTTGAAAATGGAGGATCTATTGATAGATCGAGATATCTGGGATGTTTTTGATGAGAAAGTTTCAAGGCCCTCAAATCCTACTTTGGCTACTCAATATGATGTTATGGACTGTAAATCCAAGGGTCTAACTAGATTGTTATTGTTAGACTCTATTTTAATCAATTTCCATGAAGAGACCTCTATGCAAAAACTATGGAAGAAACTTGATCAGATGTATCAAGCCAAATCTTTAGTGAACAAGATTTTCTTGAGGAAGAAATTGTATTTCTTGAGAACGAAAGAGGGTGGAACAATTATAGACCACCTAGAAGCATTAAATATTTTGGTGGCTCAATTGGTATCAATTTATTTAAAAATGGGTGAGGAGGAGAAATATTAGAGCTTTCTTTGTGGGTACGTGTTGGATCATCATGTTAAAAACAGGCCCTGAAGTGGAAAAAAATTTAGAAAATCAGAGTTAGGCAACTTGACATAAAAATTTGAATAAGTTATCTATATTATTTCAAAAATATGTAAGAATAAAATTTGTAGAAAATTGAATGTATTTTTTAAACTACGAGGTTTATTTAAAAAAAATAAAAATCTATTTGGTGAAAATTTGAAATTTCAATGTAATAGTACTTAAATTTCAGGGAAAAAATAAGATGTAGGTGCCTGTCTGACCACCTTAACCACAATAAAATGATAATATTTTTTTATAATATTTTAGATATAAGTAGAGGACTGATATCCCAATGTGATGCATATTTTTTTGTAATTTTTTTCCAAGTAAATCATTAATTATGAATTTTTTGTTACAACTTTTAAAAAATAAAAAAAATTGTATGTGTAACCACCTTAACTTGGTCAAAACTTCATGAAATTCATTTTTTTTTTTTAATCATGTAGTATGTGAAGCATAGAATACGATGCATGTTTCATATTCAAAAAATGTGATACAGTTTGAAAGCTAGAGATGTTTTTCAATCAGCCTATCAATCAGGACTTTAGTTGTAATTCAAATAGAAAATAAATAATAATTATTTGTTATATTCAAAGTAAAGAATAATTTATATTGGTGAAAATCTGAGAATCTCCTTTAAAAACCCTTTTTCGTTTGATCAATTTTGGGTAAAAAAAATGTCGTCAGCCACATACGCTACAAAAACCCATCATATCGCCACTTTTTGGCCCATCATGATCTTGCACATACCCTTGTTCTTTTCCTAATTCATGGAATTCTCTTGTTATGGCTATTGAGAGTAATTTTATTATCTTGAAGACTAAAGATGTGGTGAGTTCTTTTCTTTACAAAGAGATGAGGAGGGAGGTATCCATCACTACCAAGGAGGTCATAAATGTTCACGGAAGACCTAAAGAAAAAGGAAAGAAGAATGAAAAGTGTGATAAATCCAAGTCCAAGAGGAGATCCAAATCTCTTGGAAATTCTAAAGTTATTTTCTTGAACTGTGGTAAGCCTATAAATATTCATAAGGATTGCAAAGAAGTAAAGAAGAAATAAAAAATATGTTTGATTCTGATTCTGAGTCTGAGAAGGGAGATGGTGATGCATTTATTGCAGCATTAGCAACTCATGTAGGTAATGAAACATGGTTAATTGAATTAGGTCCATTTTTCCATTTGACCTTTAAAAGAGATTTTTTTTATTATGAAGAATTTGATGGAGCTAAGGTGTACTTGGGTGATAATTCTAATTTAAATATTGTTGGCCCTAGTAAATTTAGAATTAGATTTTCTAATGATATAATAAAAAGGATTAATGGTGTGTTGCATATCCCTAGATTAGTATTAAATTTGTTATCATTGAGAAAACTAATAGATGCAAGTGTGGAGGTAGTATTTTTTGATGTAGGATGCAAGATGGTTAGAGGTACTATGGGGTGTTGCCACAATAGTGTCTCACTTTTGGGTCATGCTGATATTTTCCTAAAATCACTTATTTTAGAAAAACTAATTATTTAATCCTTAAGAGGTTCGATCTAAAGGGTTTAATTAAAGAGGGATAGATAAGACCCCCTTAGATCAAACATCGCTTGATATAATCCCTCTATTATTAAATCATACCTACAATGGAGGCTCCTTCACACCTATCAAAATGCTAGTAAAAAACACTTTTTCTTTACCTTTTAAGGAATTAAATAACATCATTTAGAAACTATATTTTGCAAGAATGTAGCCCTCAAAACAATCTTTCCAAAAAGTATAGTTTTGATATTTTTTCATTTTATCATGTATTTAATTTTCAATTTTTACTAAGCATAAGCTTTTCTCCAAACATTGAGTTGTTTGTTTTGCAAAGGTGGAATAATAGTAACCATTACAAAAAATTCTAAAAATACCCTTTTACTAGGTATTGATGCCCTTGTTTCACCAAAAAAAAATGGATTTGTATATATACACAAGAAGTTAGGTTGGATCACACACACGTATGTCCAAATTATAGTTACACTGACTTTAAAAATTAATTAAAAAAATATATGTAACAAACAATTATGAAAAAGTATCCTTTCCCTAGATATTGATGTTGATAATCTATATTGTTGGAAGAATAAGGAGATGCCATTGATGAACTTGTTGGAAACATGAGCATGTGAATTAGCACAAGGGAGATAGTTATGCATTGCAATGTTGTCATTGATGTCTACATTGTATCACAGTACAAAGACTATGGTGCAGAACAATTTGGGTGTCTTTAGTATGTTTGAAGATAATTGTGAAAGACAATTTTGCAAGAAGGTTTAATTTGGTGAAGGTAATAGTTGTGAAAATTGATTGTGTTAGTTTAGGTGATTTTGTATACAAGGGATCTGGTATTTGGGTCAGCACTAGTCCGTTGATGAAGTTTTTTCTTCGTGCTTCTAACATAATTTCATTGGTTGATAGATGAAACTAATTCTAGAGTTTCATCTTCTTTTGGTTTTTGGTTTTGGAGTTATGAATAAAAGAAGTTCAGCTTGGTAGTTATAGGTGTTTTCCAGTACAGTTCATATGCTTTGGTGAATCTACACTTCTTCATAGATTGGAATTTTTCTTTGTGGTTTTAGGAAGTTGTTGATATGTATCAGATGAGTGTATATTCCATTTGGAATAGGTTTTCGAGGTTTGTGTGTCCAGATATGGTTTTATAGTTGGTGCATTTTGTAATTAGGTCATTATTAGTGTCAACCTAATGAGTTGGGTGTATTACAAAGTATGAACATGTTATGATCTATTATGTGGGAATTATTTGAAGTCTATTCTAACCTATTTCAAATTGTTATAAGGTTTGAATCCTGGCACAAAGTGTGTGTGTAAGGATCTTGAGCCGACGAGCTATATTTTGTATATTCCATCTAATTAGGCTGACCTAATTGATGCTATAGGTGAAGAGGATATATAAGTTAGATCTTTTTTGGTATTTTGAGAATGAGGATATGTGATATGAGTTTTTGGATTTGAAGTGTGTGAATATAGTGTTAATGAAAAGTAAAGGAAAGTTTTAATTTAGATAAATATGAAGATTTTTGAGTTTATATTTTGAGCTTCATTGGAACTAAATTTCATGCATGAGTTAGATGCAATTGTAACAATTAAAATGTGGCTATGAGCCACAATATATTCTATCTCTTTTATTTCTTAGTGGGTATTGATTCCAATTGGACAATGAGTCCACTTAGGCAATGAGTCCACCTGCACTAAGCACTTCTATAATATACTATAATTGGTTATAATATATTGTGAGCTAATCCTCACTTTGGCTTCTATTTTGGGTTTTCCACATTAAAATCTTGGTGTTCATGTGTTATGTGATGTTGTTGGATTTTTTCATGATTTCCTTCATTACTACAATTGAAAATTTTGAATTGAATGGTTAAATGTTTAATTGGTTCAAAAGAAAACTGATTCACCTCCCCCCTCTTAGTATTTCTAGTGTTCAATAATTGGTATCAGAGCCTGGTTCCTTGGAAGGAGCTTAACCACTTGGGGAATATCTTGGAGGTTGAACACATGGCTATTAGAAGATTACCTACTCCCATAGAAGAGATTCCTATTGTTGGATCTATAGATGAAGATTGGATATTTGACACAAATGAATAACTCATAGTTTCTCTTGAAGATCTTGAAATAATTGACGGTCTAAACAAAGATTTGAAAGAAAATACCAAAGAAGCAGATGAATGCATCAAAAAATTGAGAGAACAAATCAAGAAATTTAGAGAAAGGAAAAAGGAGGTCAATGAGTAATTGAAACAAGCAAATGGAACAATTACTGGTCTAAAAGTGCAAGTTGAAGAAAGAAAGAGAGTTGAATAATGTTTGAATGCAATGGTGAAAATAAAATTTGAAGAATGAACAAGGCATGAACAAGAAGTTGTGAATCTAAGATCAGATTTGGAGAAAGAAATAATTCGTGAAGATAAATTCAAGATGAGTTCTACAAAGCTTGATGAAATGATTGCAAATTAAAAAGGTCCATAGATAAAAAAGATCAATGAGAAAAAGAAGACTCAAGACAAGAAGAACAATGGGAAGCATATCCAAAATCAAAGAAATGAAGCTAGACGACCACTATTCAAACAACCAAATACATAAATGTATCCATCCTTTAATGGTTTTTTTTATTATTTCAATAGATTTGGACATAAGGCTATGGAATGTAGAAGTAGAATGAATCAAAATTTTCAATCTTTTCCTTTTCTATGTTTTACATGTAAGATATTTGGTCATAAAGCTATTGAATATAGAAATCATATGATGAATGGTTTCAAAAATTGTAGAATAATCTTTTAATGGCTATTGTTATACATGTTATGGATTTGGGAATAAAGATAATTAATACATATATAGAATGAATGAAAGTAAGATTGGTCAAAATAATGCCATATGCTACAATAGCAATAGGCTTGGATACATTTCTAAGTTTTGCAAAATAAAAAATATGAAGGACAATCTCGTGAAGAATAATGATCCACTACAAAACACTGATCCAACAAAGACAAAGGAGATGGATAAGATTTGGAAAATGAAGGAACATATAGAGGATAAGGATGAATCTATACCATCATCCAATGAAAATATTTCCTTTGGAAACAAGATTAAGAGCTTTGGATTAGGGGAAGATTTAATGGAAATGTTTCACCCCCCAAAAATAAATTGGTTTTGATGCTTCAGCACATGGATATGAGGTCTAAATCAATGTGGTTGATCTAGTGGAGAAGATCACGATAGAAAATAACATTAATGCATATGTTTGTGTAGCATTTGAAGGTGATTGTGCATATAGTGAAGAGTTTGAAATCTTTATTAGATGAAGCATTTATGGAAAATTGCATCAAATTCGAGTTATAAGTAATTTTACTTGATCAAATTCATTTGCATCAAGTATTTGAGAAGAGAAAATTTTAGAAGAAGCGACTTGGTATGACTGAGGCAATTGAATGGGAGCACAAGCAAAACCCTTGCTGGAAATTATTTGAAGGAATTCTCAATTTCTATTTACCATAATTTTTAAAAGAGATTTCAATTTACTACAAATATATTTATGCTACAAGTGGTAGAAGTCTCAAAGCATCCAAGACCCAAGTTTAAGAGGAATCCTGACAAATCATTGATGAATGATTTGGATGGTGCATTTTCACACATCTAGTACAAGATGTTAGAGCTTACATCCATGTCAAATGGAAGAATTTAACCACACAAATTTGAATGAATTCTAGTTCAATGAACTCACTTGAGAATATTTCAAGTTAAAATTAGAGTTTGTGACATTGGCAAAAAAGCATCTTGATGTTTGGAGCAATTTTATCATCTTCTATTATGTCGATGAGTTGGTGACATATTCCTTAAGTTGAATACATGACAAGTTCTTCTAGTTTGGATATCTTACATCTAATCATCAAAGAGTAAATTAGGGTTGTGACTAGTCTATGCTCAACCAGACTAGTACTCGTACTTAAATCTATTAAGAATGAGATTGTAATGGAATTTAAAAGAGTGAAGTATGAAAGGAGGGCTTTGAATATTAAGGACATTTAAGGAATCCTGCTATAAAGTATGCCTCCATGATGATAGGTTATAAGTTGTATTTCACCAAAATGGAAAACTCTGTGTCAGCCACTACCATCAACACAACTTATGAGATGGTGGAGAAAGGTAAAAAAATACATGATTTGAGTGAATTATTGATATCATAGTTGCTAGAGAACCTTTAGAAAACCAAGGAATCTAATTATTCTTTCATGTCTAGTACTCTGACCATTTGTTTATTGTTTTAATTTTTGAACAAATTACCTAGAAGGAAGAATGCAGTATGGCTACAATACAAACCTGTAGCCCTAAAAATAAGAAATTATTTATTTGGATTAGGAGATGCAGACCCTGAAAAGAATTCCTTCTAGGGTTTCTTCAAAACATTTCAAGAGAAGATACAAAATAGGTGAAGGATCAAAATATGAATGCATAATGGAGGTTGTAGAGCCTAGGACAGTGTGGATATGGGCACTAGGATATGAGGTCTCTCAAAATAAAATAATTGGTTTAGTTGATATCATACAAAAAATTCCTAAGGACACCACTCAAGAGAGGTATGGAACCTATGAATAAAAATCAATGGAGGTGCATATGGAGCAAAGGAAACCATAAATAAAGAAGAATGTTGAAAAGATGACCTCTTAGTTTGTGGAGGCTATGGGCCTCACAAAAGAGCAAGTGGAACAAGCAAGAGCAATGATTGGAGCTATGAGAATATCATCAAATGTAAGAAGATCTGGTAGGACTACTACCACTTGTCCAACTATAGTTGATAATTCTCTATTCAGTATGGAAAATATTAATTTTTTGATTGATTCATTTAAAGAATATGCCTCTAGTTTGGAAGAGAAACTTGAAAAATAAATTGATAAAAAGAGGGATGAAAAGAGGCTAATGGAAAATGTAGAGAAGTGTGCATAATAACACAAAAAATTCTAGGATATTTTCAAGGGTGTGCATGCTTGTGTGGCTAAGGCCAAATCCTTGTTCCGATTATGTATAATGTGGCCCCGAGCCACAAAGAACATCAAAGATGAAATGGACTCAATTGAGTCACAAATATATAGGGCTTCTAGTGCATATGATCCAACACAATATCTAGATGGAAGCACTAGGTTAGCGGTTGAGGATCTACACAAGCAATTCTTCCAATTATAACGACAAAAGTGGAAGATTATTATACAATTTGGGAACCTCGGGGATTTGGTAAACTCAAAGTTTACATGAGTTTCTAGTGCCCTGAAGAATATTGAGAAGGCTACAAAGATCAATCTGGTACCCAACACTCCAAAAGAAGATGAAGACTGTTTGATGGACCTAGAGACCCTATGTAGGATTCTTGCCATAGCCAAGAATATTTGGGAAGAAGGAAAACATGAGTGGCAAGACCATGTTGCAAAGCTCAAAGAGTGAACTACTTCAAAACAATATTGAATTACCCCCCCTCTAAATATTTCAATTATATTTCAAAATTTAGAATTTTATCATTTATAGAAAAAGTTATGTTTGATGACACAAACGTTACTTTATTAAAGTGTTGTTTTCTATTTAAAACTAGGATTCTTGATTTATTTTAGAAAAAAAATTTAAAAAATATTTAGAATTTAGGTATGTGCAGGATCATGATGGGCCAAAAAGTGGCGATATGATGGGTATATGTAGGGTATGTGGCTGACGACTTTTTTTTAACCCAAAATTGATGAAATGAAAAGGGTTTTTAAAGGACATTCTCAGCTTTCCACCAATAAAAATTATGTTTTATTTTGAATTTAATAAATAATTATTATTCATTTTCTATTTGAATTACGACTAAAATCTTGATTGATAGGTTGATTGAAAAACATCTATAACTTTCAAAGAGTATCACATTTTTTTAATCCAAAACCTGTGTCACATTCTATGCTTCGCATAGTATAGGATTAAAAAATTAAAAAATGAATTTCATGAAGTTTTGACCATGTTAAGGTGGTAAGGCATACAAGTTTTTATATTTTTTAAAAGTTGTAATAAAAAATTCATAATTAATTATTTACTTGGGAAAAAAATACAAAAAATATGCATCACATCGGGATATGAGTCCTCTACTTATATCTAAAAAATTATAAAACATAATTATCATTTTATTGTGGTTAGAGTGGTCAGAAAATCTCCTACTTATTTTTTCCCTGAAATTTAAGTACTATTGCATTGAAATTTCAAATTTTCACCAAATATATTTTATTTATTTTTAAATAAACCTAGTAGTTTAGAAACTACATTCAATTTTCTACAGATTCTATTCTTACATATTTTTCAAATAATATAGATAACTTATTCAAATTTTTATGTCAAGTTGCCTAACTTTGATTTTTCTTTTTTTTTTGCCACTTAAGGGCCTATTTTTTCCATGATGATCCTGCACATACCCATCTACACACAAATTTCCACAAAATACTAGTTCACATCATCTTCAAATTCTTAACGGTTTAGCTGCTATAGGTCTCAAAAGATGAAGATTCAATTAAAAATATTGATGTAAGTGTCAAGCTTGGGCAAAATTTGAAACACAATATTTCACCCTATGATAATTGCTAGATGTATCATATATGGCACATTATATAAGCTCGATGCATGTACTATTGAGTGCAATAGTACTTCTCTTAAAAGAAAGTAGATCTTGGGCACCCAAGGGTACTCTTTCTTCTACATCAAATTTACCTACAAAGAAAACTAATGGCACCAAAGAATTGGGCACATTGGAGACAAGGGTCTAAGGACCTTAAAAAATATAAACTTTATTGAAGGGTTGTCTGATTGTAATCTTGAATTTGATTTTTGTGAAAATTTCATTTACAAATAGCAAAACTGCGTTTAGTTTTACTCAAGTTCTCATAAATCTTGTAGTGTATTAGATCTTAAATTTTTTGTGATGTCTTTGGTCCTATGTATTTTCCTTTAATTGGTAAATCCATATATTCTTTTTCATTTATTGATGATTATAGTAGGACATTGGTATATTTTCTAAAGAGTAAATCTAAAGTTTTAAGTCAATTTAAAGAATTTAAAGCAATGGTTGAGGATTGATAATGGCGATGAATTTTTCTCTAATGATTTAGATAGATTATGTAAATATTATGGTATTCATAGAAAAAAGATAGATTTGTATTATCCACAACAAAATGGAATTGCAACACTAAGTTACAACCAAAAGAGGTGTTTGGTATTGGTGTCAGGATCATTGACGAAAACATCTCTTTGTTCAAAGGGAAAACCCATGAACTGAATTCCATGATCTTTACATCCACAGTACCTCTCGAATTCATCAGAACAAAATTCACCACCATTATCAGTCCTTAAACATTTTATTTTTCTTCCAATCTAATTTTCTACAAGGTTCTTAAATTCCTTAAACCGATTGAACACTTCTGATTTACTTTTCAAAAAATAAACAAATGTTCTTCTCGAATAATCATCAATGAATGATACATAGTACCTTGACTTAGACAAAGAAGGAACATTCACTGGACCAAAAACAACATATTGTATATAATCAAGCAAACTAGAAGATTTGTGAGGACTAGAATAAAATGAAACATGGTGATGTTTACCATATATACAATGTTCACAAAACTCAAATTCGAGGTTACAATATTCAAGCCCCTCAACTAGGTTTTTATTCTTCAAGGTTTTTAGACCTTTCTCACTAATGTGGCCTTTCCTATGATGCCAAAACATAGTCTTTTCTGCTAGAAGCTTAACATCCATAGAGTTTACACTATTAGGAATTTCTTCCTCTTTTCCTCCATGAGTAGCTTTATGTGACTTGGTAGAGACACTATTGCATTGAACATCATGTGCATCCAGCTTATACAAGGTACCAATACGAGCACCCCTTGCTAGCACCATAGAGCCTCTAGTCATCTTGCAGCCATTTCCAGAGAATGTGACTTGCACTCCAATATCATTCAACATACTAACGAAAAGTAAATTTTGAGCTAGACCTGGTATATGCATTACATCATTGATTCCCTTCACTCTTCCATCAGGGAATTGAATTCTGACTCTTCCACAACCAACTATTTCCAAAGATGAATCACTTTCCAAATACACCTTTCCACCATTGTATTTTTCATACTTCATGAACCAGTCTCTATGAGATGTCATGTTGAAAGATGGTCTAGAATCAATCAGCCAGACATCATCTAATGTTTGCATAGCCAAGGCTGCAATGAAGGCATTTGCATCACTCTGAGAAGAATAATTGTCGGAAGAATACTTCTTCTTCTTCTTATTCTTCTTCTCCTCTTTACAATCCTTTCAGACATGACCAGGTTTCCCACAATTCCACCACCTCACCTTGGACTTCTTGCCAGGAGAATTTGATCTCCCCTCTGATTTGGATTTTGACTTCTTGTCCTTCTTCTTGCCTTTTTCTTTCGATCTGCCTCTAACAGCAAGAGCCTCCTTCACCATCTCAGAAGATTTTCTTCTCATCTCTTCTGATAACAAAGAAGAAAAAACATCTTCCATCTTAAAAGTGGATGTCGTACTCTTAATAGCCATCGCCAGGTGATCCCACAAATCTAGCAAAGAACATAATAACAACATATAATGATCTTCTTCATCAATCTTCACACCCACAGATGCTAACTATGCAATTAGCATGTTGAATGCATTCAAATGATCAACAACAGACCCTCCTTCCTGCACTCTCAAAGTATACAAATTCTTCCTCAAGAACAATCTATTCACCAAGGACTTGCCCTGATAAATAGCTACCAGTCTTTTCCATAAGGAAGATGCAGTCTTTTCTTCATGAACATTCAAAAGAACAGAGTCTGCTAAATAGATCCTTATTAGCTCCTTTGATTTTCTATCTCCAAGGTACCAATCCTCTTACTTCATGCCTATAGGCTTCATTCCAGACATAGCAATCCAAAGATCATGATCAACCAACAGATCTTCCATTTTAAGTTTCCACAACTCAAAATTGCTGCCATAAAGTTTCTCAATTTCAATCTTTCATGACATGCTTGCCATCTTAACTTGTAATTTGAATTACCAAACTTCTACAAGACTCCCACTGAACATAAATTGACACAAAAAAACCCAATGTACCCACAAAGATAACACAATTGGCCAGGCCCTGATACCACTTGTAAGGAAAGCTAAGGTGTGGAAACAACTCTCCTAACATCAAAACCTCAAGGAAGAATGCAGAGATACTTTTAAAATTTCAATTATAGTCCAATTAAGATACACTTTAAAGCAATAACAGAAACAGAGAAATAACCATACACAGATGAACACTAGATTTACGTGGGAAAACCCTTACGGGAGAAAAACCCACCACACCAAGAAAATCCCCTTTGTATTATAGTAATGGAAATTACATACAAAGATTAGACTTATCTTCTAATGTCAATTTACAATAGCATAATCCTTGATCAACCTTGTACAGAACATTCAAAATTCAATGCTCTCAGAATCAAAATCACTAATCACTCATCAAGCTATTCATCCAACCATTCATCCAACTGATCATCAAACTGATCATAATCTTCAACCTTTGAGTATATCCATGACTCCCATGGTCTGTCAATCTTCCTCTCAGTAACGGTTGCAACAGTTCAACTACTAGCAGTTCCCATTCTGCTCCTTGATTGGTAGAGGAAAAACCACATAGGATAGTCAATCGATCAAAAGAATTCAAATTGTATCTACATGTCGGTGAGACACTAACCATGTCTCCTTGATGCCACAAGAACGATTGAAGTTATCGCCAAGAGTCCTGACCATTGAAAAGACATTATACTGAGTTCACAAGTCACATCAACCTCAACATTCTCATCGGTGAGACTATCACCATTCACCAAGAGATCATACTGAAGTTCACAAGTCACATCAACCTCAGCATTCTCATCGGTGAGACTATCACTATTAGCTGAGAGATCATAACGAAGTCCTTAAGTCATATCTATGTGAGAACTATTGGCAAGACTTAGGCTATCATTGAGAGGTAATACCGAGCCCTCAAGTCATACCGAGCACCAAATAGTCACCAGGAGTCATACCGACAACATAGTACCCCATCGCTAAGACAAATATCCATCGCTAAGACTTCATACGGAAACCTTCATGTTACCCTGATGACTCAGAGTGCATAACTATCGGCGAGACTTTCCATATTGATAAGACTTCATACGAAAGCATATGAGTTACTCGGATGACTCCGAGTGTAAAGTTGTCAGTGAGAAACCATCCATTGCCAAGAGTTCTTACCGAGTCTTCATGCCTCTCCCCGAAACTACTTGTCACCCAGAGTCTCCCCGACATCTGATAAGAATGGCCTGTCGACCAGACCAACCCACTTGGTAGAGGGTTACACCGAACACAACGAGTCACAGTGATAGCTCCAGTTGGCAAGACTATAACAAGGTCTCAGTGACCTAAACATTTCACAAGGTTCCACAGCTGTTAGTCGGCCAGACAATAAAGATGTCACACCGACTTTTCTCTTTCAAAGGTTTTATCCTGTGAGATTGAGGCACAATTTTCCAACACCTAGTGTCTAAACTAAAAGCTAATGTGGCTAGTCATATCTATAGAGAAGGGAACCAAGTGGCAGATGCCCTGGCAAAGTTTATCACACATTGGAAATTATCCAAATGTTGGTGGGACATAAGCATATTCCCGACTAATATTCAAAGTATTATTGTTAAGGAACAAAGCCCTTACTTGACCAATGATGACAACACTACACATGCTTATTTGGTTATCTGGGGGACCCACTGGCTTACTCTTTGGGATTTTTGGTCTTATTGAAGTGATGAGATGGACATCAAGTGGAATTTTTCTAATAATAAGATGAAGCCCATTTTGAAAAGAGAAATCATGATTTTTTGTGGCAAGTACCAGAGGATTATTCCTAAACTGGATCGTACTTGTCGTGTCATCCTTAAGGGATCTGCTTAAACTCTCAAATTTTCAAATTCGAGTTTTTTTATTTTGATGTGACTTGTAATTATGAGACTAAGCTTCTTTCTAGCTTTTATTTTGCTGCTATTTTGGCTTCATGCTTTTTAGCTCCTTTTTGTGGGTTAACTAAATGTGGCAAACCCCTAAATACTATGGTTATGGAGATATCTAATTATATCCTCATGGCTGTTCTGCCTAGAATTTTGTGCTTCTGCGATGTGGAAGGAAATCCTTCCCTACCTATCATGTCCTTTTTTCTTAGCTAGTTGTGCAACGTGATCCCAATTAATGGTTATGCTAAGATGGTTTCAGGGAATTATTATGCTTATGCATATGATCTATCCATTGGATGGATTACCAAAATTTACCATTCGCAGCTTAAATTCCTAATTGTGTGGGGATTTTTCCACCTTGCTATTTTCTCTAACCTTCTTTTTTTGCAGAGTTCCTGGTTTTACAGTGTGCAAAGTGACATCATGGGAGGAGAAAGGGTGCAGAATGAACTGGATAACTGCAACAAATTTCGCAAAGAGCCTCTGGTCTGGCTCATTTGTGTTGAAGGTGGGATTTCTCCTATGATGGAGAGGCTCGTGGGTCATGACCCTAATTTGTCGACCCAGAGTGTTAATTCATGGAAGAATTGTCATGTTGCCATTGGTGGTATCCCCTTCATGGTGGAGGAGGAACTTATAGCGTAGGCTACGAGTCTCCAGTGCAGTGGAATGAAGCATCCTAAACATTATAACACCTAGGACAATGATAGTATGAATAATTTTTTTGTGGGGGAGGAGGTGCCGGTGCACAACCAGTCTGGGTTTGAATGGGAGGCACTTCTACATCCATGGAACTAGGTGTTCCTTGCTCTGATAAATTATATTATGCTAGAGGGAAGGTACAATAATTTTTACTACTACCATTTTCCCTTGTTAAATCATCTTAGGCATAAGGTTCTTATGAGCTTTCACTTCTACATATTTATGGACCTTGAAAATTCATTTGAAAAATGTATTGATTTGACTGCTACTAACCCCAATGAACCTAATCCTCTGCCTCTCCATCAAGGTCTTATCCTAAGACTCTACCATTTCAACCTAGCTTTGTACCCTCTGAAACCTATATCAGTTGTTCGTATTGAGGAAATTGAGCCACCCACCATTCCCAACTTGTCCTTGGCCAAATCTAAAGGCCCTATGAAAAAGAGTCACATGGCCCTTGCTGAGAAACCAAAACCCGCTACAGAAAAACATAAGGGTGTTGATGGTTTTTCCCAGACTAGTGCGGCTATTAGCTTATGTGATCTAAAATCTACCCCTGCTAAGACCCCTAGTAAGCTTGGTTTGAAAAAGAAAGGTATGCAGGAGAAGGTGCCTCCTAATAAAGGGAAGAATGTTGTGAGCAAGGATTCCTTGGGTGATATGGTGGTTGTGGAGACCCTGGTTATTGGTTGCAATGCCATCATTAGGTGCTTTGATAGGATGGCTAAAAACAAGAAAAAAGTGCAGATTAGGGATTTGGATACTGAAGAGGAGATGTCTGATAGAAAATACAACAATGTGAAAGAGGTTTTGGTGGATGAGGATGAGGAGAAATCTAGAGGTCCCTCCTCTATTCCTAACAGTGGTTTACCTCAGAAGAAGGGTTTGGCCTCTCATTTGTCAAAGCCACTGGAGATTGAACAAAATGATCTCATCTACACTACGGGCTACGAGGAGGAGATTGGTATGCTGAGAAATAGACTGGAAATCCTAGACAAAAAGCTCCTTGGGTTGACCCATTTCACTATCAAGATGATTCATTGTGTCACCAGTAACCCATCAGCTGCCATGAAGGATGAAATGGGGATAAAGAAGACTGAGGACCACCAAGAGTGGGTCTGTGATGATATGGTTCAACTATTGTCTAAGAATTGGGAGAAGGCCAACTAGTATGCTGCTGGTTTGTTGTTGGTCCATGTGTGTTGTCAGTCTCCATCTAGGTTTAGTTAGATATTTTTTGGTTTGGTGTTTAAGATAATGTTTTTTGATCTAGAATTTTTGGCCCTTATGGCTCTCTGTGTAGGGTACATCACCCTATAAATGCTACTTACATTATCAAAAACAAAATGGGGTTGTAGAAAGAATGAACAAGATATTGTTGGAGAATGGTAGGAGTATGTTGAGTGGTGCTTGTCTAGAGAAAAGGTTTTTGGTTGAAGCTATTGCCACTGCTTGTTACCTGATTAACAATACTCTTGCATCAACTCTTGTTGATAAGATGCCTATAGAGGCATGGTAGGGCACAAGCCTTTATTAAGACATTTTAGAGTTTTTGGTTGTGAGGAATATGCACATGTGCTAAAGGAGAAGTTAAATTTTTTGGAGAAAAAGGCTATGAAATGTATCTTCATTGGATACAATTATCATGTGAAAGGATACAAGCTTTGGGATCCTATTGCATATAAGGTAATGTATAATAAAAGTGTTAATTTTAGAGAAACTAAGCCTTCTTTTGTACATTGTAGGAAAAAAAAGTAAACAAGAAGATGTAATTCAATTCCCTTCTACACTTGAGAAAGTTGAATTGAGGCCCGTGGATAGATGAGAAGTTGATAGCTCATCTAGCTCTAAATCTTTAGAAGAGGAGGAAGAACATTCAACTCAACTTTTTTGTAGGTCTACAAGGAATAGACAACCACCTAAAAGGTATTCACTTGATGATTGGAGATGTACTTTTCTTTGAATACTAGCATGGATGAACCCAAAGTGATAGAGGAGGCATTAGGTAGGAAAGATGTAGAATCCTGGAAGATTGTTGTGGATGAAGAAATTATAGCTTTGGAAAAGAATGATAGATGGGATCTTGTACTATTTCCTAAGGGAAGAAAACCTATTAGTTGTAAATGGGTGTTCAAGAAAAAGATTGGCTCAGATGGAGGTATTAAGAAGTATAAAGCAATGTTGGTTGCAAAAGGTTACCCTCAAGTTGAGGGTGTTGATTATGGTGAGATTTTTTCTCCTATTTAAAAAATTAAATCCATTATATTTTTTATTTCTATTATTGCTACTGATGATTTAGTGGTTGAGAAAATGGATGTGAAAATTGGTTTCCTTCATGGAGAGTTGGAGGAGGAAATTTATATGACATAGACAAAGAACTATGTGGTAAAAGGTAAAGGTAAATTTGTTTGTAAACTGAAGAAATATTTGTATGGCCTAAAATAGAGTCCTAGGATGTGGTGCCATAAATGTGAAACATATGTGTTGAGTTTGGGATTTGATTGTTCTAAATCAGATCATCATGTTTAATATAAAGTTTATGGTGATTGTTTCTTGTTTATTGCATTATATATTGATGATATGTTAGTTATTGGTAAAGGGAAAGGTATGATTTTAGAACTAAAATATCAACTTGCTGCTAAAATTTTAAATGAAAGACCTTGGTGCAGCTAGACACATTCTCAAAATGGAAATTAAAATGTAGATAGAGTGAATAGAAAGCTATGGCTTGGCAAAAGTAATTATTTCAATTCAATTTAACAAACATTTGATATGCAGAATTTTAGACCATTTTGTGTTCCTTTTCTAACTAGAATAAAGTTATCTATTTTAGATTGTCCAACATCCCTATTAGAGATGGAAAACATGAGCAAAGTTCCTTACCAAAGTGCAGTTGGAAGTTTGATGTATGCTATGATTTAAACATGACCAAAAATTTCCCAAGTAGTGGGTGTTCTTTCTAGGCATATGTCTAATCCTGGTAGAGTTCATTGGGATGCAGTTAAAAGAGTCATCAGATATTTATGCGGTATCTCAGAGTATTCCTTGTGTTACCATAGTAAATTTACTTAAGATGAGATTTCTCTTAGACTCATGGTTATATGGATTTAGACTGGGTAGGTGATGTTGATAGTAGATGATCCACTAGTGCTTATGTCTTAAATTTATTTGGTAGTGCAATTAGTTGGATGAGTAACTGATAGGATGTTGTTACTTTATCCACTATTGAAGTTGAGTATATGATAGCTACTCATGCTTGTAAAGAATCCATGTGGATCAAGACAATATGTGTATATATTGGAATAAAAAAAAGTGTAGTGATAATTTATTGTGACCAATCACATTGATGTACAATATCATTTTGTTAGAGATATGGTTGAAGATGGAAGGTTGAAGCTAGTTAAGGTAGAGAATTTGATGAATTTTGTTGATTCTTTAACCAATCTTGTAAGCACAAAGAAGTTTAGAAGGTGTTTAGAAACTATGAGCCTTTCAGCCCATAGCAATTAAGAGATGATGTTTATACACCCTCTCATTGCTCTTGCAAGGTGTTCAACAAGTGGGAGATTTTTTTGGAAAATATTTCTCAACCTTACAATTACATAAAGTATTATTGACGGTCAATATTTTATTATTGTAGATATGGACCATTCATCATTAGGTCTGTAATCTAGCGATCAATATTTGATTAGCTTGATTTTCCTAAGAAGGAAACCCTATTTATGAGGGAATTATATTATGATTAGATATTGTGATGTATTCTAAGAGTTTGATAGCAGTCATATTGCCTCTAGATCTATGGTTGGTGATACTCCTATGAGAAGCTTTCTCTAGAAGTATATTGCAATCTTTATTATTTCTTAATAATATATTGGGTAGCTTTTGGAGTGTGGGGTTTTTCTCCCAAAAGGGTTTTCCCATATAAATCACTATGTTGTGGTATGCATGATATTTATGTTTATTTCTAATTAAATTTCTATAACTATTGAAAATATATGTAAATTTTTGCATTATCCTCGTCTCAAGATTAGTGTAGGAATTTATTTTGCTACCTTAGCTTCCTTACAACAATATTTGAAATACAAGGTGCGTAGTCAATGGGTATGTGCAGGATCATGATGGGCCAAAAAGTGGCGATATGATGGGTATTTGTAGGGTATGTGGCTGACAATTTTTTTTTTACCCAAAATTGATGAAACGAAAAGGGTTTTAAAAGAGATTCTCAAATTTCCAAATATAAATTATGCTTTACTTTGAATTTAATAAATAATTATTATTCATTTTCTATTTGAATTATGACTAAAGTCCTGATTGATAGGTTGATTGAAAAGATCTCTAGCTTTCAAATGGTATCATGTTTTTGAATCTAAAACATGCATCACATTCTATGCTTCAAATACTATAGGATTAAAAAGAAAAAATTAAATTTCATGAATTTTGACCAAGTTAAGGTGGTTAGACATATGAGTTTATATTTTTTAAAATTTGTAATAAAAAAAATCATAATTATTTATGAGAAAAAATTAAAGAAAAATATGCATCACATTGGGAACATGAGTCCTCTACTTATATCTAAAATCTTATAAAAAAACTATTATCATTTTATTGTGGTTAGGGTGGTTAGACATACACCTACTTCTTATTTTTCCCAAAAATTTAAGTACTACTACATTGAATTTAAATTTTCACCAAATAGATTTTTTAAAAATAAACCTAGTAGTTTAGAAACTACATTCAATTTGTTATAGATTCTATTCTTACATATTTTTTAAATAATATAGATAGCTTACTCAAATTTTTATGTCAAGTTGCTTAACTCTGATTTTTCTAATTTTTTTGCCACTTAAGGGCCTATTTTTTCCATGATGATCCTGCACATACCCCAATGGGACGTATAAAACCAACTTTAGAAGCTTTTCAATCTATCTTGACTAACACATAAACCTTGGGATTCCTTTTATGAATCTTTTGCATGATGAGCTTTGCATCAGGACATAAAACAATATTATGAACCATAATGGATGCATTAATAATAGGAATGTCAACATATGACCAACTAAATATATTAGCATAATGATGTAAGAGATTAGAATGTGATTTAGATTCTTCTAAAGAAGGTAATTTTCCAATTTTAATCACCTTTTTAGAAGACTTTGGATCCATGAGGACATAGGAAGTATCTTCCATAAGGAGAGTACTACAAGCTTCAAGATGTTGGATAGACATATCATAAGATAATGAATTTTTCATCAAAACTTACAATGTACTCTCCAAAGTATGCTCAACTATTGAAGAGATAGAAGAATTGATGCTTATGGTGATAAGAAGGAAGATCAAAATTAACACCCAAGAATTCTTCTAGAGCTTATTCCAAAGAGAGAAATTCTAGAGGAACTTCATTAGAGTTTTCTTTTAATATATTTTGGATGAAGAAATATAAGAGTAAGAAGCTCGATAGAAACTATAGATGCTCAAATTATCCTGATTGATATCATGCACTCGATTCAAATTCACTAACTTCAATTCTTCCTTGATCATTTCTTTACTAACCAATTAATTGAATAATCTTTATTTAATTAATTCATCAAAATTCCTCTTTGATTAAATAAATCAATTTTATTTAATCAAATCCTAATGTTCTCTCTTTAATTAAATAAATCAACTTTATTTAATTAAGTCCTAATGTTCTCTCTTTGATTAAATAAATCAACTTTCTTTAATCCTAAGTTTCATCATTTAATTGAATAAATCAAAGTTATTTAATTAAATTGCTAATCCCCCAATATCCTGTCATTTGATTTAAATAAATCTAAATATCTAAATCAAATGTCAAATCAAACTAATTTCATCTAAGTTAATTAATCATTAACTAACTTCTAATAACAATCCTCCATTCCTCTAGCTTTTTGAAGTTGCACAGGTAAATCAATTTATTTTATTTATTAATTCCTCCTATTTTAGTTTGAATGTGGAATATTCTTGGAATATTCCACTTATATGAATTCTCCCTCCCAAAGGACTTTTTTCCTCCAACTTGGCATTAAATGCTCTTACATGTCCTCTCCTTGAGACAACTTGGCACTAATTCCTCTTACCTCCCCTCTTAGACAAGCCATGTCTTCAAATTCAAATTTCACCTACATGCATTTAACATGCACATTGTTAAAAATGTGCTCCACTCTCATTCATTAGCATGTTGAAAAGTGGCACAATTTCATTGGTTCTTTTTTAATCCTACATTCATCCTATTATTCAATCCTCTATCCTTCTTCCTTATAAATAGACGCCTTATCTATTTATTTGGGAGAGAGAGGTTTATGCAAGTTTATTATCAAGAATTTCATCCAAGTTAGCATAGAATTTATCCATTATAGCTAGGTTATTGGAAATTTGCATCAAAGTAATCTTTTTCATCACACATCCATCATCAAGCTTATCAAGGGATTGGGAAAGGGATTCTTTCCACATCAAATAAGCCCAATCCCCCTATGGGATGCTAGTTTGAGCATCATAATAGAGTTTCATTTGTGATTTATTTGCATATTTTAAGATATTTTGATTTGTTTCCATATTCATATGTTCAAAGAATTTCATAGGGAATGTTTGGTTTGTTGAATCCTAGTTGTGTTTATAGTTTGTCCTTGATGACAAAATCTCTTTCAGTTTGTTCTCATTGATAATCTATCTCAGGATGGTTCTCCTTGCACATCACAGGTTTTGGATGTTTCTCTTTCGAGCTTACACATATCGGCATAAGTATGGCAGGGTCTCCCCGATGCACTTTGAAATGTCTGAGTTGCCTATCAGCAAGACATTTCTAATGTTATGTCGACTGAATTTAAAATTCTAGCAGCTTTTGGTACGACATTGTTCATGGTCTTGGCAACAGAAGAAAAATCTTTAAGGGCATGAGTTTGGCCGTCGAGATGAGGTCTTAGCGATTTTATTATGTCTCCCTGACCTGCTTCAGAATGAGCATATCGGCAAAGGAAATCATCCTCTGGGTAATGTCATAGCGAGTCTTTCTTGTCTTACCAACTTGTGCTCAAAAGGTTTTATCTATTTTTTTGGGAAGAGTCTCACTGAACAACTCTTTAAGAACTTCGGCCAAACTGAGCACTATCGAGCTGAAGTCTTGGCGATCTCACTTGGTCTCACTGACTAATGCATGTGGAAGTCTATCGACAAGAGTGTTGTTTTCAGTATGTAGTCTCTCCGAAGACATAGTGTCACACCGACCGCCGTTGGACAATTGCTTTTGGCAGGACATTCTGGAAGTCTCGGCGAACAGGTGTGAATTTGGGGTGTTTCAGTATGACTGAAATGATCTATAAGATGTCTCCCTGATGGTTTGAAGTTATAGCGACATGTATTGTATATTTGGTCTCATCGGCAAGAAAAACCATGTGTCACAGTGACCAATGTGTATCATGTGGAATTTCGGTGAAACATGGGGCAATCTCTATAGCTTCTTCCCAACTATGCATTGTCTTGTCGACCACTGATGAACAAATACATTTCAGTAAGACTCATATGTTTTGATATAATGTCATAGCGAACCCGTCAAGTCTTAGCGACTAAGTCTTGAGGGGCTTTCGGCAAGAGATTGGTATGTTATAGAGAATCTCATAAGATAGAAGTGTGCATCGGAGAGAGAACCATTATGTTACAGGGACATCACACAAGGGGTTTCTATCAAAGGCTCATCGGTGTGAGATTGATACTATCTTGGTGATCTAGGGTGAGCTCGAGAAGTTTTGGCAAAACAAGGGGCAGTCTATATAACATCTCCCCAACTTCATATTGTCTCAGTGACACGGGGTGAAAAGTGACTCTCAGAAAAACATTATGAAGTCTACAAGAGGTCTCACCAATATCGTTTGGTCACAACGATAGTGAATGAAACTAAAGGAGATCTCGGTGAAAGACTTGCTAATGTCTCAGCGAATGAATAATACTCTAAGGAAGCCTATCGATGAGACATGATGTTTTTGTTATGTGTTCTTCCTGACTCTAATGGCTCACGGTGAAAGCAAATAAGGAAGAGGCTACAGTGATAGTGAATGAAATAGAAGGGCATCTCAGTGAGAAAGTCTCTTGTGTCTCAGTGAATGGTTAACAAAATCTCAAACTCTGTGGCCGTTTATGGAAACTTCAAAATATAGTTGCAGCCTAACATCATTGATTGAATCAAATCTCAGAACTGTTACATGGCAGCATATTCATTGAGTTTCCTCTTTGAGTAGTTGCATTTTTATTTTAATGGATTATTTTTAGCTCTCTAGATAAGCGTTACTATTGATTTTTAATCATCATTGACAGACTGTCAGTATTCAGCTTTATATTCAAAAATCAGCAAGATAATCTGAAGATCTGGTGAAAAATGTTTTGAAGATTTCTTCACAACCGACATACTTGAAATGTAATTAAATACCTATGTTGAAAACTGTAAGGGTTGTTGATTTTGTAATTCTGAGAGTATCATTCCTTGTCTATATGGAAATGTATGAATGAACTCTACAGAAAGATATGTGCTTAACTGAAAACAGAGAAATCCTCTGAGTCACTATTATTGTTCAAAACATAATTTGAGGGGTTGGTACTCCTTGAGATGGATGTCTCAAAATGAGGGGCTAGTGCTCCTTGAGTGGGTGCTCAAAAATCAGCCTATAAGGCATTGTGAACTTTTGTTTAAAGATTAAGCCTGGAAGGCATTTAGGGAGTGGTTTTTATACCCCAGGAGGGTTTTCCACTCGGTAAAATATGGAGTCTTCTTGTTCTTCTGAGTTCCCTTTTCTTTACTGTGTTGTTGATTATTTCAGTTCACTATTTGGTTATAACTTTTCTCAATTCTGTTCATGAATGATTACATTCAACTCATGAATGCATTAATCAAAGTATATTGAGATCTAATCTATGCTATAGTTTTTGAATTTATGAAAATTGGTCAAATCTGTTATAACATTGATTCACCCCCCCCTCTCAGTGTCATTTTAACTCCAACAATTGGTATCAGAGCCTAGGGTCCTCTGATAGGTTTAATTACCTTGGATTGATCTTAGTCTTGGAGTCTTTTTTTAATGGCACATTCTCAAGACAGTGCCTCTGTATCCAGAGATCAATTATTTGATGGAACTGATTATGTGTTCTAGAAAATCAAAATGGAAGCTTTTCTTGTTTCTTTTGATGCTGATGTTTGGTGCATTGTTTTAGAAGATTATAATGTACCAGCCACTATTCCTACTAATGCTGCTGAAAAGAAGTATGAAACAAATGCCAGAGCTAAGCATGCCCTCTTGTGTGGGTTAACTAAAGATGTGTTCATTAAAGTCATGCATTGCAAATATGCTCATGGAATCTGGGAAAAACTTGAAACTATATATCAAGGGAATGAGAAAGTCAAACTGTCAAAAATCATTACACTCAAACATCAGTTTGAGGAGTTGAAAATGAAGGATGATGAAAAAGTGGCTAAATATTTCCTAAGAGTAGATGAAGTTGTCAATTCAATGAAAGGTCTAGGTCAAGAGGTTAATGAATTTGATGTGGTCACAAAGGTTGCTAGAACCTTACCATCCAAATTTGAATCTAAGGTTTCAGCCCTAGAAGAAAGAAACACTGATAAAGCACCTTAAGATAGCCTACAAAGGAATACTTCTTGCTATGAAATGAGAACTAGCAAAACAATTCAACAGGAAAAGAAACTGCCTTTAACATTGAAAAGAAAGAAAAAGTCGAAGTCAGTGAATCTGAGTTGTCTGATTCTAAAGAATCCCATTTTGTTAGAAGATTTAAAAAGGGATCAAGAAAATATAAGGGAAAACTTCCCTTTAAATGTTTTAACTGTGGCAAAATAGGTCACTTTGCTGCAAAGTGTCCCTATGATGATCAAATTTGTGACAATGAGACAACTGAAAAACAGCCTATGAAGAAGGCCTTCAAACCTAAACGAAACTTCAATTTCAAAAAGAAGAAAAGTCTGTTTAGTAAGGATGAATCTAAAGATTCATTAGCTGAAGAAGATGAAACTCTGTTCATGGCTGAAATTACTCAACAAAATGATTCTAACACCTTTGATGCTGAAGAAGGTGTAGTAGATCTTGAAAGTGAGCTGAAATGTGCTTTACAAGAGGTCAGAAAACTCAAAAAACAAGTCCTAGCTCAAGAACACAAACCAGATCAAGAAATGATCTCTCTGAAAACTCAGCTTGAAGAAGCAAAAAGATTTGAAGACTGTCTTCGAGAGACTGTAAGCTGCAAAGATCAAGAAATTCAAAAAATGGAACAAGAAGCAGTTTGTCTTAGGAAGGAAATTGAAAGATATGAAAGCACTCTAAAACTGAATGAGATGCTCAGCAAGCAGAAGATGTACATGGTTTTGAAAAGGGTGAATGCTCAATTGACCATGCAAAACAAAACCCCTCTTCTAAAGTCAAAGATTCAGGTTCAAATCACTCAGAATTTGGTAAAGATCATGTTCAGTCTTTGAGAGGTAATAGATCTTCATACAGAGTCAATCCTTTCTTCTATGGTTATTGTTTTTTCTGCAACAAATTTGGCCATAAGGTGAGCACTTACAGGCTTATGAATCCTAGGTTTTGTCTTAGGCAACATTATGGTTTTGTTAGACAAATCAGATGTTTTAAATGCAATGCTTTGGGACATTCTGTCAAATAGTGTAGAACTAATCTGCAATCTAAATAGGAGAAATTTAAAAAGGTTTGGAAACCTAAGTCTGTCAACAACATTGAGCAAACTATGTTGGTTCAAACAGCTTTTCATTCCAAGAAAAAGGACTTATGGGTCCTGGACAGTGGATGTTCTAACCATATGATTGGTGACAAGGATAAGTTTGTAAATCTTGAAGATTATGTAGGTGGATATGTTAAGTTTGGTGATAACTCTGGTATTCAAATTAAAGGTAGAGGTTCACTTCTTCTGAATGAAGACACTCCTATCTATAATGTGTACTATGTGGAAGGTCTCAAGCACAATCTTCTAAGTGTTAGTCAAATCTGTGATAGTGGTTATCATGTTCTTTTCACTTCGCAGGGATGTGAGATTAAAAACAAGCTAGGAAAGGCTATTGCAGCTGGAAGGAGGACAAAAGGAAATGTGTACAATCTTCTCGACACATCAAGCAATGACAATAATCAAGGTATGTGTTTAATGAGCCAAATTGAAGAAAGTTGGTTATGGCATAAAAGATTAGGACACATAAACTTTGAAAATCTGGTTAGAATAAGTAAGAATCATAATGATAGAGGTTTACCAATACTTAACAAGCCAGAAAATTCTATGTGCAAAGAATGTCTAAGTGGTAAACAAACTAAAATCAACTTCAAAACAAAAGAACATTCTTCCTCAAAACCTTTACAACTTGTGCACACTGATTTATGTGGACCAACCAGAACAAGGTCTATTAATGGTGAAAGGTACTTTATGTTGTTTGTGGATGATTATACTAGAATGGTTTGGGTCACATTTCTTAAGCACAAATCAGAAGCATTTGAAAGGTTTAAAATTTTTCGTAAATTGGTTGAGAAGGAATCTGATTTGAAACTTAAATGTCTGCGATCTGACAAAGGAGGTGAGTTCACTTCTCAAGAGTTTATTGATTACTGTGAACAGGACGGCATTAAAAGACAATATGTTGCAACAAAAACACCTCAACAAAATGGGGTAATTGAATGTAAAAATAGAACCGTAAAAGAAATGGCCAGAATAATGTTAGATGAAGCTAAGTTGCCTGATATGTACTGGAAAGAAGTTGTTCATACAATTGTATACATTTTGAATAGAGTGTAGATTAGAGTGAAATCTAAACAGACTCCTTATGAACTGTGGTATGGAAGAACTGCTTCTATCAAATACTTTAAAATTTTTGGAAGTAAGTGTTTTATCAAAAAGGATGATGATAACCTTGGGAGTTTTCAATTAAAGAGTGATAAGGGTATCTTTTTGGGATACTCAACTCACAGCAAAGCTTATAAATGCCTTAACAAAAGGCTTAACAAGATTGTTGAAGTTGTTAATGTAAAATTTGATGAGAGATCACATTTTTATGTTGAATCTTTGCAGGATAATGAGGAAGAAGAACTTGAACCAGAAATAATTTTAGAAGGAACTAAGTCAGCAGGCCCTAGAAATGAAACAACAAGTCCTGAAAAGGTTGCATCAAAAGCTCTAACTAAATATCACTCCAAAGATCATATTATTGGGGATAAAGATGCAGGAGTTCAAACCAAAAGAAAGGCTGCAGAATCTGAAGAAAAGGCACAAATAGCTTTCTGTCTAGTTACTTAGTTTGAGCCTAAAAATTTTAATGAAGCTCTTACAGAATCATGTTGGCTTAATTCTATGCAGGAAGAAATTGATCAAATTGAGAAAAATCAAACTTGGGAGTTAGTCCCAAGACCAGATGACAAGAATGTCATTGGAGGCAAATGGATATATAGAAACAAACTTGATGAAAATGGTAATGTCATTCGCAACAAAGCAAGATTTGTTTACAAAGGCTATGTTGAATAGCCTAAAGGATTTATGTGCAAAAATAAGCCTGATCATGTTTACAGATTGAAAAAGGCCCACTATGGCTTTAAACAAGCACCTAGAGCTTGGTACTCTTGGCTTGACAATCATTTGCTTTCAAATGGTTTTGTTAGAGGAGGTGTAGATAGCAATCTTTATGTTCAAGCTGAAGGTTCTGATATTCTGGTTGTTGAAATTTACGTTGATGACACTATCTTTGGCTGCAACAATGTTACATTAAGTAAAAAGTTCTCTCAGCTAATGGAATTTGAATTTGAAATGTCATTATTAGGAGAATTAAATTTCTTCTTGGGTCTTCAAATCTCTCAAAGCGAAAATGGAATATTTCTTTATCAAACCAAGTATGCTAGAGAGACGCTTAAGAAATTTTAGATGGATGAATGCCATCCAGTTAGCACTCCAATGATTACTGGATGCAAACTTACTAAGGTTGATGATTCCCCTAATACAAATCAAACTGAATAGAGATCAATGATTGGCAGTCTGTTATATTTAACTGCCTCTAGACCTGACATTATGCAGGCAGTTTGCACTATTGCATGGTTTCAGGCATCACCTAAAGAATCCCATGTCACTGCTGTTAAAAGGATTTTTAAATATATTCAGGGCACTCTTAATTATGGCCTTTGGTATCCTAGAAGCACTGATTTTTCATTGATTGCATATACTGATGTTGACTGGGCTGGTTGTTTGGATGATAGGAAAAGCACCAGTGGTGCTGCATTCTTTCTTGGTGATCGTTTAGTGGCTTGGCACAGCAAGAAACAAGAATTCGTTTCTCTCTCTACTGCTGAAGCAAAATACATTGCTGCCACTTCATGTTGTACTCAAGTTCTTTGGATGAGTCAAACTCTATCTGATATGGGTATTGGAATTCCTAAACCTGTTTCTATTCTCTGTGATAACACAAGTGCGATAAGTATCTCCAAAAATCTTGTCTTACACTCTCGCACTAAACATATTGCTATCAAGTTTCACTTTCTTCGAGAAAAGGTTTTGGATAATGAAGTTTTCTTACAGTTTGTTGACTCTCAAGATTAGGTGACTGATATTTTTACTAAGCCCTTAGCTAAAGAGTTATTTGAAAGGTTGAGACTTTGATTGGAAGTTATCTCTCAATCTTTACTTCTCTGATTTTCCATACATTGGCTTAGGGGGAGCATGATATATGTTTTGACTCACTTACAACTCTCCTATAATCTTGGTTGTTGCACTCTGTTATTTTTTTTGCAGCTATTTCTCATGGTGTTTTGATTGGCTTCTCGGTTGTGTTCATCTTTTCTTTACCTTGAGGCAAAAAGGGGGAGAGTCTTTGGTGTTTTGCCATCAAGGACAAAGGGGGAGTTTGTTGAATCTCAGTTGTGTTTACAGTTTGTCCTTGATGACAAAATCTCTTTCAGTTTGTTCTCATTGATAATTTGTCTCAGGATGGTTCTACTTGCACATCACAGGTTTTGGATGTTTCTCTTTCGGGCTTACACATATTGGCATGAGTATGGTAGGGTCTCCCTGATCCACTTTGAAATGTCTGAGTTGCCTATCGGCAAGACATTTTTTATGTTATGTCGATTGAATTTAACATGCTGACAGCTTTTAGCCTGACATTGTTCGTGGTCTTGGCAACAAAAGAAAAATCTTTATTGGCATGAGTTTTGCAGTCGGGATGAGGTCTTAACGATTTTATTATGTCTCCCTGACCCACTTCAGAATGAGCATATCGACAAAGGAAATCGTCCTCGGGGTAATGTCATAGCGAGTCTTTCTTGTCTTACTGACTTGTGCTCAAAAGTTTTTATCTATTTTTTCGAGAGGAGTCTCACCGAACAACTCTTTGAGAACTTCGGCCAAATTGAACGGTATCAGACTAAGGTCTTGGCGATTTCACTTGGTCTCACCGACTAATGCATGTGGAAGTCTATCAGTAGGAGTGTTGTTTTCGGTATGTAGTCTCTCTGAAGACACAGTGTCACACCAACCGCTGTTGGACAATTGCTTTTGGCAGGACATTCTAGAAGTCTCAGCAAATAGGTGTGAATTTAGGGTGTTTCGGTATGACTGAAATGATCTACAAGATGTCTCCCCGATGGTTTGAAGTTACAGCAACATGTATTGTACAGTTGGTCTCATCGGCAAGAAAAACCATGTGTCACGGCAACCAATGTGTATCATGTGGAATTTCGGTGAAGCGTGGGGCAATCTCTATAGCATCTTCCTGACTATGCATTGTCTTGTCGACCACTGATGAACAAATACATTTCGATAAGACTCATATGTTTCGATATAATGTCATAGCGAACCCATCAAGTCTTGGCGACTAAGTCTTGAGGGGCTTTTAGCGAGAGATTGGTATGTTATAGCGACTCTCATAAGATAGAAGTGTGCATCAGAGAGAGAACCATTATGTTACAGTGACATCACACAAGGGGTTTCTATCAAAGGCTCATCGGTGTCAGATTGATACTGTCTTGGCGATCTAGGGTGAGCTCGGGATGTTTCGACAAAACAAGGGGCAGTCTATATAGCATCTCCCCGACTCCATATTGTCTCAATGACACAGGGTGAAAAGTGACTCGGCAAAACATTATGAAGTCTACAAGAGGTCTCACCGATATCATTTGGTCACAACGATAGTGAATGAAACTATAGGAGATCTCGGTGAAAGACTTGCTGATGTATCAGCAAATGAATAATACTCTAAGGAAGCCTATCAATGAGACATGATGTTTTCATTATGTGTTCTTCCCAACTCTGATGGCTCACGGCGAAAGCAAATCAAGAAAAGGCTACAGTGACAGTGAATGAAACAGAAGGGCGTCTCGGTGAGAAAGTCTCTTGTGTCTCAGCAAATGGTTAATGAAATCTCAAACTCTATGGCCGTTTATGGAAACTTCAAAATACAGTTGCAGGCTGACATCATTGATTGAATTGAATCTGAGAACCATTACATGGTAGCATATTCATTGAGTTCCTCTTTGAGCAATTGCATTTTTGTTTTAATGGATGATTTGCAGCTCTCTGGATAAGCGTTACTATTGATTTTTAATCATCATCAACAGACTGTCAGTATTCAACTTTATATTCAAAAATCAGCAAGAGAATCTGAAGATCTGGTGAAATTTTTTTTGAAGATTTCTTCACAACTGACATAATTGAAATGTAATTAAATACTTGTGTTGAAAACTATAAGGGTTGTTGATTTTGTAATTCTGAGAGTATCATTCCTTGTATGTATGGAAATGTATGAATGAACTTTGCAGAAATATATGTACTTAACTGAAAACAGAGAAATCCTCTAAGTCACTATTATTGTTGAAAACATATTTGAGGGGTTGGTACTCCTTGAGATGGGTGTCTCAAAATGAGGGGCTAGTGCTACTTGAGTGGGTGCTCAAAAATTATCCTATAAGGCATTGTGAACTTTTGTTTAAAGATTAAGCCTGGAAGGCATTTAGGGAGTGATTTTTATACCCCAAGAGGGTTTTCCACTCAGTAAAATCCAGAGTCTTCTTGTTCTTCTGAGTTCCCTTTTCTTTACTGTGTTGTTGATTATTTCAGTTCACTGTTTGGTTATTACTTTTCTCAATTCTATTTATGAATGATTACATTCAACTCATGAATGCATTAATCAGAGTATATTGAGATCTGATCTGTGCTATAGTTTTTGAATTTATGAAAATTGGTCAAATCTGTTATAACATTGATTCACCCCCCCTCTCAGTGTCATTTTAACTCCAACAATGATAGATAGAAAAAATACATTTTTTGTGGTTGGTTCATAAAATGATAAAATAGATTAAGTCTTTGACTATAGGATCAATGTATTATTAAGACATGGGTTGTAAGAAACATAGAATAAATAATGACATTGAAGTTGATATTAAAAGAAAAAAATTAAAGAATTCCTTCCAAAAATATATTCCATTAAGTTATCTTTGTATGTTTATAAGAATAATTTATTCCCAATGAACTAACACATCATAGTGCTCTATAGATGGAGCCACACATTTATACTTTCTACATGATGAACAAACCATCAAAGTTAAGTCGATACAAGATTAACATTGGTAATGTCTTGTGTGGTAAATGTAGACTGAATCATACAACACATTTTTACACTCCAATTATAATCATATAACTTCATTACCATCAACTTCTCATCTCAATCTCACATCATTATATAGAGAGTATCAATTACAAGACACACTACACACTTTTCTTACAACATACAATCTTTCAGAATAAGTTTATTTACATGTATATTAAGTACATAAGGTTGGTGGAAGCCAATAAAATGTTTGTCCATATGAAAGAACAAGAAACAATTTCATAGAATATAATTATTGTAGTATAAAGAAGGTATGGACCACATTAATTAGGAACTATGACTATATAGCAGTAAGGACTAAATTAATATTAAATAGATTGAATGACCTAATATTGCTGCTCAATATTTTATCATCTTCCTTAAGACAATGATTTAGGTCTCATGACTAATCTCTCTCTCAACCCTTCATGCCAGAACATTATTGTGATCGAGACCTCTTTGATTACAAGTCCAATAGTATTATATTAATTAGATTGTCCAAAAGTGAATTGTTGACAAGGTTTAAATTGATTGTTTTTTATTAAATAAGCAGCATTTACAGGATGTTGTACCCTTTACACGTCGAGCCCAAAGGTCCAAAAAGGAGTAAAATCATTAAACATCAAAAAAATATTTTTAGTAATAGTAGATGAAAGACACAGACACAACACAACATAGACCCAACCACTAATTGTCCACACTCTCCCATTTTTGGACCAGGAGGTTTAACACATCATCCCCAATCCAATTGGAGCCTTCATCTGTGTTTTGTCCATTTCCTCCTTGACAACATCCGAGAGAGTGAAATCTGACCTGTGAATCATTTTGATAGTGAACCGAGCCAAGCAATTGAATTTACAATACAAATTAGCAACCCGCTCCTACAACACATCGAGCTCGTCCACCTTGCCTTCCTTGTTGAGGATCTCCACATCAACACTAGCCCTGATATCTGAGGAATTGGTAAAGTCTTCCCTAAGCATCTTGTTCATATTAGAGAAATTACTACGGTCTTCTATGGGACCTTTATCCTTCACCTTCTTAGTAACTTTAATGCCTTCAATTTTGCCACCAGTTTGCACTAAGTCACTGGAGATATCATCCACAAGGGCCCCTTTCTTGTGTTTCACCAACCTGTGGGATCTTCTCACACTCATTTGTTTCGTCCCCATCTCAAAGCTAGCACCCACCATAGTATCTCCTTTAGAATATTTTTCCTCCCCACTTTTATCGTCCTTAGTGACCGGAAGAACCCTTGGGAGCAAAGGCACATTTTTCCCTTTCTTCTTAGTATCTAGTTTGTTGGCCTTCTTGTGTTTCAGCTCACATAGCCCAACCGTAGCACTTGACTGGGCCAACCCCACCTCATTTTTATTCTTCTTCGAGGGAGAAGTGGCTAAATTCTCAATACTAGGATCATTTTTAGGGATGAAGGATTTTCTCTTCAAGCCCTCTAAAACAGTAGAGGATGAGTTTTCAAGGTTAATTTCCAGGGGTTCCAACTCTTCCACACACATAGCCGAGATGGGTTTGGGAGGGACCAAATCCAAATGGAATTAGTAGATCCTATAGATAAGGCCCTGATGTAGTGGTAAGGGAGGCGAAGAATCAGGGTTAAGAGTGGTAATCTCATGGGACTCTTTGATGGAACTTTCCAAAGAAGAAAGTAAAAAGAAAGGGAAGCTAAGCAACATCTTGTGCCTTAAGTGATTTAATAGCAGTAAGTGGTAATAATAAAATACTTTAAATCTACCCTCAAGGGTAACATATTTCATGATGGCAAGCAAACCTTATCCCAGGGCTTAGGCAGCGCTTCACGATCGAAAGCCGACTGATTTTTCACTGGCTTCTCATTGCCCTTGAAGAATGCATTCAGACTCACCAAGTCTTGCATTTTGGTGTGTTTTTCATACTTCATACCCTCATAGGAAAGGTCGATAGCCTCACCAATCACCTTTCCATCCACATCGAAAGCTATGCCACCCATGGTGACCCACCTATCCTTCCATGAACTAGCAAACCGGGCCGAAAACACCTCATCATGGCCCACAAGATTTTCCAAAAGTGGTGCAAGACCACCTTCCAAACAAATATGCCAAGCTAGTGGGTCCTAGTGAAACTCCTCCCAATTATTCAGCCTAGTCCTAACTCTATATCCTCCCATCGCGACCCACAGCACATAATAGCCGAAATATCAATACCTGAAAACAGATAGATCGTCAAAGAGATTACTATTACTTAAATAATCTTTACACTGCCAGTCGAGGTGAAAAGGCATAATAAAGCCAGTTTGAAATTTACACGCATCGACGATCATTCCCAATGACAACAACATCATTGGCCCATAATCATCACAAGGGGACCCAAAATTAAAACAATAAGGAATAATAATGGAATCCAGATTTAAATCCTTAGTGCTAATCAAATTAAAGAGGTTACACAATCCCCAAAGCCATATGAATGCGGGGGAAGATTTGAAATTTTCAAGTACATTAGATAAAATCTAAGGCAAATCAAGAGATTTCTTAAATTGGAATTATTAAATAATCTGGCGAATTAGATCACTTTACACGAACTCCATGAGATTTGATAGGATATGTTGTACCATTGGAAAGGCAGCCCGTAAAGGTTAGCGGCCACACCAAAAATGATTATGAGATAAAACACCCACATGGTCACCTGCTTGAGCCTAGTCACCTTACCTATCCAAGACTAAACCACCTAATGATCCATCAAGGAAAGCCACATGTACCTGAAAAAGATAGACATATTAATCATTATTAATAGAGTAATTCCTCTGCTCCAAGAGAATTAACCTTTGAATAGACGCCGACAACACTTCTATCTTTTTCTAACATTTGCAAATCTGTCAGGTGGACCCCAAGTTGGAAAAGTCATCAGCCACCTAGTTACCTTCCTTAAAGATATGAGTCAGGTGATACCTTTCAAATTTTGAGATTAAAATTGTTACCTATTTTTCACTACGAGCTTAAACAGGTAGAGTTGAATTGAATTCATCATTGATAGGTAGAGAAATTTCCTAATTTTTGCTACTAAGTATTCATTGTTCATCATAAAGATTAGATTACATTTTTATTATAGTTCTATTATGTAAGTATTTGAAACAAAAAATTGAACATTTGCATAATAATGCTTTTTATTCATCTTGTAAAAGATTGAAATCTCGCACAAGCCGCAAGAGTAGCTGAATTTGATTATCTTAATCAAATAATGAATACAAAATGGGATGAAATACTACACTACTGAAGGTAATGTAAACATAAAGGAGGGGAGAAATTCATCATTGCCTATGATGATGAACCACTTTTGCTCAATGTCTTCAGTTGTTGCGTCTCCAAGCTGCAGCAGTCTCGATTCCACGCTTCATGAACCTACAAAATTGTAAAAGAATGATGTTAGAAATTTAATCTAAGCAATGATAAATTACATTCTACTTCATGCCTACACTACCAACAGGAATATAATATATATCTAGTCAAGCATTCACCAAATGATTAAAATACAAAGGCTAACAATCAAGAAAAACGAAATTCAATGGAAGCTTTCAGCTTCGATTATTTTTACTAACTTGTTTGTTTCAATGTGCAGGAATAGGTTCATTATGTTCGTGATTATTTTCATCAAATATATGGAGAAAAATGGACTCCCACAAGGGTTGAGCCCGGCATATCATAAGGACACCTCTCATTCACATCATTATTTGAGAGTTATCAGATATTTAATTACAGTCATCAAATAGAACTGTTGTGATAAAATTCATAAAGCAGTCTAATTCAGCATGGTGAAAACAGATTGAGCAAATTATCCTTTTGCTCATTATTCAAAGGAACAATCAAAAAATGTTTGAAGGAGCATAATTAACTGTATGCATTAGCTCTGTTTCAGCTCTATTTTATTCACATAAATTATGGAGCCCCTTTATATTGAAGGGAAAATGGAGCACTCAAACAATTAAATTGTTTCTTACAACTCCAAAGTACATACATAGTTCATCCAGAGACTCGGGAGGGCAGTCAACATGACAATAGGACAACATGGTTATATAAAAACATCAAGAGGCATCATTAATATATCAACCTTATGAGTTATCATTATTCTTGATTGCCTACAAAAGGGCTAAAAAGGGACCATGTTTCATACATATTTAAAATAAGAATATGCAAATCAGGCTACTTCATATTGCTTGTGAATGATTTTATGATTAATAGACTTAACAGAAGTAATTTGTAGCAGCATTAAAGGAGGCAGCCATGAATGAGTAAATGCATATATACAAAGCATGAGTCACTTTTGATGAGCAGTCAAGCCTTCAAGGAATAGATCACATGATGACAACTAAGTATTCACAACAGTGCTTAGAGCATAATGGACTATAATTAGGAAAGCAGATCACAAAAGCTATAGTCCACAGAAGACCGAAATGGAGCATCATCATAAGGAAAAGTCACATGTGCAATGTGTATTTTGCAAGAGTTAATAAAATGCAAGGAATAGTCCTAGAAAGGAAGGCTTCAAGATATACTACAAGAGCAGGTTTTGATATAATAGAAGCATACCTTGTGACTATGGAAATAAGGATATGAAGAGTTGTCCTGATAAACACTTCCATTTTTTACAAAAGTATTTTTCTATAGTTATGGGTTAAGAGAAATCTTCTTTACAGAGGAAATAGATGAATGTGGAATGAGTCTCAACCAGTAACAAATAAAGCTCGTCAAGCTCACAGCCTGCAAGTCATAATATTATACCCAGAATGTCATGAGGTCTGCAGCCTTTAATGGCAGAAACATATAGAAATTTCTGGGCAGGCCTATGAGAGTTTTGAAGCGAATATAGAATGGAGACAAAGTAAGCATGGTCAGGGTTATACAGAGATAGATGAACTCTAGTACAAGGCTCGTTGCCTGGAAGGAGCAGTTTGCAAATACCCAGATGGGGTTTCAATAAGAAAAATATAGATTCCTCAGGGTTTGTTTCAGAAATGCAAGAAATGTTGTAGAAAACTATCATGGGTTGAGCCCAAGAGTGGAGGAAATACCATGCTTTCATAGCTTCCTTTTTTCTCAAGTTCAAACATGAGAAAAGTAAAAATACAGTGAGCTTGCAAATATCCAGATGGAGAATAGTCACGGCCTGATAGCACAAGGAGGAGTTTGAAATGATTTTCATTTTTTTTCTACAAAATGCTTTATCTTAATTCAAGAATGACAAATATACCAAAAGGCGAATCATTATTTTCTATGGCGGTTGAAACACATAATAATTTTTCTTCTCTTAATCAAAATTAACAGTGGCAGCCAATATACATTTGAATGCCTTAACAAATGTAAAAGAAAATCTCCATTTTATAGCTTCAAAATGAAAAAGAAGATTATAGATTTTTGTTGAAGAAGCATTTACCCTGTGTTTTTCCAACCGACTCCCTCAAAAAATCATTCAAAAACAACATGAAATGTGGTATCTTTCTTCTCTCATGGTGGCCAGAGGTAGTAAATGGATATCAATAGAGAATGGGAAACAAAAATGCATCAGTAAAAGGAGAAGGTCGTGGCTGAAAGCCAAATGTAATGCTTCAAAATAGTAAGAAATTTCCATTCTTGTGAAATGATCAAATTTACCACGCATTTTTTGTTGAAATCCCTCAGAAAATATCCAAAGAATGTGCAGGTCAAGCTTCAAACCCTAGCAGCATGGCAGCCAACTTCTTCATGAGGCTTCTCATCAAAGTCAAAATGATGATAATGATTTTTAGGTTTTGATGTTTTTTGCCTTTCAACCCTAATTCAACGGTGAAGTTTTGATTATTGTTTTAGACATAATCATTATCAATTATCATTGTGGTCATGACTTGTAAGTCAATGAGCCTAATAAGGAGACAGTTGGCTTTTCTCATTAGAATTTATGTGCCAAGAATGGTGGTCGACTATTATAATGTGCATAATGATTTACTTATATTTATTAAATGGTGAATGCATATTTAAAATATATGCTAAGTGTATTGTATGAAGCCATGAGATGGGAGTTAGCTTTCAAATTTGACATTATTCTTGTCTTTTATTTGCATTATTCAATGTAGGCTAGTTAATTAAATGATTGTCTATAAGTCATTTAATTAATTTAGTCATCTTAAAATGCAAATAAAAGATATTATGTGAAGTTAGCTTCAAATTGGAGATCCATGAAGAATGCAAGTAAAGTTAACTGGAGAACGAGTCAATCATGTGAGTTATGAAGATTTTTGGCACTTTACTTCAGTTTCACATCAGATTATCAACTAAAGATTGATCATGCATAATACAAGGATGGAGTTTCAATTATCATGGGCGAGTTGACAAGAACAAGGCAATTTTTGCATGCTTGGACTCACTGTCTACAGATTTTTCAGTTCACTTCAAGCTGCTTTTCAGTTGTACACATTGTGACTGTGAGTTTGAGATCGAGTTCACTCATTTTTGCATGAGTTTGAGCTCTTCTTTTGGAGATTTTTTATTTTGCTCGGGATTTGCCTTGAAGTTATATTTTTATACTGAAATTGACTTTTAGTTTCATTTTCATGCACTTTGGAGTTTCCTCTCATTGTATATATTGGAAAAAGTTTATCTTTTTCCTCTAGTTCTTATTTTTTGCCTTTTCCTTCAGCAAAGAAGACTATCATGTAACTCAGCTTTCATAATTTAACAGATTATGCAGCAGTCTTTATAGGTTATCTTGGAGTATCATTTGCAAAGAGTTCCTTTTTTTGTCATTGCAAGTTAAATATTATCCTTCTTAGATCCATGTGTTTTTTTTTGTGAATGTTTTGGATGCAAATTTAATGTGTTTGATATCAAAAGCTTTAAATTTATGTCAACATTCGTGAATGCATGTACACGAGGAAACAATCTTAGTTGCAGGTCATAAATTATGTCTCAAGTATATCCATATCTTTAAGTTGTGAAAATAAATTCTTCCTTCATAAAGAACAAATTATCAGGCCTGTCTGTGAATCATTAATGCAGTTAAATTGTTCAATCTAAGTTGTGAAAGTAAGCTTCATGATGAATCGGTTGTGAGTTAATCTATTTTCTTTAAATCAAATAGGTGCATCACCACAGTTCAGCTTTTCCAGTTTTGCATTGGAATAAGTTTTTCCCCTTTTCCCATCAAAGTTTCAAGTCTATAATCAGATAATCATATAGGAACCAGCCTAGAATCTGGAGGTCTATCTTCACCATAGGAATACCCACAGCCTGAAGATAGTTCCCATGTTTCAACAAATTGCTGAATTTAATCATTCAAGCATTCGGGTGCAATCTGATTGACAACAAAAATATTAATATCCAAAAGAATATCCCTTAAGTTTCAACCAAGTAGACAACCCAAATTAATAGAGTCTATCACATTTTTAGAATCCCCTTCAATTTCCAGATTCTTAATACCCAAAGTGACAACAATCTTGATCCCTTGAGCATTTCCCGAGACTTTGCCACCATAGAAGAGTGAATAACTATACCTCTAGCATACCCAGCAACCAAGTTGCCCTGACAGACTCTTATAATACCACCTATACTGGTCAGACCAGGGTTCCCCTTGGCCGCACCTTCAAAATTCAGTTTAAACCAACCCACATCCGGAGGTTTCCAAAAGGTGTTTTTCCTAGCAAGGGATTTGGAATTATCAAAGGAATCATTACCAAGCACAATTTTCCAAGATAAATAGCCATCTTGATCTCCCAATCAGCTGGGGTACTGTCTGGTGGTTTCCACTTTCAAGCAAGGAGAGACTTTCAGATATAAGTCTTAACCCATAGCCAAACACTTCCTTCAAACTCTTCTCAATGCCATAGAAAACCATGTTGTTCCTTTCCTTTCAGATGCACCAACAGATGATGCAGGAAATTTTCCTCCAAATTTTCAAGGGAAGGGGGTGCCGGAAAGGACCATTCCACCCCTCCACAAAGGAAACCAAATCTTTATCCAAGGTCCAATGTGTCTCTAACTTTTGAAAAACAAGGTCCTAGACTCCACATCAAACGGACAGTGCAGTAGCATATGGTCCACAATTTCTTCATTGTTTTTACACAACAAGCACATGTTCGGGATTTGGAATCCCCTCTTCCTTAGATTATCTTGGGTTAGGATCCTATTGTGGTAGGCCATCCACCAGAAGAAATTTATTTAGGTATCAAGTGATGGTTCCAAATCTTTTTCCATAACTTACTCTGTAGGCTCTTGTCTGACAACAAACTGTAAGCCATCCTGAAAGTCAAATCACCCTTACTATCCAAGACCCAAAAGAAATCATCTTCAACATCTGAAATAGGTATTCTATACTGAGAGAGCAAGACCTATAAGGAAGAAACCAGACATTTCAAGTTAGGGGAAAGAGGACCATAGGAGCCAATATCTTTCCAACTCCTAACACCCTGCAATCCATGAATGTAATCACACACTTTCCTACCAAAGAACCAAGTTGCAGGTTCCATCAGATTTTTGAACTTTGAATAGGCCAAGGGGGAGTCTAAGAGCCAGGAATCTTCCCAGAAAGCGGATCTTACTGTAGTCACTTAAAATTGACCATATCTTGTGACATTCACTTTTGACATCTTACAACACATTTTATTCTAAACCTCACATAACCCCTTTCATCATCCCTATTATTTAATCTCTAGCCAATTAATTAAATAAATTATATTTATTTAATTAATCCATTTATCCTTTAACCAATTAATTAAATAAATTTTATTTATTTAATTAATCCACATTCCCCAAATAATTTAAATAAATTAAATATTTATTTAAAGTAATCCTTATCCTCTCACATCTCTTATAATTTAAATAATTCTAAATTATTTAAATAATTTCCCTAAATGACTTGATTCACTTTGTAAATCATCTACTCAAGATGACTTCATCACTTTCCAAATCATCTCTTTAGTTAACTCGAACCCCTTTCCATTCTCCTCTTTAGTTAACTTGATCCACCTTCCATTTCTTCTCCCAAGTTGCACAATCAACTTTCTAATTCCACTACCACTCACAAAAAGGAAAGTTTTATCCTTTATCTTCCCATCTTCACCTATAAATTAAACCACAACCAATCCATTTGCATGGATGAGCTTTCCAATACCCTTACTCTATCGAATTATCTCTACTATCTTTCATCCATCATCTTTCATTTATCTATTTGCATCTATCATCTTCATCTTAATATTATGTTGCTGCAACAATGAGCAACCAACATTCCTCCATCAACAATCCTTTAAAATCTTGCGTTCTCATGCAAGGTTGAGAAGAGCAATGCAGATCAATCAAGTTTAGCATGGAGATTGGTTTGCATTTGAATTTATTATTTTGATTTTCATGTTATCTTGTCCTTCATTGTGCTTATTAAGGTTTCATTATAATTTGTTTATGCATTTTCCCTAAATTTTTACCCTAACTACACTTGCTACCTCTGCCAAGCTTCCATCTCAGGCCAGACAGTAGAAGCTTCTTCATTTTGCAAATATTATTCCAAGCTAGAGACCCACGGGGATGATCATTCTCAATACATCTGATTAGGGGACAGTTGGCCAAGTATTTGGCTTTCATTATTCTGCACCAGTCCTTTTTATCTCTTAATTGGTCCCACCCCACTTTAGCAAGCAAGGCCTTGTTGGAAGAAAGGACTTTCCTAATGCCCAGCCCCCACCCCTCCCCCCCGAGCTTGGGAAGGAAAACCTTCTCTAATTTAGGGAGCCTCATGAACAATTTAGAATCTAGAACCATATGTAAATAGCTAAAATGAATTTGTTTGTGCATATCACAATGTCTAAAATTTAATTTCTAAGTTGTTACTTGCATGGATTTGGCAAGAAAATATTGCACATGATGTGCATATATGTCTAACATGACATTAATAGACCGTCACAATCCATGAGATAGAAATTAGGTTTAGAAATCTTTCCCATTATCATACGGTTGTGATGTAAGTAAAAGTTAATTTATTTGATTGTTAATCAAATCCAATTAAGAAATACTTCATGGTGCAACATTCATTTTTTATTCCCCCTCTTTTTTGAGTTCAACCTTAGCCCCACAAAATTCTTTTTAACACTAACTTAATACTTATATATTTGTTATTAATAAAAAATAAATTATAATAATTATAATGGATATTAAATTAAAATTTCAAATTTCAAATTTCAAAAGTGGCTCCATCATTTGGGTCCTTGCACCTATTTTTGACAAGTATAAATTTTTCTTTTGATAGCTTGGTGTGGCATCTGGAAGTCAATATGAAATTTGGGAGAAATTTTTAAGGTGGATTTAGTTGGGAGAAAAACTGTAAGAATTGGCTATGAAGGTAGCCACCCAAGATCTAGAGGCCTAATAGAAAGCACAAGCATAAGAGAAATAGAAACAAGATGACAAGAATAAACTGTATTCAATGTCAATGATATAAGAGGATTCTAATTGTTTACAAATGAGAGAGACCCCTTGGTTATATAGCCAAGGCGAGAACATAGAAGGGCATAAGATTATGATAAGTGTCGTAATCTTATGACATGAGACAACTATGAAAAGTTATCACTCCACTTAAAGTGGAAAGGTGATAATGTGATAATCATCACAAAAGGTGGAGAGATAATCACATGATGTGTCCACAAAAGGTGGAAGTGATGTGGTAGTGAGATGTCAAGTCCACCAAAAGTCCCCAATCTAAACTGAAGAAGGAGAGAATGTAGAACAATGTGAAAGCTGAAGTAGAGCAGACCAAGGATGATGATGAGTCCTCCAAATGTTGTTACAAAAGAAATGTCAAACTGTGCAAAGCACTGATAGAAGGAATCAGGTACAACTACAGAAGATGCCACATAACTGGTGACTAAGCTGAATCTGTCAACTCAAGAATAACTGCAGAATCTGTCAATGAAGAACTGTAGAAGAATCCACACTGCAACAGGAATAAGGTCAGAACCAAGAAGACAACTATGTGAGCATCAACTGAATGCCCAATAATAGCAGATTGGTACAATCTAAGTCTCACTGGAGCCATGCACAATTTGTACAATCCAAGTCTCACTGGAGCCATGCACCAAGTTTCTGGATGTAGAACCAAACTTCTGAAGATAGGTAGAGTGCTTCCAAAATAGGAGTTTATATGGTGATTAGTCCATCTCACCGAAATGCATGGGTAACCAGCCGTTGCATACGCTGAGTATATAGGAACTAACACTAGATACATAGATCAATCCAAGGAAGCATATAGTACATGACATAGTACACTGAAATAGAAAGATTGTGGCACTTTATTTTAGTGCGATTACAACATTAGAAAGAGGAGAACTACAATGATCATGATGCAAAACTGGAAATGTTGATGAAGAAGCCAACCAAAAGAACCCAAAGCTGAAGACCGTGAAGAAAGCCCTCCAAGTGGATGTCGGTAGGAGCAACTGACCCCCATTTGACTGCCAATTAAAGGAACAAATGGTCCAAGGCAAGGCTCAATCGGGAGGCAAAATAATTTCTCCAATTTTACATGTTATTGCATGATTTGTTTTAAAAAAAAACTTAAAAAGTTTAATTTAAAAACTTTATTATTAAAATAATAAAGAAAAAAATTTATGAAAAAACTTTATTAACAATTAATAAGAAAAAATATGTTTATTTTTTATTAAAAAAAAATTAATATAAAATGATTAAAGAAAAAACTTTATTAAATTTTTTTATTTATTTAAAAACTTTAATTTAAAAATTAAAGAAAAACTTTTAAAATTTTTATTAAAACATTATTAAAACTAATAATAAATTTTATTTTAGAAAAAACTTATTAAAAAAACACATAAAAGTTTTTTTTCTAAAAAAAACTTAAAAACTAATTAAAAAAGTTTTATTATTAAAAAACTTTTAAAAAATAAAAGAGAAGGGGTAGGGGCATATCTACCCGTAGGTGGGAACAGCAACACAGCCGACAGACGTGATACCGAGGGTCCATCAAAGAGGTACCGCAAAAAAAAATTTATATTATTTTTTAAAAAATAAAACCAATATTTTAAAAAAATAAATAAAAATTGCTTTTCAAATTTCATAAAAAATTGTAAAAAATTGAAAAGTTTTTTTTTTTTTTTTTAAATGGAAAATTGTACTAGTGCGCAGGTAGGGCCGTACGGCCCGCCTACTAAATTTTTTTTGCCTCTGAGAGCAACTTGTTCCGATTCGGACGATTTGCAGTCGATTTAGGGGTTTTTGGCCCTTCTAGATGCAATGGCGATGCCCTTTTAGGCTAAAATGCTCCGAAGTGGCAGCTACCTCCTGGATCTGGCGACCACCTCCAATCTTCAACCTTTTGTAGATTTGGCCTCTGATGTCCAATTGAGACGAAACAAAAGGCAAATCTAATTATTTCGGACACTTCGGACGCAATGGCAAGCTTAGATCTGATGCAACAAGCTCCCAAAATGCACCTGCAACACAAGGCCAAAAATGGAACCCTCCAAGAATCTCTCCAAATGACTAACTAAAGGCACCCCAAAAGCTCTGATACCATGTAAGAATTGGCTATGAAGGTAGCCACCCAAGATCTAGAGGCCTAATAGAAAGCACAAATGAGAGAGAAAATAATATGACAAGAATAAACTGTATTCAATGTCAATAATATGAGATAATGGTCCAATAATTACATAGGAGACCCCTTGGTTATATAGCCAAGGTGAGAACATAGGAGGACATAAGATTATGACAAATGTCGTAATCTTATGACATGAGACAACAATGAAGATTTATCACTCCACCTAAAGTGGGAAAGAGATAATGTGATAATCACCACAAAAGGTGGATCACCCACAAAAGGTGGAGAGATAATCACATGATGTGTCCACAAAAGGTGGAAGTGATGTGGTAATGACATGTCAAGTCCACCAAAAGTGGAAAATCTCCAACAACCTCATATGTGGTCCCTAAGTAAACTTAACTAAGGTGTAATCATGACCTAGGACAAGGTACAACACATTTAATTACACCAACAAAAACCATAGCTGTCCTCTAAGCTTGGGATGTAAACCCTAATATTTTCCTATCAATTTCCTTATAAACCTATAATTTATTATGAGAAAAAAAATTCTATGGTTTAACCCAACAAGATGCTTTTTACCAAATTGAAGTGATTTTCATCAAAGAATAGAGGAAATCACATATCACCGGACTGTAGGCAACCCATTTTTCCAACTAGGTTCTCTCGCCTACAACTTTTCATAACCTCATTTACTGGTAGGCCCTATTTAGAAGTATAAAATATATTTTGTAAAGTTGTGAGGTATTAAGGAATCTATATGAACTACATGAAAGACTCAGCCTAATCAAGTGATCAACATCTATGACAACCACATTGATTCCACACCCAAATTTATAGTAGACTTCATCTTAGATGGAATAGAATCCATAGACTAGATGATTGACATTGGAGGGTTCCTCTTTAGATTGCAACTTAGACAGTAAGGTTCCAAATCTCATGGAATATAGTGTGAACAAGACCTATGAGCCTACTTTAGATCGCATCATAGTTGATTCCATCAACCAAACACTATGGAATCCTATCATATATATATATATATATATAACGACTCGTGCATGAGAGCATAATTGTGTTTACACATATATATGAGTAGAAATACTTATGAGCATACTTGCACAGGGAATCAATTATATATGTGTATATATACACATAATGTAGATGCTTGTCTTTGAGGACAGGAATGTGTTTTTGTTAAAGATAGTAAACATTATATATATGTACATATGTATTTACAAAAGCATATGAATATATGTATGTATCACTGATGTTTACATACGTATACACATATATGATAATAGATGCATATACATGTATATTGATATGTGAATGAGTGTGATTATTTATATATATATATATATATGAGGGGTTTTTATATATATAGTATATAATATATTATATATATTATGTTAATATAAAGAATACATATGCATGTATAGTGCAAGCAATGTAAAGATTAGTATGAGCTTTTAAAATAGAGACTTGAACATGTGCCACGTGTAATAGAAGAGAGTTTGGTAATAGAGGCCATTATGGGCCAACTTGGAAAAGCCACGTGGTGGCAGTGAACTCTACATGAAATGTGTTGGCAAAGCGAGTAAAGGCAATACCTAAACCATAATAGGAATGAGTTTGAACCATAGGATTGAGTTTGAACTAGTGCAACAATAGGTGTTAACACATTTTGAAAAGACATTGCTTAATATATATACTTTGAACAATTTATATAATATATGTCATGGCTGATATTATGTGAATATAGTGCTACTTGTAATGACACAATGCTAAGTATTTTAACCACATTTATCCATATGGATAATAATCGATTGAAACATAAATATTAAATCTACCTTGTAAAAGTATTGATCGCATGGAATAAAATGATGTGAACTATGATAAGAGACGTGTTGAGTCAAGGCACTAACAATGCTATTAATATGGAGGTCAATTAAATAATATGTGTTGATTTCCATGTCTATGACCAAGTCGACTGTGTAATGTGCAACCAGATCATTATTGACTGATTCCTTTGGTTAAACCGCGAACTTGAGAATAGGAAATGTGTGGATACTTAGTGCCATGATATGAGTTATTTATATCTTTTATAATTCTTATAAACCTAGAAGTCAATTTACTAAATGAAGCATGTGTTTTATGAAGTGGTCAAACTATTGTGGCAAGTAAATAGTTGATTTGTTGTATAGTTTTGGTAAGTAATGTGATAGAAGTCTGCCACCTTTTCTTATTGAAGCTGAGTCAATAGTATATTCGTGAGAAGGGTCATTGCTTAAGCCTTGAATGTAGACTGTAGAAGCTGGTTTTTGGGTATAAATATGAGGCATTCTCACCTCATTTGTATACCATTCTTCTTTGCATCACTATGCTGCTCCATTCTGCTATATTTTTCCATTGAGAGAATTCTTATTTGATGTGAGTTATTGAGAGGAATTTAGTGAGAGAGATGGAGAGAGTTTTTTGTTAAGATGGTTCTAAGAGAAGGCTAAGCTTGAGATCCAGTGGGTCAATTGGAATAAGTGATTATCAGGCACAAGATTCTATTATCTTCATGTTTTATCTTTTATTTGAAAGATTGATTACCTTGTGTGTTTTTCTTTGGAAGCACATTAGATTGCTTCAAATAGAGTAATGGCCTATTTGTTGGTTTGGAAAGGAAAAGAGTCATGAATGTTATGATTTCCTTATGTTTATTTTACTTACTCCATAGTAAGGAGTGATTGTTTATCATTAGTATTATATAATAGATTTAATGAAAGCTTGAATAGCTTATGGGAGTTATTTAATACTTGCATATATCTATATAGGAACTCAGATGATATTTATATACATAGATAGTTTAAACTACATGTACATAATTTGAATGTATCAATGTCATGAAGTGACTTGACACTGTTAGCTTATAATGCTAGGAAACCTTAGGAATGACAAGGTTTAGCAATACATCAACAATGATAGTATGAAAGATATGATAGAATGAGACGTTATATTGCTAATCTATACTTGAATGATCACTTGATCATTAATTTACTTTTGAATGAAACCCTAGGTTGAGAGTAACCTATTTGGGTCGAGAAGTATATTTGATTAATGATTGAAATCCTAGGTTAAGAATTACCTACTAGGTTGGAATATATACTTGATTGCCCATTGGAACCAATAGGTTGAGAATAACCTACTTGAATGGGTTATGTAGTTGAGATTTGTTTAAAGAACATACGTTGAGATTAACCTTCACATTCAGACTGATTGTTGGTTATTGATTATATCCAAGATTAGGATATACCAAGGTTGAGACTCACCCATGTGATTAAATTAATCACTTGAGTTTATGAATTACTACTTAATTGGAACCATAGGTGGGATTACTTATTGAGTTTGAGTTGCTACTTGATTGGTTGCTTTATACTCTTAACGTGAAGTCATAATAATGACAATATTCTACTCTTTGAATAACCCTTTTTAAGTTAAGGAGATTATACTCTCGAATAAAAACATTTACTGATATGATTGCTCTTCGATTGATGTTGTTTATTAATGAGATTATACTCTTGATGAGAATCACTTATTGTCAAGATATATGCCTGAATGGAGTAAGATATTTATGAATATTTATCCTATGATTGGTGAAGCTTATGTAGCTACACTTAATATTATAAAGTTAATCTTGGGATTAGGCTATCCATTGAAGGGGATAACTTGTTAAATTGTTTATGCAAAGTTAATTTGTAGACTAGAAAAGTTCATATGTTATACCTAGGATAGAATATCCATTGAAGGGGGTAATTTATGCTTGATAGCTCATATGTTATACCTGGGATTAGATTATCCATTAAAGGGGGTAACTTATTCTTTATTGGTAGAGATACCATTGTGCTTTGAAAAAAGGGGAATAGGTTATTTCTGAGGTTAATGATTACCTATTGAAGGAAATTACCTATGCATGGATTACAATGGCCTAAATTCAAATTGAGCTAGAGTAGTGTATGTGGATAGGATGATTGTAACTCAAAATATTGAGTGAGAATACTTTGATTAAAGTAGTTGGATCAACTTTGGCTCCATTATCAATTCATCATGTTCCTTTTATGGATTCTAGTTCAAGATTTTCATACTTGTAGGTGTAGCTATTATATGATTAGGTTCTAGTTATGTAGGCAACAACACTAAGCTCATAGTGGTTTTCATTACGAGGATACTTCACCAAGTTATTTGTAGAAGGGTATGACCATCTATCAGATGATACATGTGCGAGGAACCACATTTGAGTTCGCGGTTGGTAGAAAAGTGCTTGAGTGATGCTTCTCCTCCTTAGCTAGAGACAAAGATTTGAAAGGAGATTCCTAGACCATCTATGTATCTATTGCATGGAAGCTCAAAAGAGATATGTATGTATTTGGTACCCATTTATATGGAAGAATGTAATCATGAATGATAAAATTGAGGTTATTCAATATGAAATCTAGATGTTATGGAAAGATTTGTGAAATTACAATGAAATGCAATGGAAGTTTAGAAAAGTGTTTATTTCAAATGTGCATGTAATTTACTTTATGGGAAAGAAAAAAAATATTGCTATGCTATGGCATCATTGATCATTCACTTGAGGTGAAAAATTTGAAATTTTACTGAGTAGAACATCAAGGTTGTTATAATGAGAGCTTCATTGAAATGTTAGCTCAAAAAAATTACCATCCTCAGACTCTAGGACAAGATGACAAGGAAGTGAAAGCTTTCAATGGTTGGATCAAATAAATAAATATCCTATCTAGTCACTGATTTGAGAGGTCATTGATGATATCATGAGATGCAAGAATGCCATGAGAAAATATGGGATGGAAGTAATACAAAGGAATGAAAATATCATTGCATAAATATAGTTGGAAGGTAATCCAAAGCATTCCAAAAGAATGTATACATCAAGTGTTGATTGCTTTCCGAGAATATCTCCAGAGAAAGGGTGAAGATGAGTCTTCAAACCGAGAGTCTAGTGAAGAAGAGCATACAGTTGGGTAGCGGAAGACCAAGAGTTTTGTGCACAAGTTAATTTTTAAAGATAATTTTGCATGGTTATTCATGAGCCCGACAAAGATAGCTAACTCTAGAGATTTTGAAGGAAGTGCTGATAATTTTCCATTTTGTGTGAAAATACTTGTGACTCAAAGCTTGAAGGTTGGAAGTTTTCTATTGAAGGAAATTCAAAGTAGACTTCATCTAGAATGTTCCTATGCCAATTGTCATCTGCCACGTGCTAATTTTTTTATTTGTTCCTTTGATTTTCTTTCATATATTCCATTTGAACTCTTTAGGGCCTTGTTCCTATAAAAGGTCGTTAGTTGTTTTATTTTGATTTTAAGTTCAAAATTTGTGGATTCTAGAGAATTAAATTTTTTTCCAGTTTTATTATTTTTCCTATTTTCTATTCCATTCTAGATTAAAAACTTGTATGTTTCATTTGAAGTTAACTAATATTGAATCGAATTCAAAGTTATTTCATGATATGAAATCATATGTATGTAGTTGATTGTTTGCTCCTATTGGAAAAGACTATGTTGTGCCATGTAAGGGTGCATACTGACACTATCCAGTGGCAAATGTTCCTTATTTCTATAAAATCTTGCATCATTATATTCTTGGCTATGAAGCAATCTACAGAAGTATAGAATGGTTTTCTTTGATTTAGTTATTTTCTCGAGGCATGCATGGATAATACCTAGGAGAAATTTTACATTTTAGTATTTTTATGCTTTATTTTAGAGTAGATACTTTCTATTTTCATAAAATGTTCCAAAATTGATGAATACATGGAGTTTTATTACAAATCTTTCAATTCCATGAAGTTGTTGAATGCTTAATGCTAAATCTTCTTGAATGCATGCAATTAATTTGAGTTTCATGAAATATTATTGCAAATATTTTGATTTCATGAAGTTATTGATTGACATGTGAATGATCAAACTTAGATTATGTTTCTATCTTTTAGATACGAACCAATTTCTGACAACTGTAGACCCCTTGTGTTTAACAACAATATCACAACGAACCTTGAGTGGACCTAGTGTGTCAAAACCTGGCGTTCTCGAGCCTTGGGATCAAGCTAAGATTGCCTTAGATTTAGGTTTTCCCAGTGGATCTTTCAAGAAAGGTAGGTTCTCGTGGTACTCTATGAAAATTTATCTGCTTGTTGGTGTGCATGTACAACATCCATGTCAACAAGTAGTACTCATAATTTCATCAACAAAAATTTGGCTACTTGTTTAAATTTTTTTATATGTCCAGCTTCAGAGTTTTAGGTATTGATTATATATGGTGGTACTATTAGTTGCTCTAGAAAATTCCATAGCATTAAATTATCAATGGGAGATTGTCACCTTGATATCCTATTGTATGATATCTCCATGGGTGCAATAGATATTGTTTTGGGAGTACAATGGATTACTACATTGGGAACAATTGAGATGAACTTCCAAGAACTATTCATGATATTTCAATCAAATGAAAAGGTAGTAGAACTAAGAGGATTGAAGGAAAAATCCCCACAAATGGTAAGCTCTCATCAAATGCAAAAGTTACTTTAGAAAGGAGTTGATGGATTTGTGGCACAATTATGTTCATTAGAAGTCTCTCAATTTAATGCTCCTACTGATCATCTAGATTTATAGGCAATGATTGATCGTCACTCAGTAGTTTTAGGAGATACCTAAAGGACTTCCCCCTAAGAGGGACTGTGATCATGCCATACAACTAGTTCCAAGGAGCCAACCACCCAATATCGGCTCTTATGGGTACCCACATATATAGAAAAGTGTTCGATAGAAAAAATTGTTGAGGAGATGCTAGAGGTAGGAATTATCAGGCATAGTTAAATTGCTTACTCCTCACTTGTGGTGATGGTGCGTAAGAAGGGTGGAACTTGGCACATGTGTTTGGACTATAGAGTGCTCAACATGTACACTATTAAAGATAAGTTTCCTATCCAGTCTTACCAATGCACCATCTACAATTTAAAGTTTGATGAATTCCATTTTTAAGAAATTATTGAGGAAGTTTGTATTAGTGTTCTTTGATGAAATATTGATTTATATCAAGACATGGGAAGAACACTTGCAACATGTAGATCAAGAATTACAAATACTCAAAGATCATTAACTCTATGCTAAGCCATCCAAGTGTGCTTTTGATCTTAATGAGGTGGAGTATTTGGGAAAAATAGTTTCACATGAAGGAGCAAAGATGGATCCTAAAAAAATTAAGGCTATCATGGAATGGCCTATTCCAAAAACCATTAAGAAATTGAAGGGTTTCTTGGGATTGATGGGATACTATAGAAGATTTGTGAAGAATTATGGTCGTATAGAAGCACCCCTCACAACATTATTGAAGAAGGATTACTTTCATTGGAATGAGTCTGCTAATGCATCATTTGAGAGATTAAAGGAGGCGATGTGTACAACTCCAGTGCTTTCCACTCCAAACTTCACCAAGGACTTTATTATGGGATGTGATGCTTCAAGAAATGGTATAGGAGCAATGCTCATGTAGGAGGGTTGACTAATTTCTTTTGAGAGTAATCAATTAAAGAGTAAGAATTAACTCAAACCTATTTATGAGAAGGAAATGCTAGCTATTATTCATGCAATTAAACAATGGAGGCCTTATCTAATGGGTAGGAACTTCAAGGTTAAGACAGATGATGATAGCCTAAAATATTTTTTGGAACAAAGATTATCTTCTGAAGAGCAACAAAAATGGGTCACTAAGATGTAGGGATATTACTTTGAGATTGTATATAAGAAAGGGAAGGAAAATATATTGGCAGATGCACTTTCTACGAAGGATGAGAAAGGTTAATCCTAATTGTGTGCTATTTCAATATTACAAGCAACTTGGGTGGAAGAAGCCAAAGAAGAGTGGCAAAATGTTGTTGCTACAAGTTATCTCATCCAACAATTAAAGAGTGATCCTAATAGTTCAGATAAGTTTTGTTGGAAGGGAGATACTCTTTGGTATAAAGAGTGATTGTAACTCTACAATAATTCCACTCTTAAACACAAGATCCTCACGAAACTTCATGAGTCTCTATTTGGTGGTCATTTAGGATTTTTGAAGACTTATCATCAAGTTAAGAAAGATTTTTTGGGAAAGGTTAAAAGGTGATGTTGAAAATTTGTGGTTGAATGTTTGATTTTTCAAAGGAATAAAGGGAAAAAAATTAAGACACTAGGTCTCTTGCATCCCTTAGCTATTCTTAGCCAATGTTGGAAAGAGGTATCCATGGACTTCATCATATGGCTTCCCAAATATAAAGGTCATAATTTCATAATGGTAGTAGTTAATTGCCTCACTAATATGCACATTTCATTGTATTGTCACATATTTTTACAACAAGTGTAGTGGAAAAAGCTTTTTTGGAGAATATAAAAAAACTACATGGTACACCTAAGGTTATTGTCAGTGACCGTGATCCTATCTTTACTAGTCACTTTTGGAAAGGTTTAGTCTCACATTGTTTGGGTACTCAATTAGCTCATAGATCTTCATACCACCCTCAATCAGATGGAAAAACTGAGGTTGTAATAAGTGTTTGGAAGGATATCTACGTTGTTTCACTTCAAAGAAGCAGTCTCAATGGGTAGAGTGGCTACCACTAGCAAAATGATGGTATAACACTTCTTTTCATAGCTCATAAAGAATGTCCATTTTTGGCACTATATGTATATCATCCTTCTTCCATCACATCCTCATTGAAGGTGTCACCAAGAGTTCAGGCAGTAGAGGAACACTTGCTTCATCAACAATGGGTACTTTCAAGAATTAAGGAGAATTTAGGCATGGCACAAAATTGAATGAAGCAGTAGGCAAACCAACATCATAGTGAAAGAAGTTTTGAAGTTTGGAATAGGTAAATTGAAATCTTACAAGAAAATCTCACTAAATCAACAAAAAAGAACAATAATTTGTCTCCAAGATATTATGGTCCATAGCAAATTTTGCAAAAGATCGGTAGTGTTGCCTACAAGCTAGAATTTCCACCAACAACCAAGATACATCTAGTTTTTCATGTTTCTTTTTGAAGAAGGTAATTGGGCCTAATATTCCAACTCAAACAATACTACCAAAATTCTATGAAGAAGGGAGACTCATATTGGAACTAGAGTGCATCCGTCAAACATGCATAAAGAAGCTAACGACTAGAACTCTCACTAAGTATCTCATTCAATGGAATAATTTACCTATTGAAGATGCCACATGGGAGGATGAGGTGTTCATTAGAAGAATCCACAATTGAGTAGCATTAAGGATAATGATTCTTTAAAGGAGGAGGCATGTTATGCCCTTAAATATTGTTATACATTAGGTTATGAATAGTCAGCTTGTGGCTATCTTAACTCTTAATTTTAGTCATATTGAATCATCGTTATATTGATATTTAGTTATTTAGGTTGGCCTAAGGCTTATATAGGGCTATCTAAGTTGGCCTAGGTGATATCCTAGGCATAAATAGGTATATATAGGTGGTAGTGAGTCTTATTTCATCATCATATTATGAAGTGTGTTCTCATTAGAGATATTTGGAGGTTTTCCCCTCAAAATGGCTTTTTTTCTCAGTTATTATCAAGTATTTGTAAAATATTTCATATCATATTCTTCTATTGTGCAAGTTATTTGATTACAAGAAGTATTTATCCTAAATGGCCTTCAACTGTGAATGCATGCCTTCAACAATATAAGATGCATAATTAAAACCCTTGTTTAAATCCTTATGTTGCACATCAACAAAAAACATCATCATGTACAATGACATCTGAACCTTGCAATCCTCACCTAAAACTTGAAACAAAGTATAGTAAGTGTTGACAAAATAGTCCTCAAAGATTTCATAGTTGAAAGGTTCAACTTCATCCTTTATGAACTTGACAATTTTTCATTTTGAATCTCTTCTCCCTTGTTGTGGTAACCATATAACTCTATAGCTATGCTTGTCTTGGAATAATTCTTTATTAAGCGTACCAAAGTCAATAGGCACATTTAATATGACATTGAGGTTGAAAAACTTAGTGATATAGTGTTTGTTTAGGTGCAAAAGAACACCCCCATGTCTATTTTTATAATTCTATTTTCTTCATCATATCTCTTAGCAATAGCTCTGATGAGGTCAACATTCACAAAAAAAATGGGAATTACCAACTTCCCAAATTCATACATCACAAATTGGAAATAAGCCTATCTGATTGTCTCCTTCTATACCCATACTCAAATAAATTTCATCCTTTTTGAGGGATAGTAGCATTGTTGAAAAATCTAGATAACTAAGAGGGGGGGTGAATTAGTTATCCCAAAACAAATTTCTTAACTTTAATTAATTCGGAGCAAACATAAATCAATCATATAATCAACAAACAGAAATGAACATGAAAGCTCAAATCAACACCTTGCACAATGAACACCAGAATTTACGTGGAAACGCAAGAAGGGAAAAACCACAGAGAATGCTAATTCTCAATTATAAAGCATCAATTAAGGTGACACCAGTTAAGGTGATTTTTACAAAGGCTCACTGCCAAAATGCTCACTATAGGGTGGCTCATTGCCCAAATACAAAACAACAGATTACAAAAATAGTCTCACTGACAAAAGTGAACCGATGAAATTGCATTTACATATGCATGAGTTCAGTTCCAATTAAGAACATAATATATGTTTGCATTAAATCTGATCAAAAAATTTTGCACAACTTTTTTGCACAAACTCTGCAAAATAGATTACTTCTTCCTTCACACCCTTTTATCTGTTGGCACACATCATAATCCACTCTTCATCATTTCATCAAACAAAAACAACCTTTACTTATACCATTCCATGCCTTCATAATCTCTCAAGTCAGCCAAACATGATGTCTTCATAGTCTTCCAAGTCAGACATATATAATTTGAATTAGATCACCACAAAATATGTTGGCATGGGGAACAACCTTGAGATATTCAATAAGGTCTTGCATGCTGGCACTGGACCCAAAAGATAGGATGCACAAAAAGATCTTCTTACCAAGTTGCCAAGGGACCCATGAATAGGTCATATATAATTATCGAAAGATAGCAAATTTTACATCAAATGAAATATATTCCGGAGCCGATGAGAACACCACAACCAAGACCAAATCTTGATTATCAAAAACTTTAGTGTCAACTAGAGAACCATAGTTTGACATACAAAAACTTGCATCATGCTACATGAAGTTTCAGATAGCAAGGTTAACCAGAGTAAGCTTTGAGCACAATGTCCAACATCAAAAGATTAGACTTCATTATACTACATTGACTGAATTCAACAGATGTCCCAAAAAGAAGTAATTCCATATCTCGATCAAGGATAATATCCACACTATGTAACATCATAACACCTCGATAGGATAGATCAAGGTTGTACATCATTTGTAGCACAAGCTTCCAGATCCAAGGTTTTGACATCAATGACAACAATGCTAAATCATCTTCAACAACTTCTCAACAAGCATCCCTAACACCGCCAACCCTATCAACAAATTTGTTTGTGTCTATCCTAGTGCCTTGAGCATTCTTGGCTTATTTTGATTATTTGGACAACTATTTTAGCAAATCTTCCTCTATATTCCTTTTAAATAAACTTTTGAAGATGATTGACTCATTTTGAAGGTTTTACAAAGCAAACTAGGGTTTCTAAGGTTTCTATACCATGGTTTGTTACTTAAGTATGAAATATTTTACAATGTATCTTGAAAATCCATATTCATGCAATTCTTGTAAGTATACTAGAGAATGCAATTCAAAATAAATAATAAACTTTACTCACCTATTTGCATGCTTAGATACCCTAATTTTAATTCATGATAAAATTGTAGAAGATGTTCCAAGACTTTGAAATTTGTCCTAAAAAATTATCGATAACTTTTAGTAATAATGAATTACTTTATGAAAATTTACATATAGTGGTGATAGGAAATATTATATTATTGCAATTAAGGAAAACAAATGGAATGAATGCCTATATGTATCCATTTTCCAAGTTATAAAAATGATTGTTGATCAAAATATGATGTGGATATCAACAACCATCACATTTGCTCAACACATTGCAAAAGGAATTTGAAAATCCTTTGTTGAAGTTGTGATGCACTATATCCATGTGACACAATCAGGAGACACCAACTATTGAGTATTTGCAAACTAGAGTAAGCCCATGGACACATGGAAGAAGAGAACACCATCACATTCTTGAGAAACTTTGAGTTGATAGAAACTGCTATGAACTAAGAATTTGTGACCAAATAAGAAACAACCATGTGTAAAGTGTTTTTTTCATTTAAGTGAGTGTGGTATCACAACTTTGGGTAGCTTTTGGAAGATTTAAATTATGATGCGAAGAGAGCATGCATTTGAATGAGGTGAAGACAAGTGTCAATCTATTGGGCTATCAAACTTTAAGAAAAGTGTGACAAACATGAAATTGTGATGTGAAGGAAATTTACAACCAAATAAGGGGTTGAAGATGACATTAAATAGTAGCATCACAACTTTCATTTGCAATAGAAGACATAAAATCATGATGTATTAATTGAACATGGCGTACAATTAGAAAATAATTCATAATCCAATAGCGAGGATCACGTTAATGGGTGCTCAAAAGGTAACTTAAGTTTTTTTAGAAGCATACGGGGTAATTATCGATAAGCAATTATTAGGGAATGGGGCTAGTTATTGAATGAATATAAAGGCATGAGGTAGTCACTTAAGTTATTTTGAATGGGCTACAACAATTCAACTTCAAAATAGAAGAAAAGAAACAATGCCATGTGAACACCTAGGGTTTTAGACTAAAATAAATTCAACATAAATAATCAAAGGAAAAACCCAAGGAATTGGCATAGTTCCACCAATGTGTGTCTCTTTTTGTTTCTGTCACTTCTTTTTTCATCTTTTTTTTTTAACTATTTTTTTGTATCTACTCTTATTTTTTCATATATTACACTACCACAATCATCTTCATCCTTCATATGATGGTGTGCTAGTGGCATTGTGACTCCTAGCTTACTACACCATTTTTTGTTTCTTTTCTTTCATTTTTCTTCAACTTTGAATTTATGCTTGTTTGTTGCTTCTATTTCTAGTATTCTATATGTCAAACCATCATGTTCACCCTCATCCTTCATATGATAGCATGCTAACAACAATGTATCTCTTAGATCAGTATGTTATTTGCAACTTTTGTATTTGTGTATCAATCATTATGGCCATAGCATATTGTTATCATGATTCATCATATCATGATGCACAATATTAAGTGCTACAAAAAAAAGGGTTTATCCTTGTATTTGATATTACTATTCAATATAATTTATCCATCATCCATTCTACTGTTGACCTGAGAATTCCTCCTTATTCCACATTATGTTTCATTATAGTTACATTACATCATTGTGAGATTTCATCATCCAACATGTATATCCATGCAATCTAAAATCTTATCATTAAATCATCTTAGTAACATCAATCCATATGCCCAATCCTCGTGCATAACCAAATATATATCCATAGAATGCAATCATCCCAACATGATTTCTCTTAAGTCATCTCTTATCCTTTATAACAAATATTTTTCTCATTATTTGTCTTTTCAAGGGACCTCTTGGGCTCCATTTTCCCAAAAACTCTCCTAAGGTGGCATCACTTCCATCATCACCCCTAAGCAACTAAGGCAACTTGCCACCGAAACTTCACTCCCATCCTAATTTTTATTCTTCTTTCACACAATGCCACTTAGTTGTGACATTGTATTAAAGAGGGGAAAAATGTAGACATATAAATATTTCCCTATTGTACCTATCACCAATCAACCAAATAAATCACCTAGATAAGTCCCCTCCACCTAAGGTCTCCCATACTTAACTAAATAATCTTATTATTTAATTATCCCATTTTTCCATCTCACCTCACATAAATAAACAAATAAATAACTACCATATCACACCTATTTTCCACCTCACACATTGCTAAAATAATTAAATATTATTATTATTTAATCATGGCTATATTCCCTCAACCTATTCCAAGAATAAAAGATACCTAAGAACACTTGTCCTTATGGTTCCAATGTTCTCTCCACCAAATCCATGAATACAGGCCTCCTAGATGTGCATGTACCTTATCTCTCTCATGGTTACAACCACTTACCAAATTTTGTCAGTGCTTCCTAACCATCCACATTCCAACAACCTCCATCTCAACCCTCTATTATCTTCTTGATTCTAAGGAAATCATTTTAATCATCCTCCAATGTTGATCTCTACATCAGATCTCAACCATCCATTGCCTCTCCAAAAAGTTTATAAATTAAGGCACCCTCTCATCCATTTGGGATCCATCAACTTTGAGCTAAGTACATGTTGTAAAATCAGGTAGTCTTCAAGCAAAGGAGCATCCACATATCAACAATCACTTGGAGAAAATCATTCAACAATGGATTCATTGGTAAATTTTGAGTTTATTTGCATATATTATTGTGTTGTTCTCTTCTTTTGAGCTCTATCTAAAGGTTTTTTCTTGATTTGAATAGGAACTTGCATGATAGTTTGTTCTATTTGCATTTTCAAATAATTGATATTACATTTTGGTGATTTTTTTGGGATTTGTACACTTATCTAACTGAATTTCATGTGTTTGAATCTTGTGGTTGGTTTTGAATAACTAATTTTTGCAAGAATTTAAGAGGTTTCATGGATAAACTTTTTATAGGTGCATATGGGAGAAAAACAAGGTGCATGGTTGCATCTAAAGTAGCTAAGAAATAACATATTTCAATATTGTTTTTAGACCCAACTACTTCATCTATGCTGGTTGATTGCTAATTTCTTTGATTACTTAATCAACCTAGATAATTAAAAATAAACAAATTATTTATTTTCCTGATATGTGTTTTCCTTGTGTTGTAATATACCATTTTTTTTATTAGTGAACTCTTTTGACTGGAGCTATGAACTAGTGAGGCCACATTTGGGGGACCTCATCCTAGCATTGCAAGCACACCAACCCAACAAGGGAGTGGGCGTGCCCTAGACACAAGTTCCTAGTACGACAACAAGCTCCTCCTCTTCATCAGGGAAATATTCAATGCTTGGTCCAATCACGGGCTTTCCTCCCTCTTTTTGGCCTCAGGGCACACCCTTCCTCCTTCGCTGGCCTAGGGCGATCTTCAATGTTGGTCCAAATCTGTCAATAGTAGCAACAATGCTATGGGTCAAGTTCAAAGACTTGAACCCCGGTGGCCACAATAACAACACCACCATTCATCCAATGCACCACAAGCTTGTGCCCTTGTGTTGTAATATACTTAAGGATATGATATTATAGTGTATTACATGGTAATAAATAAGGTTTAGAGTGCATTTACTCTATAAGTCGTTCAAATAGTTAAATATAATAAATATATTTATTCCACATGTGTGGGTAAGTGGTAATGGTAGGTAGTTGGGTAGTATACAATGTAGGCAAGAAACCCATATAAAAGAGGTGAATACTATTGCATGCATTTGTATCTCATATTAAGATATAGTGTGGAGTGGCTTCCTTCCAATAAGGAGAATTGTATGGTGTTTCCCTACCTCAAGGGTTTGATTTATATTTTATATCCATTTGATTATTTCTATTATTGAGTTGTGGAATCTATCTCCCATTGTTTGGAGCAATCATATTATTCTATGTGATGGTTTTAACACAAGTATTTGGGATGATAAAAAAATATGGAGTGATTGGAAATCACTCTTGTTTGGTTGACTAAAAACCTATCTTATTTGCTTTATATTCTAAATTTGGCCTTTTTAAATTAAGCCATATTTACTGCACTCCTCTTTCCTCATGTCTTCTATTGTATTATCCCACAATTGAGATTATGTTTTGTTACATCATGCTTTTCATTATCATTTTACCTTCTATATATTAAGTCTTATGTGTTGTCTCTTGAGTTGTGCACCTTCCACATGTTTTTTGGGTATATGATAGATGCACTTTTCCCCCATGTTGGGGAATCCTCTTTATGTCACTTATCTTATATTCTTTAATGATGTTCATTTGGATATAAAATATGATTATCCCATGCTTACATCTTATATGATATAATTATTAAATGCTTACATGCCTACACTTTACATGACATTTAGCTATGCTTACATGTTCTTATCTAGAACACTTTGGCAATTAGTGCTTGGCCATTATCAATGGAGATAACCTTAAGGAACACCTTATAGTTTTTCTTAGATGCTCTTGCATGATTATATATTTTTATCTTATCTCATTGTTGACACACATTAATGTCTATGATCTTGTTACATGATTATCAAGCTTACATAATCATGTCTTTCCACACATTACTTGTTCCCCTCTCCTCCAATTCTCTACATCATTCACATGCAATCAATTAGAGGGGGCATATAATATCACTAACATTATTTCATGATTATGATGACTCCTTCATAACCCTCCAATACTTTCCTATGGTTGGAATGACTCCTTCCTAGACCCACAATACTTTCCTATGGTTATGAAAGCTCATTCATAACCCTCCAATACTTTCTTATGGTTATAGTGGCTCCTTCCTAGACCCACAACACTTTCCAATGGTTATGATGGCTTCTTCAAATACTACACTTTATTTTGGTTTAAACTGGTCCACTTGTGATCTTACATTCACTCTTTTACATTTGCACATTGATTATTGGCATTGCTAAGTTGTTGTACATTCTTATTTTATAATTTTATTAGATGTTATCCATAAAATTCAGTGGTTGTAAGATTATAGATGGAATTATCATTACAAGGAGCATGCGTGGATTGTCATCCATATCCACATCTTTTTTATCGATGTCTAACATTTACTTTCATGTTGACTATCTGTTTACTTTAATAAGTATGATTTATATTAGTTTTTTTTCTTTGAGGGGTAAACACTTTTGACCCAAAGCTATGAATCGGTGAGGTCACAAACGGGGGACCTCATCCCCAATATAAATTCTCAACAATTACACTTTAATGGGGTTTGAACCTTGATGGAAAGAATAACAACACAACAACTCAACCATCACACCATGCCACTATTGGCGTATGATTTATATTAGTTTACATGTAAATCAAAATGGAATAAAATTTTAAGGGTGCAAAGTGCATTCTTAATATTTTCCCATTTATTTTGGACTCACTTTGACCCTTTATTCTAATGCAATGATCAATTGTTTGAATGATAATTTATGTGCAAGAGTCATTTAACTTGTACCTTGTCTAGTTATGAGTCCTTAATCCTTAGTATTCTTTCTAGTCCTAGCTCAAAATCATAAGTGCAACACCAAATTAGTTTAAAATTGCACATGCATGATCAACCCTCTTTTTTCAAATCCAAACTAATCATGGATCTAAGCTAACTTGCCTCCAACTAGTAATTACTCATTGATTCAAAATGGAATATTCAAATTTATATGCTAAGGTGTTGTATAAAAGAAAAAAGACTTAGTTAATTTCATCATCTAGTAACAATGCATTTACATATCACTTTGCAATATCTAGAGCATTGCATCACCATCTAAGATCATAAGGACGAATAAAGACATTTTTATTTACACTTGGTTTATCTTTGAAATTGTTCTAGATCATTAAATCAATAATTGATCAATGTCTAAGGTGGGAAGCTAGTCAAATTCCCCCCAACACTAGTTCCAATTTCTAAGCATTACCATTTCTAGTAGAGGTGGACACAATTTTGAAGACCTAAAGTGTAAATATCAAGGTCATAGTTCCAAGTTCAAACAACAAAAGCATAAGGGTTGAAGGTGCACAAATCAAAACCACAAGTGTGGGATTGAACTAGAATAGAGCATAAACTATTTCTTAGTCTATTAGAGCTTGACAATTGTAGGTCCAATCTAGTAGAAATTGACATATGATCGTAGAGCATCAGTTACAACAAAATATCCACTTGTTGCATTTCAAGTTAGTACCCTTTATTCTCTTTCCCAATTTTATGACATATTTGAATATTTTTTCTAAACCCTACTTTATTCAAAATAGTTGTGTATTAATTGCTTTGATTAACTAAACAACCTAGATAATTAGAAAATGAACTATTTCATTTCTTTCCAAATTTTTAACATTAAGTTGAAAATGATTTGTGCATATAATTATGTTGCTAGGCATAACTACAATAACAAGGGGGCTTGTAATGGAATGGGTAGATAAAAAAAACCTCTTCACATCAATACTCATTTACATATTAAACACACATTATGTCTAATTGTATATATATCTATATAAAAACTTCATAACCTAACATAAATATCTTAAATACATTTGACTAATTCTTTTAGAGAGATATCAACCTTGAAATACCTATATAACTTATAACACAAATCTAATATAAATATATAAAAAATATATCTCTCAACATCTTTTAAATATATTTAAAATATAAATATAATAATACTTAAAAAACACAAAAATATCATCATTAGGTTTTTAGTCTTTTGATGAAGTTGAAAGTTTAGAATGAAACTACCAAGAATTAAGTTTTGTTAAGTGCAAGACCCTAACACCATAAAGAATGAGGTTGAAGTCTCTACATCATACAAAACGAAGTTGGGACTTCGACATCATAAAAAACGAGATTGAAATTATTCTTACCACAGATAAAATTCTTATTTACAAATTAAATAATTAAACAATTTAATAGATTTAATATAAAACCCTTTAAAAGAAATCAAAATATTTATCTTCCCACCCCAAAAAATAACCTAGAAGTAGAAGAATCCACCATCCTAACACTCATGCCTAAAAAACAATATTTCCTCGCATTACCTATAATTCAATTTCCACATAAAATTTCAAATTAGTGGTTTTTCAAATAATTTCAACCTCCATAGCGCCCACTGAAAACTTCCAGTTTCTCGTCAATAGACGGAACTCCTGTATTCAAAAACCGTATTTGACATCTATAGTATAAAAAAACCGAAAATGAAATTCTAACAGAGACAAGGATTAGACCTTTTTACTCTCTCTATCCTCAGTCCTCTTATGTTCTTTACTTCCGCGGTCATCTTTTCGAACTGCATTCTATTCTTTTCAGTTTTGATCAATATAAAAAAAAAATTATACCTTTTTACATTTGAAAATCTTCTATACTCGCAGACCCCCACGAGAGATGATATACGCTCATTTCGTATAACGTCTTTACTAAGGCAGGACGATTATTCGAATCCCTGAAACATTGCCAACACATATTTCATGTGACATGTTAATAAATCGTCTTCCTGCAGGCATTACCTGCAGATATTTCTACAGGCAACTTGTGGCCATGTCTTGCAGCCTAAATTATCTGCCAACAGACGGACATGTCGGTTCACTTCACAAATACAGGGGAAATGTTAACACAAATAATGTTATACCACAACAGAAATTTTCTCGCGTCTATTCCACTACCATTTTCCGAAGCACAGAGCAGTTGAAGGTTTTTTTTGGGTCGTTGTTTCAAATAATCCTAAAACATTATTTTGGTTATAAATTAGTTTCTTTCGCCCTTCGCGAAATTTTTTGGAGACGACAAATTGAATGTCCGATTCGGGCTTTTGACAGAATGGAATTTCGCAAAGTGTTTTTCATTTTGGCGACCGTGCAGCTGACAGGAGATTAGCGGGGATTTGTAGAAAATACAGCGGTAAGATGATTTTTCCCGTTTCAACACAGGTGTTAAATTTTTTATTTAAATTCTTTCAAGTAACATAAATTCTTCAATAACTGTTATTTCATGGGAGGAGTTATTCTAAACTGAGTTTTAGTAAGCATTGCTAATTCTCACGGTTATTTTGACCTAAATATTTTGAACTTTGCATCAGTTAAGCTGTAACTAGAAATTTACCGTTCAATCTGCGTGTGTGCGTATAAAAAATTAAAGCCGTAATTGGCTAATACTAAAACAAGTGTTTTACTGTTGAACAATTTATTGCAAAAGATATTGGGGAATAGTTTAGGTCGACAGTTCGATTGATTACCGCTCAGCTGAAACTGTTAAACTCCTTATTTACGTGCTTTATTAGTCTTCAGAACTTTACAGTCTAGTTCAAATCTAGTAATTTTAGCCTATTCTCTAAATACCTACAGTGACGTGGCAAATTATTTTTCATAACTGAATATGGTATCTTAAATCCGTTAACTATTCTTCACAAATCACTTAAATTATGTATTTGTTAGCTGGCTCTTACAATCTTTGAGTATTGTGTTAAGTTATTCTTCATAATTTATCAGGCTTGCATAAATTTAGTTATTTTTTGCTTAGGGTAAAGTCCCATGGAGGGGGGCTTCCTAAAAAATTTCAGTGGGTGTTGTTGAGATTTTTTAGGAATATTTTAAATCTGGTGGTCCCATGAATTTAATTTTGCAATTCAGCTTAAAAGTTTGAACTCCAAAATTTAAGGAATAGACTGGAATACTTTGATAAAAATAAATAAATAAATAAAAATTCTCTCATTTTTATTTTCTTTTAGGAATTAAAAATTTTATGTGATAGACAAGTGGCAAAAAAATTCCTGAGCTGTAGGGGCGATTTCTAGCCCCACCTCAATTTCACCCGCTGAAATTTGCAGTCCTAAAAGGTAGGGGCTGCTATTTTTCCTGTAGCATAATTTTTTTTTGCTTCATGGGATCGCTTGCTCCATGAAAATAGATCCTCAAGCCTCTCCATAAGACCGCACTGTTAATCTCTCATTATCTGTGCTCTGTGTTTAAATTTTCTTTGTAATTTACTATGCTCCCCAAAATTTAATTATTTTTAGCTTAACCTGTAAATCTCTGTCATATCGTGGCAAATTATTTTTGATAATTATGTAGGTCTACTTAAATTTATAAATTCTGGCTTAACCTCTAATCTCTTCAATAGCGTGCCAAATGCTCAATTTATTTCATAGTAGGCATGCTTAAATTTAATAATTTTAGCTTAACCTTAATTCTCTGCAATATTGTGCACAATTGTTCTTTATAACTCAGTAGGCTCGCTTAAATTTAAGATTCTTTAGTGCAATCTCTAAATCTCTTCACTAGTAGTGTGTCGCATTATTCTTAAGAATTTAGTAGGATCATTGAAATATAATACTTTAGCTTAACCTCTAAATTTTGACAAGATTTATTTTTATTTTTATTTTTGCATTTGGCAGCCAGTTAGATTAAAATAACGGTGGACTGATTAATCTTTTATATTGATGGAAGTCTCTGTAAGAATGAGCTAGATGATCTTTTAGACTGTAGTAGTCTAATAAGTTGCCGCCTTAATAGTTCCCTTCAACAATGGCTCTCAAATGTTTTTCTGCAATTGGCAGCCAGTTAGATTAACCTTTTATGTTGATGAAAATCTCTGTAAGAATGAGCTAGATGATCTTTCAGACTGTAACAGTTCAATAGGTTACCATCAGAGTAGTTCTCTTCAACAATGGTTCCTTCCAATCGAAAGAGGCTAGACATAGTCTTTCTGGTTGTGCAATGGATAAATCTCATGTTATCATGTTGGATGATTTCTAAGACTTTCATGGGTGAACTGAAATAGTGTAGTACTCACAAACAATACCCAGATAATGACCAGTTTAGAGTAAGTCTTGGATATTAAATGACCAGTTAAATTCGCTAAATTTCTGTGATATTGGTGCAGATGATTCCTGAGAGTGAGATGGTTCCCTGCAAAAATGGTTCTCTTGGGAGTAACTTGTAAGATAGGTCCAATCTGGATAGCGAACCAGTTAATAATAGCTAACATCAAATGATCTACTCATCAAATTAATGCGTTTGAGCTTATATACTTTGTAAAAGGCAAAAAGAAAGCAATAAATTAATTCCTCAAAAAGTACAGTCGAATTTATTGCAAATGATTTTACTAGAATGATTTTTTTGACAAGAATGAATGCTGCTGAGAAACATATTTCTTAATTTATTCAGCATGTGTTTAATCATTAATGCAATCCAAAGAACTTCGCAATGTGATTTAGAAGTAGCCTCTTTCTGAAGCAAAGTCTGGAGAGATTTTGAAATGTGGACTATTTTTGAACTGGCTTGGCAAAGTCTGCAACCTGTTAAAAATTTGTAGATGTTAAGTGTGCTTTATACACTTCAAGTTTGGTAGGCCTCTACCATGCTAGTTTCTAGGTTTTCCTTGCAATTTCTTTAACACTTTTTATAGCTGTCATCAATTTTCTGTTCTGTTTTGAAGATATTTTAGTAGTTTCTGGCTTTAGTTGTTGAGGTTTTGTTCGAAATTGGTCTGACGTTTTCTGGAGAGTTTCTTGCTTTTCAGAAGATCAAGCTTGGAAAAGAAATTGTCTTCACAATCTGATGAAGTTTATCATGGTTTAGCAGAAAGGGAGAAAATGGGTTAAAATAACCCCTTGCAAATGTTTTGAATTTAATTCAGTTAGAAGGATGGTGATGATGGTTTACTGATGAGAAAATTAAGGGGATATTCATTTGTAATAACAGTAAGAGGAAATCCCTTGAGAACCAAAGATTTAACTTTGCACATAATGCTAACAAAGCCTTTGCTAGCTCTAATGAAGGGCATATTGTGGACCGGAAAGGGAAGGGCGTAGCTTGCCGTGGACCTTGAAGTGTTGACCGTCTGGTGTCTGATTTAGGAAGGTGCCAAAAATGAGAATTAAGATCCAACTATTTAGCTTGAGCCAATTCTGATTCCAGTGCCAGTTGCTGATCCAATTAAGCATGGTCTCAAATTCGATGAAGAGGGAGAGTTAAGTATTGCAACAAAATAATTAATTTGTGAAATTTGGAAGATCAAAAGTTGTAGCTATTGGCATACCATTGCTCAAACTTCTGCTACTGATATGATAGCGGCAAATAGTGGTTCATTGTATCTTCTTGAAAAACTGATAAAGAAAATGAAGTCAGTGGTTGTGGCCTACTTTGTAAACATGGTTAAGTCAAAGAAAGAACCTAGACCAACAGTTCTGGATACGGTGGTTTGGGTCCTTGGTTAAAAATGTTGGTATCGCTTTGCCCTCCGAACTTTAGTTCCTTGATAGATTCAAGAGGATGATAATGAAGTGGATGGACATGATGGCAAACATTTTCTATGATTTTTGGTATTTTGTAGTTACTCTTGTTGGTCTTGTTAGAATCACCAATGGACTCTATCCTTCAGGATCACCTACAAAATTGTAATGTCCCCTTTTCCTAGGCAATGGTCAAATGCAGTGGTTAGTCTACCAATTGGTCCTTGTAGGCTAACAGGGTGTTCAGGGGACCCTTGTGAGGGAAATCTTTAGCTCTTCAGCAGACCCTTTGGTGCTTATTTCGGTATTCTTCAGCTTAGTGTCCCAATTTATTTGTAGTGCGCCTTTCGGATGTCATTCAGGACCATTTGATGCACACTTACTATTTTTAGTAAGTCACTCGGATGTGTTGCTCATACTTACTATTTATAGTAAGTCACTCGTATGGTCAACTAGCAAAGTTTCTATTTTTGGCATGGTGGCATAATTATATCTTGGAGTTATATTGGTTAATATTGGTCCTATGCATTTAATATTAATAACGTCAAATAATAAAGTTAAATTAAATAATTTAACTTTATGCGTTATTAAAATATTTTAAAAAGGGACTTATTATAAAGGGGATACAAATGATTTTTAAGTATACTTTATAATATTTTAAAAGGGGAGATATAAGTGACTTTTAAAGTATACTTTATATTATAAAGTTGTGCACGAAATTAAAAGTAAATTAAATGTAATGAAAATCAAATGTGAATTTGAGGTGAAGTCGAGAATTATAAAAAGGCATTTGAAGCTCATTTTATTCATTAATGATTATTATTCTTGTGTTGGAGAAAATTGGTGAAGAGCTTTAGCAAGGGTTTATTGGTTGAAAGCTAAGTTGCCGAATCGGGTACGGGTACGTGGGTACGGCAAATTTTTTTGGGGGGTTGGGTACGGAATCGGGAACATCTGTACAAAAATATAATAAAATATATATATATATATATATATTGCAACCTAGAAACAAAATAAGTTTAGAATGTCATATACCAATACATATGATATACAAAACCATGACAAATTTCAATTTTTGAAACATAATATACTAATTTAAATTCAGTTTTCAATATCAAAAGGATCAAACTTGAATGTCATGATAGATAATCATTGTTTAACATTTACAAAATACAAATAGTAACCAATTCACTAATTTGGAATTGCATCAAATGGCTCATCATCAAGACTAATATCATCATCAACATTAACATTAGATGATGGAACCACATTAGCACTTGCACTAAAAGTATGTTGACTACTTGACTCCTCAAAAATTGAAGAAGATTGTGCAATTGCAGCCAAAGAAAGATCTAGGTCAGCTCACTCTGGTTCTACATCCCACATCTTTGCTGCCCCTTCTTTGTACTCATCCTCTTTGTGAGTAAGAAGGCGCAAGTTGGAATGAATATAAACTGGCTTCTCTGGTTTGTGTGATGCCAATCGATTGCACTTGACTGAGTGGATGAAGGAGTATGTACTCCAAGTCCGCTCAGCTGAAGAAGAACTAGCAACCTATTGAAGCAAAGGGAGCTCTCATTAGAGTTGTTAAATTAAAAAAATTGTAAATCAACCTTCAAATTTGAAAATAACGCATTTTAGTTTTAAATTTTTAAATGATAAAACTTAAAAAGTTAAAACTTACTTGAGATAAGACTTTTATTGCAAGAACTTGGAGGTGTGGCATCTTGCAGCCATTGAGGTACCACCAAGAGTGAGCATCCTTCTTATATTTGTCATGGATAGCAGGACTTTGATTATTAGAGTCACAAAAGCTAGCAAATTCACTTGAAACGACATCTTCCATCTCAGTATTAGGGAGGAGTTTAACAAGAGCTTTCCTAAACCCATCGTTGACTTCTATATCATGGTATGGTGGCAATCTGTTTGGTATAGCAAGGACTTGGGGGCTGTAGAATTTGGGAATCAACGCGAAGGCAAGAAGATGGAGTGGGGTGGTCATTTTGTTCCACCGGTCAACACAAATTGCATGCACCTCTTTGAAAAAGGTTTCTTCAGGATCTTGCTCTTTTTCACATATGATGCTTTTCATCTTCTCAAGCGTTGAGTCAATGCCATCATAAACCTCCCCCAAGCATGGCTTATCCATGTCAGTAAAGCGTATCATGCTCAAAATGGGCTCGGTGGAAGCAAGAAGATATTCCGCTCGATCCCATCAAATGTCATCTAGAATCTTATGTTTTATATTTGCTGCCCTCTCATTGTTTGATTGCCTCCATATAGCCTATGAGTGGCTAATGACCATAGCAAAAAGCGCCTCTCGCACCTTCACAAGCTGTCTCAAGACGATTGTGTTGGATGCAAATCTAGTTTTAACCACCTATTTTAAAATAAAAGGTAAATAATTAAAATCTATATATATATATATATATATATATGTATGTATTCTAAATAAATTATTGAAGTAAAACATAACATTAAAAAAATGCATTGTTTGAAGTTTGAGTTACCTTCAGCAGCTCTAGTTGCAAGAATGATCTAAAGATAGCTTGTGAAATGTGGTGATTTGTTATGAACATTTGGATCTCTTCAACTTCAGCATAGACTTGTTTGATCCAATCTATTTTTGTACCCAAATTCTGTAGGATGAGGGAATGCACAACACAAGGTGTCGAAAATATATGTTGGAATCGTGACTCAACTATCATACCAGCAGCTCTACAATTCTTCGCATTGTCCGTTACAACTTGAACAACATTTTGAGGCCCCGCTTCATTAATGCATTGTATAAGGATGTCAGCAATAAATTGTGCATCCTTGACTTGCCCCTCACAATCCACAACCTTTAGAAACATTGCCCCTTTAGGGCACCTTGCAATCAAATTAATCAATGGTCTATTTCTTGCATCCTTCCATCCATCATAAATAATACACACCTGTTTCTTTCCATGAGGCTTTGATGGGATATAATGCATCTTCTATATGTTTTAACTCCTTTGACAATATAGTGGTACGCACCTTCTCATAACCTGGGCTTGTGTACCCCTTTGGAGCTTCATTTGCTTTTCTTATCATGTCTTGCCAATAAGGTGATCGAACAACATTGAAAGAGATGCCATTTGCATAGAGGCATCTTCCAATGGCTTGGTCAGCAAGTTGTCTTGCATCATTATTAAATGCCTTCTCCAATGGTCCCTTTGCTCTCTTCGAAACACTACCCTCACTGGCATTTCCATCTTCATTTACTCTAAAAAAGGGATGGCTTTCTACTACAGTGACCGGACGACCAATATGTCTCTGATATGAAGTAGATGGCATCTTTGAGTCCTTTCCTGTACTCGATGGAGGCATCATTTTTTTTTGAACCCTTGCATCTGCTTCCTCTTGCTCCGCAATATATTTTGCTATTTTCTCAGGTGTTATAGGCATTTTATTTTTTCCTGGACATGGTTTAATTCCCTTCCCAGTAACTCCACACAAATGTGCTTTCACCCGGCTATAAGAACTAGTGTATTTCGTTTCACACTCAGGGCATATCCAAACACAAGTCCCCCCACTTGGAACTTGCTCTACTATTTCTACATGTCTCCATAGCAGTGAAGCTGGATCAAACTTGAATGAGGGATTACTATTGCCAACGAAAGTTGAATTGTTTGCCATGATATTTAGAAAATAGAAACAATCTCTAAACCTACAATTACAAATTTTAAATTTAAAAATTGTTAAGAGAATATATAAATCTAAGCAATAAATTATAAATTTTTTAGGTCTAAATTGAATAAATTATAATTTTTTTAAATCTTAAATTGTATAAATTATAAATTTTTTAAATCTAAATTGTGCAAATCTAAGATTCTAATTTCTAAACAATAAAATAATTATAAATTTTTTAAATTATATAATTATAATATATGAATACTATATTTTAAAAATAATATATGAATATTATATTTTAAAAATTGTATATATTACTATTATATTATTATTTATTAATAATTTAATAAATTATTCATATAAGAATTAAAAAATAAGACTATAAATAAAAAATCCACCATAAGACTAGTATATTATAATATTAATATTTATTATATTAATTTTAAAAAGGGTATTGTCTTATTTTAAAAATTATTCATATAAGAATTAAAAAATAAGATTATAAGACTATTAAATTATATTATTAACTATTTTAAATTTTAAAACTTACCCTACCTACGTTTTCGTTTTTAAAACAATAAAAAAAAAAGCAAATTTTTTTTAAAAAAATAAAAAATACTTGGTCGTGCGCGCCTTTGTTTCTTCTCTATCGGCGCCTGTGTTTTCTCTGCTTGTCTGCGTGTGGTTTCTCTGCCTGCCCACGCCCTTGTTTCTTCTCTGCCGGTGCCCTTGTTTCTTCTCTTCCTCTCTGCGTTTTTTATTTGCCGTCAAACTCCTTGAGTTTTTTGCAGTCGCCTCTCTGCGTTTTTGTGTGCCGTAAATCCGCGAGATGTGTAGAAACCCCTGTTCTCACTGACTTCTGAATCTGTTTGATTTTGCTTGTTTTTGAACGTTTTTGGTTTTTTTGGTTTTTGTGCATAAATTGAAGAAGTGCGATTTTGAAAGAATTTGCTAATAAATTCAAATAAAATATTGCAATGCTAGAAATGACGGAAACTATTGGATCTAATGATGCCAGACTGTTTATTGATCTTCTATACTTATTACATCTGAGATCTGATAACATGCAATCTAAAAAGCAACAACATTATTGATAAAAAACTTGGAATTTGTAGGATATGCGTCCATGCTGATGAAGCCAGAATGCCAAGAATGAAAGCGCTTGGCTCAAGATGAAGTAGTACGGCCTTTTGATGATGGTACGGCCCTGTAGCAGAAATGTACGGCTCTGTAACAGCAGCAAGCAAATAAAAGTACGACCTTTATTTGATGTGTCCAGATCTTAGGAAATAGGCGCCTAAAATAAAAAATCTCTTCTGGATAAATTCCAAACTGAAAACCCTGAACAATGCAATCTCTGATGAAGTTCTGTGATAAGCTTTGAATGAAGCTACCTCTCTGAAAGCAATAAATCAGCTGGTATTTCACAGCTTTTGAACTGCAACACTGAAGATGGCTCGTTCTCCAATGCCAAACGAAAATTGGAACCCTCGGCTCTGTTCTCAAAAGGAGGACTTAGCAAAAATTCGATTTTTCAACATAATGAGCTCTTCACAATGAAAAATCCTTATATTCTCAAGAGGGTCGACTTTTTCCTCAAAAGGCATCATTTAAATAAAATTGAATTTTAACTTTTAATATTTCCAAAGTCTCGAATGCACTTTTAATTATAAATTATAATTAAAAAGTGGCCCCTCTTCAATGTTGGTCGACCCCTTAAATAAATCACTTAAGTTATAATATTAAATAATATTATAACTTTATAATATAAGCTTCAAATAATTAATATTTAATTTGACAATTAAAATATTAATATCTCCCTCAAAATACGTCCGATTCACGAAGCGTCTGAAGCTGGTGAATAAGTGATTGAATTTGCACACGACCAAATCATACTGCTAAAAATAGCAGGGGTGCTCCGCTGAATGACCTTATTTACTAAAAATAGCAAGTTAGGCAAACGATGTCCGAATGACCCCGAACGAAAGCCAACTGGTAAATTCTGACAATTCGAAGCCAAGCCAAGCTCCAACAAGACCCTCTATCCATCCTATCAGCCTACGAGGGTCGCATAATAGGCTAATCATTAGCTCTGAGAGATGTCAACTGGAAGGGGACATTACAAGATGAGACTCACACGCTAAATCTGTGTCTTTGACAAGTCGTTTTGCCCTAAAATTCACAGAAATCGAGGTAAAAGTCAAACGGCGGATGAAAAAAGGGTCAAAAAACGCGTTTGAGTTGCCACGTCAGCTGAAAAACGTCGAGAATCACTTTTGGTTTTTTGGAATCGAACCCACAGAGCATTTTGTGATTCCCGTCCGATTCCCAGGCGATTCGTTTCAGTTTCAGTATTCGAAATGATTCCAAACGGGAATCGCTCAGCAGAGGGTGCCGATTTGGTAACACAGGTTGAAAGCCATAGACTTTTTGAGGACGAAACCCCTTAGGAAGAATAGCTTGGTACAGGAGTGAAAGATGTCCCAAGCTAGCTTGCAAACAATTCCATTGCAGGGATTGTGCTTGTGCTTCAAAGATTTACAAGAAAGCTTCAAAGCTAGGGTTTGAAGAATTTAACAGGAAGTTTGATAAATTACAGGATATTAGATATAAGGGGTTGAATATTATCATTGTTCATCTTTCAGTTTAGAGGTTTATACTTTGCTGGGACATTGGCATTGTACCCTTCATTTGCTGGTCAAAGGACATTGGGTCACTTATATGCTGATTAAATCTGAGATATCCTAATCTGGGTGTGAGGCTTATGGTTGATGTTGGAGGTGTGGAGTTCCTTATTGTTGATTACTGAAGGTACAAAATTGTATTTCAATCTGCATTCCTCTAGAGTTCACTGGACGCTATTTTAGAGGTATTGTGAGGGCTTTTGGAAGGGTCGCAGCCTGGACGTGAGTCTGATATAGCTCAGAAATTATATTAAACCTTGCTGCTGTTGACATCAGACCTGTACGTGTTGATTCTCAGGCCAGAAGTCTTCAATCTGCATGCTGCTGTACATTTTATGGAGGAGTTACCAGGTCTGAGTGTTCCTTAACTATATTCTAAACCTTAAGTAAAGTCTGTCCCTCAGTTTCAGACCTGATATGTATCATCTGAGCATTGTATTTGCTGCAACAGTCATATTAATACTAGTTTGCAGATTTTATATCTTGGTAACAACTTTTTGAGTATCCTCATATATGCACCAGACCTTTGTTTGTTCGGTTGAGTCTGTACATCCCTGTAGTTTCTTATTTCCATGTACATTCATAAAAGGCAGTCAAAATGATGAAGTAAAGTTATTATGTTATGTCATTGAATTCCTTTATGCATTATATTGTGATATTGTGGAAAATTTATACTATGCAATGAAATATGTTTGACAAAATGTCCCACATTGTCAAACAAAATTAATTGAGCAAATTCGCAAAGCCAAAACTCAGGATTGGGGAGGGACATTACAAAAACCAAAAGATGCCTTCCACAAGAGAGCAGCAATAACAAAAATATTGCTTGATTATGGGCACAATGGATTTGATTAAACCCCAATATGTTTACATGGATTGAATTGATTAAAATGTACATATGATGCCTTGCTTATATAGGCAAGGTTGAGAGATAGGATAACACAAGATTGTGACAAGTGTCTTAATCCTATGACATGAGACAAATAACATAACAAATATGAAATGACCTAGGACTCAAGAGGCAAATGAAATAAGACAAGATAAGATCTCATTGACAACTAAGACTTCTAGAAAAAATTTTAGGACCTAAGTAAACTTAACATGTGAATAGGACCTACTAGGTGAATGCGTTAGGTAAAACACCTTATTCACATCAACACCCCCCCTTAAGTGAAACTTAGGGAGGAGGAAACAAATGAAAATGATGCAAAATATGATGATGGGTCCCAGCTATGAGGCCATGTTAGGTACCCATGTGCAATGCAATCTCTCATAACTAGAGAAAAGGAGAAAACCCAATGGGACAAAACTCCTCCCCAAAAGAGAGAAAAAACAAGAAAGTGAAAGAAGGAAAGAGGACTCAACATGACCCCCCAAAGATTACTTCTATCACCAATATACCCCCAAGGATTACTTATATCACCAATATACAATCGATAAACCTCCCATAAGAGGGGGAGAGAGAGAATATGTAGCCCCCCCACAATGTGTAATCTTCTGCAAAAATGGTGAATGCTTGAAGACAAAACATAATCTAATGCCTAAAAACAACATACCTTACCTTGGGAAGAAAGACAACCAAGTACAAATGCAGGAATACTTCCCATTCTAGTTAGGAATTAAAAGGGAAGATGAATCCAAATTTATGAATATTGTGTCTTTGAAATTTGCTTTTGTGTTGCCATGTCCATGGTAGATGACAATGCCACAATCAAATTAGGTACATGCCCAGCCAATGAAGAAGGTGACAAATTAGGATCAAGTGATAACTGATGTTGACCAAGATCCAAAGACAAATATGATGTGACAATAGCTATGATGGGGCTGTTATCAAAGATAAGAGATAATCCCTCAAACTTGTCCACCAAATTTGATATGTGAGACTCCACAAACAAGTTTGAAATACCTGTCAAGTAATCATCCCAAAATGATATATTTGAAAGACTATGATTTAGTTGCTGAAAAGAATCATTGGAAGCTCTCGAAGAAGCATCTCTGAACTATGATGAATCAACAAAAGATGGATTTGTGATCTCAATAGGAGAAGTGGAGCTGTAGGAGAGGTCTCTTGATTGTCAAGTCACTCAAGTGTTGCATCATATTCAAGCTCCTCTAAAGTATCATCAGATTATCAACACCATCAACTGGAATGAGGCTATCTAATACAAGATCATTTGGGAATGGAGAATTATCTAGATCTCCATAGATCTCCCAAATTGTAGCCCAAAGTGTGCTCGGGCACTCAATCTCCGAGATTTGCCAAAAGATATCAACACCAATGGTTGTACCAATTAATCCTATGATATGATCATTTTTCATTACCCCAAACTAATTTATTCCAATGTGTATCTGGCTCAGGGATGAGTCCATAAAGATGAGGCAAAATATTGAGCCACCTACAATGTGTCAGGATGCCATTTTTCCAAGATTCGTAATCGTCCTTAGAATAATTACAGAAGGATGTGTTGCATAACTCATGATTATAACAATGATACACTCCTCAAATGATAAAATCAAAGATCAGTACAAATCAAGTAGTTGAAATGAAGTGATTTGATCAAAACAAACCTTCCCAAGTGCTAGCATGCCCAAGTAATCTCTAGAATGCAAATGTTAATAAAATATACTTGGGACTGAATCTGGGAAAAAGTGCATGGATGGCTTGATAGCTATGTTCCACCAAGTTTCTGGTGGGGGGGGGGACGGTGGAATTGTGGGACGCGTTTTGGGGATGGGGGGACGACTATATATATACATATAGGGAAATTTCAGATATTTATATGAGTAATGATAATCATGTTTTACCCCAAAATAAAATTTTTGCTACACTTAGGCATTTTGAAAAAATGGTCAAAAGTCTTGTTAAAAACTGTTAGAAAGTCGGAAAATGAAAACTTGCATGTCTTGCATGGTGCTCAAAAACTCAAAATTTTCAAAATCTGAGGATCTGTATTTGCTCAGAGTGAAGTTATCTACAAAACGCAGGTCTTAGTTTTTTGGCCCTAGATTTTAGGAAATTTTCTAAAAGTAGAAAGTTTCTAAAAATAGACTTTTTTCTGGGTTTCTTCTCAAATGGATGCTGGCAAAAATTTCTAAAAATATAATGTTTGACTCCAGGGGTTCAAACTGATTTTGATTGGCTCCAAATACTTCCTCATCAGGCTGGTCCAGTTAGAATTGTTAAAAGATCAGTTTTTCTCTAATGGGTCTATTATGCTTTTTCAGAAACTAAACTGGAGCTCCAAGGTCATTAATGGAGGTTGCTCAACTTCCAGGTGTTAGATTCGAGGTCTCAAGCACTGCACAGTTTAGGAGATGGCAAAAAGATGCTCGAGGAATGAAGAACGAAGGAGGGGAGTTTGAAATTCTTGAAAACAGTGAAATTTTGACTAAGTTTGGAGATGCTAGGCACCCCTGCCTAGTCAAGACGCCTAGCCAATCATGCCTTAGAATAGTTTTCAATCTCAACAGTCGAAGCTCGAGAGACGAAGAATGAGGAATGAAGGAAAGTTGAAAACTTAGAATAAAAAAATTCTTTGGCAAGCTTAGGCACCCTTGGTAGCTAGGGGTGCCCATCTTTTCAAGGTGCCAAATGATGGAGTTAGGGTTTGTACTACCAAGATGATTTGTTCATAATCCTTCTGGCTCTACAATGAATCCAATAGCAAGTCCATCGGATCAATCTATCGGCCGGAATCTCAGATCGAACAGAGGAGTTTCATCAAGGAGCAAATTGGAAATTATCAAGAAAAAATCTATCTCTAGGAACTTTGGGCGGCCTAGATAGCTAGGGGCGCCTAGGGTTTTAGAGGACTTAATTTAGAGATTAGGGTTTGCAAATATGATCATTGTCTTCGGAATTCTGCTAGCTATCCAGTGGATGTCTCAACTCAATCATTAGAATCGTTTGTCACCAACAGTTGCAAATCAAACGGAGGATGGAGCATGGAAGATCAAGTTTGAAGGTTGAAAATCAAGTAAAAATGGTTTGAGTCTGGAGATTATGGGCGCCCCAGGTAGCCAGGGGCACCCAAGCTTTTGGGCATTCAGAAGTCAAAATTAGGGTTTGTTGCCTCCAGTAGCTCTCCTTCAAATTTGAGCAAGCTTTTCAGTGGATATCTCGGGGAGCTCATTAGATTTGTTAGGTATCAGATATGTTAGGTCAAACAAAAGGTAAAAACACTTGCAAAATGAGAAAAGTCAAAAGGAAGATGAAAATCTCAGAAAATGTTCTAACTTTGGAGGAGTTGGGTGCCCTAGCTAGCCAAGGGCCCCCAAGCTTTTGATCCCCTAAAACTGCTTTTCCGAGCAAGTCACTTCTAGAAGACCCCCCTCAGAATTCTTCGAGCTATCCAACAAATCTGATAGCTAGTTCATTAGGCCAGTCAATCATCCAGAATTGAGAATTCATCCGAAGATCAGAGAATATTAACAAATTGAAGAATATCAAAATTTGACTAACTCTGCTAAGGATGGGCGCCCCAGGTAGCTAGGGCGCCCAAGTTTTTGAGGCCTCAGATTCAGTTTTCCGAGGTTGCAGTCTCCAGGACAATCTTTCCATATTCAATCAAGCTCCGCAACAAGATCATCAGCCAGTTCACAGGATTCACTGAGCTCCTAGAATTGAGGATCAAACTGAGGTCAAAATCAAGCAACAAAGTTGAAAATTTCAAAAAATGGCTAAGCCTGCCAAGAAGGGCGTCCAAGTTTTCATGCCTTAAGAATTTTTTTCAATTTTCATCATTCATCATTCGAAGCTGTCCACATTCGATGAACCTGCTCAAGATTGGCTTCAAAAGATTTAAAGCTAGACAATAAAGCATCTTTTTCATCCTCAAAACCTATTTAAGATGGCTTTGGCATTCATTATTCACAGATTTTTGCAGGTGGCGTTCAAAGGAGGAGATAGATAATTTCTTTATATCAAGATTTGAAGGCCAAAACGTAGTGCTTGTTTAGAGTTCTTCATATTTTCAAGATCAGCTCACACAGAGGCTCTCTCTTGCATGCTTCAAATTTCTAGGGCATCAATTTTCAAAAGAAGGGGGTCATCTTTTTCAATTTCCAACAATCTGGGTCAGCTTGGTTTTTGATTCTCTACAACTTTGGAAAATTTTATATTTTTCAAGAACCTGCTTTTTTCATGCATGTTCAAGAAATCTTCAGTATTTTCAAAATCTAATCAATCGGGTCTCTCTGAAACGTGATTCTGCACAAAACCCAGTTCTCAGCTTTTTTTGGGAAAATCCTAAAATTTTAGTGTTTCTACTTTTTCAATCAGCCATCACTATTTTCCAAAACGGACGATCTAGGTCTTTCCGAAATGAAGTTCTCTGCAAAACCTAGGTCCCAACTTTTTTTGGGAAAATTGCTTTTTCAAGAGAAATCAGCCATCACTATTTTCCAAAACGGACGATCTAGGTCTTTATGAAATGAAGTTCTCTGCAAAACCTAGGTCCCAACTTTTTTTGGGAAAATTTTTAGCAACTTGTGCAAGAAGTGTCCAAACATAGTCAAGTTTATAGTCAAAATCTGGATTTTTCAACATGTAGTACTCTCCCATGGAATTCAAAACCAAGTCAGTGTTGTATCACGATTTCATAAAAACTTTTGAAATTGATTTGCATCATATAAAACCAGTATTCGACTTGCGTGCTTTGGAAGACGCGGGAAATATTGCAGTTCGACATCTTGGTCATTCCAGATTGCTTGCAACAGCTTCAATTCCCGTCTCAGTGCAAAGTCTAGAGTTTGTAATTGCTTGTGTCAAGCATTACAATCCAACAACACGAGAAATTCAAGTAGCGGATGGGAGAATTGTTTGCAGCCTCAAGCCAAATGATGTTGAGAAATGCTTTTCAATACCACCTTGGCTGAAAAATTTGGTCATCTCAGTCGAAGAACATGAAAAGGTGTGGTATGAGCAAAATGACAAGTATTGGAAAAGAGTTGTATAATACTCTTCCATTGAAAAATGAGGAGAAGTATCAGAAGTATAAAAGCTGCAGAAGAAACAGAGGAATGTCAGAAGATGTTCAACATAGGGTAAAAAGATATGTTGAAGCAAGATGCTATATTTATCAAAAGGTCATCACTCTAGTTGCAGAGCCTCTGAAATTATCAAGATTTGATAAAGCAGGTAAAGATGTCAAAGATTTTCTAAGTTCGATTACAGAAGGCAAAGAAATCCTGGAAAATCAGAATATTGCCTTAGATAGTATCAATCCTAACAATGAGGCAGTTACCAGCTTTTTGCCAGTTATACTTTCGCAAAATGTAACGACCTATCCTATACGTAAAATAACAATTCCTTAATTTTTATAACTTTTAACAAAAGTAAACGAGTAAATAACATTGTAATAAAATTTTTCTTTTCTTTTCAAATTGAAATACATCATATAAAGCTTTTCACAATATAATAACTTTTACCATTTCAAATTGAATAATAGAGTATGAAAGCATAAGAGTACATACACAGCTTAAACAGCTTTGGCACAAATAGAAGTGAGACGGTCCAAGATCTTCCCTTTCAAATCTTGGTTCTTCAGATGTCTGATTGTGGAGGAGAAACATCACTCGGGTGCTTTTCCGCCAACCACGGACTAATATTGCGGTCCCCCGCACATTCATTTTTCAATGAATGGCCCTCCCTTCGTCGAAGAGATTGGTTGAGTAACCGATTCTGTTAACCAACTGAGCATAGTGGTGTGTCCTACATAACTAGATTCTTGTATCCCACAATCCCAAACTAGTATGTACTTATTGGATCACTGTGAACTGACAATGTAATCATCTCCCAATCTAAGAGGATGTAGGTACATTACATTACTATGGCCATAGTATTTTGGTTCAGTAAACGACTGAGTAAGTCATCTATCACTTACACTACTCAGGGCTGATTTGACTTTGGGCTACCTTACTCTATGCGTAGGCTCTGTCCTTCAATGGGTTCAGTTTACCCCAGACTTCCTACCTCAAACAGTCTACTAGAAATGAGCCAATAAACAAGTATCTAATATCCTAACTCTTGATTCCGGAAATCTTTATCCTAGGAGTGAAGCTTGTCAGAGTTAACCTAATAACATAAGCTAAGGATCATACTTAGTTTGACGTCATTTCGTCCCTAGTAGATATTAATTACTCTACGTATTCTCCATATACGGAGATCATGCAAAATTGTAAACTCAAGCAAATGCACATAAAAACCCTTCATAGCATAATGCATATTAAGTTAAGCTACCCTAAAGCTCTTTAAACAATTGATTCCCTTCTTAAAACCCCTTTTTCCATAAATCCTTATTTTAATCTGTCAATAAAATATATTGATTTTCCCAAGCATTTACCCTTAATTGCATTGATATTCCTTATTCATTTACCCTTCAATTACAATGAAATCCCTTATGCATTTATTCTTTATGAAGCTTATCAAAACAAAATTAATTTGCTATGAACTATTTGCTTATAACATGCTAATTGCAACTAGCAAACTCAAGAATAAAAGAGAACATCATTCAAGCAAAAATCACAAATTAGATAACATGCCTGTGATAATGAGCTTCTCTCCCAGCACTATTCTGGCAACAACTTTCAGAATTCCCAACTGAAGATGGCAGTTTTGCAGATTATCTCTCTCTCAAATATAGACAACTCTTTCAAATCACTTTTTCTAAATAACACCTCTCTAATAGAAATTGCTATTTCACTCTTCCTAAAAGGTATTTTAGCACAGACTATTGTTTGCAGCTGTTAAAGGCTTTAGTTCTCATGCTCTAAGTAATATGATGGAATGCAGCAATATCAAACTCACAGCAGCTAGAAACTAAACAAGATAGCTCTCAAATTCGCCAAAGACAATTTGCACAGGGATATCTTTCAATGGATGGCTGGGCAAGTATTTATAGGCCCGTATTTGCAACTGTTTCCTCCATTTTGGACATGTAGAATCACAACCAGGCGTATAAACTCAGTCAAATGTCACTTGGCAAGTGTCTAAACCCTAAGTCACCTTACAAAGGAGTGAATCGACCTCCATAGAGCCAACAAACGCAGAAAATTTCAACTCAAATCTTAGAAAACGCCACCTACAGGAAACACATTTTTGCTAGGCTCATAAAAATGAATGACTCCCTTTGTTGTGTTTTTGGTCAATTCTCAGCTTGTTACAGCACATAAACTTTGTTGGCATTCCCTATTTTCCAGTTTTGAAAGCTTCCTCCATTTTTGCTACGTTGAAGCTTTCCACGTGAAAGCTCTTTGCTCAGTTTTGTTTATTTTTCAAATGTTTGCATTCAAATATTTGTCTCATAGAAAAGTTCGATACTTTTATGGAGTTCTATATTTCCTTAAGACTAGTGCCTACTTTTTTTAAATATTCCTCTCCAATAAATTGCATATGTTAAAAGATATAATTCTTTTAACTTTATTATTTGGAGTTCAATATTTTTTTTTATAAAAAGAGGGTAAAAACTTTATTGAAAATCAGAATAGAAAATTACAAAAAAACCAGGCCACAAAGACCCGCCAACAGCAACATAGCAACACACATCAGCCTTCCTCATTGTGACCATCCCCATCTTTAACCAGAATCCCTTCTAAATCCTGGCGGAGCTCCTGGGGAACTTGCTCCCACCCATCAATCTTCCAACCGAGAAGATTCTCAGAAGCCCACTTAGCCAAACAATCAGCAGCCCTATTCCACTCCCGAGGAATATGGACAAAGGATATAAACTCCATCAAAGAACTAATCTGTAAAATCTGTTGCACCATTCCAGCCAGCTGCCAGCTAACATCAGACACCGTCCGATTATTTATCAAACCAATCAGAACCTGAGAATCAGATTCACAAATAACCCTGCGCCAACCCAAATCATAAGCCCTCTCAAGAGCATAGAGAATCGCCAAACCTTCCATAAGGTTGATAGAATGCTCCCCTTCGTGAGCAGAGAAGAAAAAAACCACAGAGCCCGAAGAATCCCGACCAACTCCACCAATTCCAGCAGGACCTGGATTGCCTCTTGAAGAACCATCAGTATTGATCTTCAAGATTCCATCCGGAGGGGGCAACCACCTGCCCAATCTTTGGACTTTTTGTTTCCCCCTCCTTCCCCTCTTGACGCAAGCCGAAGCTGAAGACAACCCCTGGATTCCAAGTCTCTCCACCTTCTCAACGTCCCTTTTGTCTAAAGGGAAAACCACCTCACACTTAGCTTCCACCGTCTCCTGAATCATAGCCCTTACTCTTTGCCAAACTTGTTGGAATATCAACCTTTCACCCCGAAAAATTCTACGATTTTGTTCTAGCCAGATCTGCCACAATATGAATGTAGGACCTACATACCACACCTCCTGCAGGAAAGAGGTCCCAGAAGGAGGTCTACCAACACTATTCCAAAACTCCACCAGTGAAGAGGCATGAACACACGGGATTCTCTAGGCCTCCCACCAAATATGCCAAAGATGCAAAACAAAGGGGCACCGAAAAAACAAGTGGGAAGAATCCTCCTTCGCTGCCCCGCACAAAACACAAATAGAAGGGCCTTGAAACCCCCTCTTCTGAATATTGTCCCACGTCAAGCACCTGTTCCAGGCCAGGGTCCAAAGAAAGCAATTACACTTTGGCCAGGAGAACTTATTCCACACTCTCTTCCACCAGTGAACCTCCCCCCCCCTCAAGCCTGTGAGATAACAATCTCTGATATCCAGAAACAATAGTAAAGACACCCTTAGGATTAGGAGACCATGAAAGAACATCCTTCTCCTGTAGGGAACTACATTTCCTGTTGGAGAGGATTTTGTGCAACTCAGCACAGTCCTCCTCCATACCAACAACAGGCCACTCGCCAGGGCTCTTCCATCTCACCATTCTCAGCTGATCTCGGGTAGAGAAGGACTTAAAATCACTCACCCTTGACCAACTAGCTTCGAGGAACTGCTGGCATAAAATTACCAAGTTCGGAAACTGGGAAAGAATGGGGGGAAAACCATCCCAAGAATCAGACCAGAAGAGAGCTTCCGTCCCCCTTTTGCAAATCCAAAAAAGGCCATCCTTTATGAGATCAGCCCCTTTCTTGAGAGTACCCCAAATCACCGAACCTTTCCCCCTCAAGGAGTACCGGGGAATATCACACTGAGGGATCCCTGGAAAGTACTTATGAGATAAAATTCTAGCCCAGAGATGATCCTGCTCCACACACCAACGCCAATACAACTTAGCAGCTTGAGCCACGCTGGACAACAAAGACTGCCTTAAACCAAGCCCTCCGAACTGCTTCGGGCTACAAATAGTATCCCACTTGACAAGACTCCATTTAGAAGACTGTAGGCTACCAACCCATAAAAACTGCCTAGCAAGAGAATCCAACTCCTTAATGAAACTCACCGGGGCAACTTGGATCATGCACCTGTAGATGGGGAGAGCCTGCACCACAGACTTGAGCAACTGAACACGCCCAGCAAAGGACAGCCATCTGTGGGTCCAATGATTAACCTTCACACGAAATTTATCCAATATATTATGCCAAGAATCCCTATGAGGTCTTCCAACAGAGATCGGAATACCAAGGTAGGTCAAGGGGAGAGACCCAATCTGAAATCTCAAAATGTGAGCAATCCTCCTTTGAATGGGCTCAGGAGTGTTAAAGAAAAAGATGGAGGACTTTTCCTCATTGATCAATTGGCCCGAGGCATTAAGATAAACATCCAACACTTTACGCATATTAGTAGCTTCCCTGATAGACGCCAGACCCATCAAAGCTGTGTCATCCACAAACTGCAAATGTGATTGCGAAGGTAAGCCACCATTCCATCTCCAGCCCGAAATAAGCCCCAACTCCACATGCCTTCTCATCAAGCGTCCCAGACCCTCGGCAAGAAGGATAAACAAATAGGGAGAGAGGGGGTCTCCCTGGCGCAAACCCCGAGACGCACCAAAAAGCTCTGAGTGCTCACCATTGATTAACACAGAAAAGGAAGTTGTAGTAACACAGCTCATTACCCATCTAATCCAATCCTCTCCAAAACCAAAAGCGCCAAGAATCTTCTGAAGGAAGGACCACTGAACTCTGTCATAAGCCTTAGCCATATCCAATTTGATAAACATTGCCTTAACCTTGGAAGTGGCCATAGAATGGATAGTTTCAGTAGCAATCACCACCCCATCCAAAATTTGCCGACCCTCCACAAAACCGCCCTGTTCCTCAGAAATCAACACTGAAAGCCACTTTTTCAACCTGTCAGCCATCAATTTAGAGATAATTTTATAAATCACATTGCACAGAGAGATAGGCCGAAATTGCGTTAACCTATCAGCACCCTCACACTTGGGAATGAGAGCTAGGAAGGTGGAATTGAGAGCCCGTAGCATTTGCTTATTTGATTGAGACTCCTGCACAACTGCTAACAAGTCCAATTTGATAATATCCCAGAACTCTTGGAAGAACTCAATCGGAAAGCCATCTAGGCCAGGGGCTTTGCCCTTCTTCATCTGAAACACTATACCCTCCAGTTCATCAAGCGAGATGTCACTCATAAGATGCTCATTCATTTCTCTAGAAACAAGAGAAGGGATACACGATAGGACTTGAATTTCCTCATCGAAACTCCTTCGCTCCTCCTCCTTGAATAAAGAAGCAAAGTAATGAACTGCTTCGTTAGAGATCTCCTGAGAGGAGGAAAGCTGCTCACCCCTGTCATTCACTAAAACAGAAATAGAGTTGCCATGTCTCCTGGCTTTCACCGAATTGAAGAAGAAGGCAGTATTCTTATCTCCTTCCAGTAACCAATCAACCCGGGCCTTTTGTTTCCAAAAAATTTCTTCCCTTAGCTCACACTCCTCCAACAGCTTCAGAGCCTTGGCTTCTTCCAAAAGCAGCACTTCAGTCATCCCATCCTCCCTAATCATCCTCGTAATACCAGCCAACTCTGCCTGAGCAGCAGCCTTAGCATGGAAAATGTTTCCAAAGCAATGTCGATTCCATCGTTTGAGTTGATACTTGACAAATTGAAGTAACTTAGCAAAAGTATACATTTTAGTACCATAGGAAGGTCTACCATACCTCCACCATTCAGCCACGTAGTCATGAAGAGAGGGATCCCTAAGCCACATAAGCTGGAATTTAAAAGGAGGAGACCGAGGCACACGAGCCGAAGAGATCGCGAGCTTGATAGGCCAATGATCTGAACCCCTCCAGTCCAAAATTTCAGACATAGAGGACCACAGACCACCAACCCAGTAACAAGAAACCAGAAAACGATCAAGACGCTCAGCAATGCAATCCTCCCCAATCCTCCGATTAGTCCAAGTGAACTGGCCATTACTAGGCTTGATATCAACTAGATTTAGAGCTGAAATGTTATCCTGAAGGAGAAGAGCAGAAGGCTCCAGCCTCGCAATACCACCCCGTTTCTCATCCAACTTAGAGATAGCATTAAAATCCCCCGCCATTATCCATGGATGGTAAGGAGCCATACTTCTAACAAACCTGATATGGGTCCACAATAATTGCTTACCATGAAGCTCAGGAGGCGCATAAATATTGGAGAAAAATATAGCCTCCCCTGACTCAAAGCAGGAAGCAATCATGGAGAGAGATGACTTGGAGGACATCCACCAAAGAGGAGAAATCTTCTGAGGATTCCATAAACAAGCCACTCCCCCAGAAGCCCCCTGCGCACCAATACATTGGCACTCACCATTCCCCCACAGCTTAGGCATCAAACCAAACATACTTTCAACCGACAGCTTAGTCTCCTGGAGAAAGAGCACATAAGGGGATTGACTTCTAACCAAATCACGAACAACTTTTTGTCGAGGGCCATTGTTCAATCCCCTTACATTCCAAGATAAAACAATCATTTCAAGGGGCTCGAAAAAAGAGAATCCAAGGTCTTAACCGACCCTGACTCCACCAAGTTCTCCCCTATCATTTTGATCTTTTCCACATCCTTCTTCCTGCCAAGCTTAGAGACCTTTTCCGTCCCACCTTTTTTTAGATCCTTCTGAAGAATTCCCAAATGAGAAGACAACTTATTACTCTTACCTAACTCCGAGCCCGAACCCCGAGAGTGGTGGGCCGAAGCGTCTTTGCTTTTTTCTGGAACAACAACACAACTTGGTTCCTCCGGAGCCCTCAACTGATGGTTTGATTCCAAAATCCCAGTCTCCTCAACTTGTGGAGCACAAAGAACCTCTGAACAGAGCCCTTCAAGCCCTAGATCTTTCCCATCCTGCACTACATTTGGTAAACCCGTATGCACCTCCTGCTGAGAAACTTGCACTATCCGAACAGGAGACCCATGCTGTTCAACTTCCATAGTCCCTTGATCCAAGTCCACCAAACCCGGATTCACTTCCTGCTGACTAAAATCATCCAATACCTCGAATCTATTAAAAGTGTCCTCTTCTTGTCTTTCTTTGAGAGTCCTCTTCTGCCCCTTATTTCTATTCCGATTCCTGACCGGAATAAAACCACCCTCCCCGGCACCACCTTCCAGAATAGGACCCTTACCCTTATCCAACCCAGAAGGATTCTTAGGAGGCTGTGAAGCATTAGTCTCCAAAGGCTTGGCCCTTGGACATCTACGCAGTAAGTGGCCATATTCATGACACAACCGACATCTAAAGGGTAAGGTCTCATAATCAAGTTGTTGAACCCATGAGTGAGAGCCTGCACTCACTTCAAGAGAATCTGGCAAAGGTTTACTTAAATCAATTTCCACACAGAATCGAGCAAATGTCATTACCTTTTTGAACTGCGTCTGCTGCGACGAACCAACGGGTTTACCAAGCATTGAGGCAAGAAGATGCAGAACATCTTCACGCCAGCACTCGACCGGTAGCCTTGGCAATCTGACCCAGACTGGAACTCGACTAGGAATCTCCTCGGCCTGATTGAATCCCGCATGCCATGGCTTGATAAACAAGCCCACCTGATTGTAAAAATAAGGGCCTCCTTCAAAAACCTTGATCCTATTTGCCATGCAATCAAATGTGACCATGAAATAGTTATTGGCTAGGAGCCGAATTTCCATCTCTCCTACCGGCATCCAAGTCCTCCTGGCCCAGGACTCCAAAAATTGCAACGAAATTTTCAAATCCAAAAATTTGCAGTACAATGAATGGCGTGAGTAGTACTCAATATCTTTAGCGAGCATCTCCATCGGGATCACCACATTCGGCCTCTCTTTACACCTTTCGAGGCATCCGTTAATCTTGGGTACACGAAACCCTCCTGATGAACCAACCTCATTCTTCTCCAAATTCTGAGAAAATAAACTATTATCATGAAGACGAGCCCCCGAAGGAAAGGGATTCGAGCCAAGAGCGGCACGAAAATCCAGCTTAGTTCCCTCCCCTGAAGGTTCCCCAAGCTCCATTGGGGAAAGGAAGAGGCACTACCCAGACCCACACCCTTCAGCTAAAAGCACACCACTGACCACTTGGCAAAACCCCACACCAAGCCAGCTCCAACCCCAGACAAAGCTCCACACCCCATACCAAACCCCACCTTCCACCAAGCAAGCAAATCCGACACCCTACACTCCCCAACCACGGCCAAAAGCCTGGCCACACGCACCAAACACCAGAGAAAAGGGAAGGAGAATGGCCGCGGGCAAAAGAGACCCCCAACCACCGAACGCCCCCCAACCCCACCCACTAAAACACCAGAAGAAACGCCCCCCTAGCACGCATGCAACACCCCACCCACTCAGCGCAGAGACAGAAAAAAGCAGGAAAAGAGCTAGGGCGTGGGTGCCCTAGCTCTGCAGACGAAGAGCAGCGCCGCAGCCATCCTCAACTTTTTCACCAGACCAATTTTTTTTTGGAGTTCAATATTTATTCATTTAAATATTTTTAAATATTTTCACTTTGGAGTTTATAAATGTTTTCACTTTAAATATTTAATATTTAATATTTATATATTTTATAATATATGTATTTTATTAAGTATTAATATATTTATATATAAATATATATATATTTTCCTGACATTACCATCGTAATATATATATATATATATATATATATATATATATGCATATATTAACTTAACATTAATACATATATTCTATGCTTTATAAAATATATAAATATATAAATATTTACACATTTATTTATGTATTTATGTATATATCATAAATTATAATCACATTATTGATATATACATTTACACATACATATATATTTAAATTTCCTAGACAATAATATTAAAATATTATTTTCACCACAGATATTAGGCGGGGTGTGTACGTATATACATGTGTATAACCATATATACTCTTGTGTATACGTATGTATGCGTATATACATGTCGACACATGCGTATGAGCACATCCATCTGCTTAACGCACGTATGTATCGATATGTCTATACATTTAGATACGTGTACACAATGTATACATGTGTATACGTACCCACTCAACCTTTAACACATATCTATCACATCGTTCATACAAGGAGTCACAGTATAGTAAGTCTGACATTCAAACAATCATAACTCATAAAGCACAAGGAAGTAAATCAAACTCCTAAAACCTATGGATGACTTATCAAGACTAACTTATCTGACTTGGTTCCTCTATACCCTTCATGATGTGTGTGTGTATGCTCAACTGATTAACATTACCGGTTAAACGACCAATACCCCTCTCCCAAGTGATATTTCCTCTCTGACTGGAGGACTGGTTCTCATACCTGCATTCACAGTTATAAACTCACGGCAGTCAAATGCTCACAAAAATAGCAGTATATATGAATTCTGTAAGATATAACAACATCACACATTAACTTCATAATGCACTTTTTCACCATGATTAACATCAATTAAACAACATAAGAATGAGACAATCATTAATGTATAAAAAATCATATTGATAACAAGGTGCATCATATCTTTATTCATTCATAAAACTGTCTTTACAAACACATAATCCTTATCCAATACTAATAGCCTAGTAGCTATACAATCGGGGTGTAACACAAAATACCAATTGATGAATTATCTTATTAGGAGAACAAAGATCTCCAAAGATAGATTTAAAGCAGCAGTTAACTTGATGCTTTTTCCGAGTTTTCCTGCTATTTTTGTCTCATGCTTATCTATTCTTTGTGAGAGAGAAATGAATCAAGTTGTAATAGTTGGCACTTTCCCTGTTTTTTGCTTTTAGTAGGTTATTAGATAGTTGTCATGTTTTAGTTTTAGAAATAAAGCTTGCGAGTTGGCAAGTCTTGGTTGTAAAAGCAAGGAGATTTTAGGGTTCCCTAATCCTCGCTAGTGTATAAATAAGGGCAGCCTTGCTCATTTTTTCTTTGACTGTTATTGTGATAGCAAATTGCTGAGCCTACTTTTGCTTGCAAGTTGTTATTCAATGTTTGTTCACTTAGTGTAAGAGCAAGCTTGCATGCTTGCCTTTTGTTGCAAGATATTGTTCAGTTTATGTGTTTTGTGTCAAGTGTATTCTAGTTGATCGCTAAATTGTAAGCCTATTATTGCTACAATCTTGTTGTCCCAAAAGTGTAATCTTTGTTATTTGAAATTTGAGAAAAGGAATCTTATGCTTTGCTACTTTGATCTACTATCTCAAGTTTCCGTTTTATGTGTTATGCTTATATAATCTTTATTTCAGCTTGCATTGAAAAGTACAATGAGTCTTCAGGTGTATGTTGGAAGAGAGTTTGTTTAAGTATCTTTGTCAAGATCATTCCTTGTTTACTTTTAACTCTCAAGCTCTGAGTTTACTTGAGTTGTTAAAAGCATCATTAGAGTAGGCGTAGTCGTAGTTGAAATTCAAAAAGAGAAAATCTCAGCTACGATGCTAGAGTTTTATAACCTTGTGCTCTTAGCCGAGAACAAAATGATTGGCAAATTAGTTTTAGTTTACTTTCTTTAAGCAACATCAGCAAAGAGGGAGCTTCCCCTCCTAATTTGGGGAGCAGTTAATCTATGCATAGCTGTCTATTTCTAATCCGCATACTAGAGGTGCGAATTGAATCGCCAACAAATCATAACAATGAACATTGATAAAGTTGCAAATGTAATCACTAATCATATTGACATATACATTATAGAGTCGAACAAATTACTACTACAAGTACTTAATTGCTTCCATAATTCATGTCAAATAGTCAATGTGCATATGATATAAAATTTTAAAAATAAATGCCCAAAGGCTACAAGTTTGCACTACAAATATCAAAATGACAAAGTCACAAATCTCCAAAACATAGTAATAGAAAGTATGATGGCTGCCTCTACTTGGCATCTGCCAACATTGCATCAAAATCAGACCCAGAGTCTGAGTCATTGCCAATATGAGTATGAGAGGTTGGCTCATCTAATGGAACTCCAACCAATCCCTCTCGTGTCTCCTCCTCATCAATTTGGGCGGCGCCCTTTGGATCAACATTTCTCTGTAACGCTGGAGACTGTCGATAATCAAGAGTTTGACGATCTTGGAGTCGCAAAGCGCTATGCACAACCACTAATTTCTTTGCTCGTCTAGAGGTTAGCCTATTCCTCTTGATAGAGTGAATAAAGCTGTATGTTGACCAATTACTCTTTGCAGCAGAAGAACTAGCAATTTGTGAAAGGAGACAAAAACTAAATTAGTGATTTACTAATTAGGACATTCAATTATGATTATATAAATGTTCGACACTAATCAAATCAATAAATTATGTTAATGTATTACCTTTGAAAGGAGGTGAATAGCAAGTGTCCTCAATTGTGGTGCATCCTTCCCATGTCATAACCATCATCCAATAGGATCCCTTTGAGCTAGTGTAGTTCTATCTACCTTGGCCTCTAGTTTGCTGAATGTTGGACCACGAAGATTATAAAAGTCAATCCATTGTGTATAAAGTAGACTCGCCTCCTCAATTGAATACATTTTTGCAAGGGCCCTCATAAACCCATCTTTCACCTCATCGCCATCACAAGGAGGCATCCTGCTAGCCCTTGGTACATACCATTTGTGATTAAGAACAAAGGCTGCCATATGAAGTGGGGTGTTCATAGTGTTCCACGATCGCATCACAATGGGCTTAATTTCTTGCTCATATAATCCCGAATTAGGATCCCTATCATAAATTGCTTTCTTCATTCTTCCAAGCATGGAGTCAAATGTTTCATAAATCTCTCCAAGACTTGGAGAGTCTATATCAACATATCTTATGACATCCACAACTGGTGAAATGATGGAGCAAATATATTTGCAAACAAAAATTTGAAGAAAGACAAATTAGAACTTAGAAGATCACAAAATATTAATAATAAAATCATTATATATATATATATATATATATATATATATATATATATATATATATATATATAAAATCAACAATCAATAACAATTTTTTTACCTCACATTGGACCACCAAGTATCATCAAGAATTTTTTGTTTGATGCTTCTCCCTTCTACAGTGCCTTCCATAGACCATCTATTCCACTCTGAATTAACCATCATCAATTGTAGAGCTTCCTGCACCTCAAGCATCCTCTCTAACAAAATAAAGTAGGTAGCATACCTTGTCTCTACAGGCTTGAGAAACTCCTTTGAAAATGTCCTAAGGAGAGCAAGTGAGATGTGATGGTTGCAAATAAACATCTAAATGTCTCTTAGCCTCTACAACCACCTAGTGCACCCAATCTATCTTCCCTATGTCTTTCAATGCGTTGTTCAACGCATGAACAGAACAAGGGGTCCAAAAAATGTGCTTGTAAGCACTCTCAACCATCAAACCTGCTAATTTGCACACACGTGCTGAATTAGTGACCACCTGCACAACATTGGCTGCCCCAACCTCCTCTATGGCATCTCTCAAAATATGAAATTGGAATTCTGCATTGTTGCGCTTCCCAGAACAATCAATGGCTCTAAGGAAATACGAACCAGTTGTACATGTGACTATGATGTTGATAAGTGGCCGATGTCTAATATCGGTCCACTCATCCATGATAATAGAGCAGCCCGTCCTAATCCAACATTGTCTCATGTCCTCCATCACCTCAATCACCTTAGAATATTCTTTGTCAAGGAGTGTAGTGCGTAGTTTATTTTCTCCAGGGTAGGTGAATGAGGTACCAAGAGCTGCCACATCTTTAAACATTTGTTTGAAGTAGGGAGAACGTGCCACATTGAATGGGATGGCATGGGCATAGAAAAATTTGGCAATGGAGGACTCTGCCACATCTCGTGCTTGCACATTGAACATACTTGCAACTGTATTTTGCTTCTCACTAGAAGTACTATCCTTCCTCTTCACTTTTGTGGAAACATGAACACCACCCGCACCACTACTACCACTACCAACACTAGGACGCGTCCCTGGACTTTTGCCCCCCGTACTCGTACTTGTACCCGAGACGTTTTTCACATTTCTGATTTTATTTTCTGCTCTTAAACAAATAATTAAAGTGAACATACAATTGCCCAAACATGACAAATAAACATGCCAAATGATGCTACCAATTGATATTCATATCTGTTAATTTGTGTGAACAGATTAAATACGGAGAGAATTAAAACATAAATCAGACAAGATAACACAGCATATACCCTAGGAAAACCCTCCTCTTGAGGGAGAAAAAACCCAGCAACAAAGATCTCTCTTACTTATAATGCAACAGTGGCAGTCTTTACAAGATACAATGAGGTCTTAACACCAGACCAATATACAGTATCAAAGAAAATTTAACAAAGACAAATAGAAGCCTTCAGATCACACCTGGTAAAGGCAGCAAACAGAGATGACAAAGTTCGCTTATCTCTCTAACAGTCTAGCACTTGACGATGTCACTGATTAGATGAGTTCAATGATAAATTTTTGAGTAAATACTCACTTAACAGCTTTGCCAACCTGATGAACCTCAATTTCAGCTCGCAGTGGAAGACAGCCAGAGATTTGACTTAAGCTTCAGTATGACTCAAATCAGTAAGTTCGCTGATCACCCTTGAATGGATTCGCCCTGGACTCAGCAGTGTACGCACTCAGAAATATATATGATCTGTGTCTTTAATGATTTCCACAAAGGTCAGACCACTGGATTCGTTCTGAAGTGATGGTAATATTCGCTTTGATGAATTTACTGGATTCGCACTTTAGATCTACAGTTGAATTCGGCTTTAGAACAACTTGTGTGAATGATCAGACTGCCCTTCGATGCTTAGCATGAATGAATTATGTTGAATATATATGCCAGTGAAAGAGACGCATCCCATCATGTATGTCGGCCTTCATAAAGATTTCACTCCTCTTCACAAGAGGTCGGCCATCTTGAGATAAACATTAATGTTCTTAATGATAGACGGCTTTGATTTAAATGTATTCTAATTAACTTTTATGTCGGCCATGAGCATAATGATAATGAGCATAAATTAAATAGCCTACGGCTATCTTTAATTTATGTCTTCAATAAAAATACTAAGCTAGAAGGAGCTACCGACGCTGCTAATGCATCAACACTCCCTCTCAGCTAGGGAGAGAACTTCTAGCTGCACAAACATCTCAATATGACATCCATTACCCATCATTCCTTGCAATCAGATGTAAGGAGAGAAGTATCACCTCAATGTGATAACGAAAATTATGGCTACATCCATGTATAGAGATGAGCTTATCACCTCATCGTGAAAGCATATCACCTTAATGTGATATAATGGATACACCTCATGTGTGGTATGCACAAGTGTTCATCACTTGCGTGATGTTGTCATGGAGTCACACACATGACATCCACCATGACTCAGCTCAGCGGGTGGAAACGAGGGCTTTCACCTCAAATTCTTCCGTCGCAGAAGAAGATGCAATAGTAAGTACGAGTGTTCATCACTTGCGTGATGTTGTCACCTCATTGTGACTTTCACCATGGCTCTCCCAGAGGGTGAAACACAAGTACATCATATGTCATGGAGTCGCACACATGACATCCACCATGACTCTCTCAGAGGGTGGAAACAAGGGCTTTCACCTCAAATTCTTCCGTCACAGAAGAAAATGCATTAACAAGGGATTTCACCTCGAACTTCTCTCACAGAGAAGAACTCATTAAGCAAGGCTCACTGATACTGAGACTCATACTCAGTCAAGGCTGGATTCTCCACCATACCAAGCTTGTCTCGAGAGTGTACAAGCTTTTATCCTGGTGAGAAATTGGGTGAGAATATCTGCCATCTGCTCATCAGTGATGATGTATCTCAACTGTACAGCCTTCAGTAGTACTGCTTCTTGAGCTAACTCACAGGCTGTAGTGTACTTGGCCTTCTCTGTATGCAGTGTTACAGAAGACTGCTTTCTTCTTCATAGCGGAACTCAGCTGAAGCAATCACTAGAGGTTCCCTTCTGGTCTGTAGCACAATCATCTGCTAAAGCTTTAGTTGGCTCCCTCTGAATCTTTGACCTTGCGATGCTGTGACCTTTACTTCTTCTCAGTAAGGTACATAACTCCCTCTTGATTTCTGCTTTAGAACTCCCCAAGAAGTCTCTCATCACTTTTCGGCTTCTAGCTGTTCACAAAGCATTTAGAGAGAGGTTACCAATTGTTTTTGATTTTCAAGACTAGAATCATACAGTTTTGCTATCTCAATTTAGTATGAACACATGGGAATTTATGGCTAATGTTAGAACATGAATAATCAAATCATTCTAAGAGAAATCAAGCTAAAGGGATAAAGGAACTTATCTCTATCATATTTGATATAGCTTCTTCGTTCATCCATTTGTTTGCTCCTCTTGAGAGTGCCTAACTCTGCACAATAAAAGAATAATCTGCACAGCTGCAGACTTCTTGAATGCATAAATGGTTAGCATGTAGAATCAACTCTCCCAAGAGTTCAAGATTCTATCACAACACATGCATAGGAGAAGGGTATCGATGTGATCAACCTATCACAACGAAAGGATACCAATCTCTTATCTTTTGCTGATTTTATCTCAAGGACATACCTCAAAGGATTTACATGAAGTCTAGATCAACTCACAATAGAATATTCAAAGAATCACAAGTTAAGGGAAGTAACACACTCCTTAAGTATGCAATGTCCAAGATACAACAAATAAAGAATACTGTAAGATACTATGGTTTTAAGCACAGATCAACATGCAACTTTTACGATTTGAACACAGGCCCATAATTCAAAGTAGAAATTCTCTGGAGTCCTTTTGAGGAGAGGACTTATTTGCATCTGCAAATGAAGCATGCTGATTTGTCCTAGTTGGACAATCCTTGGCGAAGTGTCCAAACTCATCACACCTAAAGCATTGAATCTTGGACATATCCCTCTTCTTCTTGGATGGAGGTGCATTGTCATTTCCCTTGTCCCGATTTCTCTTGAAGAAGGTTTTCTTTCCATCTTTTTCCTTCTTCTTTGAGACATGCGAAGCAAGGACATGAATGTCTTCATTCTTTGAACTTTGACCGACTCCTCTTGCCACTAACCTTGATTCTTCTTGAATGCAATCAGATCTTAGGCGATCAAACTTAGGCAGTTTTGATCTTGCACTGATTCCTTGAATGAAGGATTCCCAAGACAAAGGCAGCCCATTGAGGGCGAGCATGGTTAAGTCCTTATCATCAACTATATACCCAATTGTAGAGAGCTGGTCTCTCAAGTTTGAGATCCTCATAAAGTATGCAGTAACTGACTCTCCCTTTGCCATCTTTACATGATGCAATTGATGCTTCAGTGCAAGGGCACGGCTGGTGTTGTTGACTTCATACATTTCTTCCAAGGTCTTGAGCATATCTCTTGCTGTCTTCAACTTAGAAATGATAGGAACAATATGATCCTTGACTGAGTCAACCAGAATCTTCATTGCCTTGATGTCTTTCTTCAGCCACTCCTTCTTTTCTTCTGCCTCCTCAGGTTCAGAAATACTAGGCTCCAAGAGGTTGCCCAAATCATTTTCACGCAAGGCGAGCATGATCGTGAATCTCCATGAAGTGAAATTAATTGCACCTTCAAGTCTGTCTTCAACCTTCAAACCATTTACCATCTTGGCTGAGTAGGATGAGTGAACAACAGAAAGATGCTGATTTGTAATAATCTGTTCACGATCCTCAAACCTGCTCTGATACCATGTTAATTTGTGTGAACAGATTAAATACGGAGAGAATTAAAACATAAATCAGACAAGATAACACAACATATACCCTGGGAAAACCCTCCTCTTGAGGGAGAAAAAACCCAGCAACAAAGATCTCTCTTACTTATAATGCAACAGTGGCAGTCTTTACAAGATACAATGAGGTCTTAACACCAGACCAATATACAGTATCAAAGAAAATTTAACAAAGACAAATAGAAGCCTTCAGATCACACCTGGTAAAGGCAGCAAACAGAGATGACAAAGTTCGCTTATCTCTCTAACAGTCTAGCACTTGACGATGTCACTGATTAGATGAGTTCAATGATAAATTTTTGAGTAAATACTCACTTAACAGCTTTGCCAACCTGATGAACCTCAATTTCAGCTCGCAGTGGAAGACAGCCAGAGATTTGACTTAAGCTTCAGTATGACTCAAATCAGTAAGTTCGCTGATCACCCTTGAATGGATTCGCCCTGGACTCAGCAGTGTACGCACTCAGAAATATATATGATCTGTGTCTTTAATGATTTCCACAAAGGTCAGACCACTGGATTCGTTCTGAAGTGATGGTAATATTCGCTTTGATGAATTTACTGGATTCGCACTTTAGATCAACAGTTGAATTCGGCTTTAGAACAACTTGTGTGAATGATCAGACTGCCCTTCGATGCTTAGCATGAATGAATTATGTTGAATATATATGCCAGTGAAAGAGACGCATCCCATCATGTATGTCGGCCTTCATAAAGATTTCACTCCTCTTCACAAGAGGTCGGCCATCTTGAGATAAACATTAATGTTCTTAATGATAGACGGCTTTGATTTAAATGTATTCTAATTAACTTTTATGTCGGCCATGAGCATAATGATAATGAGCATAAATTAAATAGCCTACGGCTATCTTTAATTTATGTCTTCAATAAAAATACTAAGCTAGAAGGAGCTACCGACGCTGCTAATGCATCAACACTTTTACTCATGGCGAGGGAAAGTCTAGGGAGGCTCATGCATAAAACAATGATGAAAGGTAGCTTGAAAGGTTTAAAACCCTCTTCGAAAAATTTGCCATGTTCACACCAACAATTTGTGGACGATACGATGCTTATGGGAAGTGCTTCTATTGGTGAAGCCAGAGCTATAAAGAGTTGTCTTGTTCTTTATGAGGAGGGCTCAGGGCAAAAAATTAATAGGGCCAAAATTTCCCTCTATTTTTTCAATACCCCTAAGCACAGAAAGAGGAAGATTGCAAATATTTTAGGCTGTGGTGTTAATTCCCTTCCTTCAACTTACTTGGGTCTTCCTTTAGGGTCAAAACCTCCAGAATATTTTTGGATCTCTCTTGTTGATAGGTTTAACAAGAAATTGGCTAGCTGGAAAGGGGCCCTTTTGAGTCAAGCTGGAAAAGTTTTGTTACTTAAGGCTTCTCTTCAGAATTTGCCTATCTACGCCCTTAGTTTGTTCAAGATCCTTGCTAAGTTTGCTGATATTATTGAAAAGATCTAGAAATGGTTTCTTTGGTCGGGGGTTGAGGAGAAGAAGAGGATTTTGTTGGTGGCCTAGGAGAGTGTGTGCAAACCTAGGAAGTTTGGAGGCCTAGGTTTGAGGAATATTAGAGTGTTTAATAAAGCTCTTCTTGCGAAGCAAGTTTGGAGAACTTTTGCGGATACTCGGGAATGGAATACTATTTGGCGTAGTAAATACTTGCGGGAGGTTGAATCCTTTCAAGACTTTCCCAACTCTCAAAACCTTCCCTTTGGTTCTTCTCTATGGAACAATACCATTAAAGCCATGAACTTGGTTGGTAAAGAAGCTTTTTGGATGGTGGGTGATGGTAAGAAAATTCGGTTCTAGGAAGATAAGTGGATTGGTAATGAGTGTCTTTGCAATATTCCGACCTATGGAATTCATATGGAGGATTGCAAGTCTAGGTTTGGCTGGTTGGTTGGGGATTATTGGAGGAATAATTAGTGGGTTGAGATTTCTTCAATTAGTCAAGACCTCCAACCTCTGCAGGCCCTTC
>VDFB02105785.1:501507555-501567050 GCA_007258455.2 Sequoia sempervirens | reverse complement strand
GGTAGTGAGTCTTATTTCATCATCATATTATGAAGTGTGTTCTCATTAGAGATATTTGGAGCTTTTCCCCTCAAAATGGCTTTTTTTCTCAATTATTATCAAATATTTGTAAAATATTTCATATCATATTACTCTATTGTGCAAGTTATTTGATTACAAGAAGTATTTATCCTAAATGGCCTTCAACTATGAATGCATGCCTTCAACAATATAAGATGCATAATTAAAACCCTTGTTTAAATCCTTATGTTGCACATCAACAAAAAACATCATCATGTACAATGACATTTGAACCTTGCAATCCTCACCTAAAACATGAAACAAAGTATAGTAAGTGTTGACAAAATAGTCCTCAAAGATGTCATAGTTGAAAGGTTCAACTTCATCCTTTATGAACTTGACAATTTTTCATTTTGAATCTCTTCTCCCTTGTTGTGGTAACCATATAACTCTATAGCTATGCTTGTCTTGGAATAATTCTTTATTAAGTGTACCAAAGTCAATAGGCACATTTAATATGACATTGAGGTTGAAAACCTTAGTGATATAGTGTTTGTTTAGGTGCAAAAGAACACCCCCATGTCTATTTTGATAATTCTATTTTTTTCATCATATCTCTTAGCAATAGCTCTGATGAGGTCAGCATTCACAAAAAAAATGGGAATTACCAACTTCCCAAATTCATACATCACAAATTGGAAATAAGCCTATCTAATTGTCTCCTTCTATACCCATACTCAAATAAATTTCATCCTTTTTGAGGGATAGTAGCATTGTTGAACAATCCAAATAACTAAGAGGGGGGGTGAATTAGTTATCCCAAAACAAATTTCTTAACTTTAATTAATTTGCAGCCAACATAAATCAATCATATAATCAACAAACAAAAATGAACATGAAAGCTCAAATCAACACCTTGCACAATGAACACCGGAATTTACGTGGAAACCGAAGAAGGGAAAAACCACATAGAATGCTAATTCTCAATTATAAAGCATTAGTTAAGGTGACACCGGTTAAGGTGATTTTTACAAAGGCTCACTGCCAAAATGCTCACTATAGGGTGGCTCATTGCCCAAATACAAAACAACATATTACAAAGATAGTCTCACTAACAAAAGTGAACTGATGAAATTGCATTTACATATGCATGAGTTCAGTTCCGATTAAGAACATAATATATGTTTGCATTAAATTTGATCAAAAACTTTTGCACAACTTTTTTGCACAAACTCTGCAAAACAGATTACTTCTTCCTTCACACCCTTTTATCTGTTCACACACATCATAATCCACTCTTCATCATTTCATCGAACAAAAACAACCTTTACTTATACCATTACATGCCTTCATAATCTCTCAAGTCAGCCAAACATGATGTCTTCATAGTCTTCCAAGTCGGCCATATATAATTTGAATTAGATCACCACAAAACATGTTGGCATGGGGAACAACCTTGAGATATTCAATAAGGCCTTGCATGCTAGCACCGAACCCAAAAGATAGGACGCACAAAAAGATCTTCTTACCACATTGCCAAGGGACCCATGAATAGGTCATATATAATTATCGAAAGATAGCAAACTTTACATCAAATTAAATATATTCCGGAGCCGATGAGAACACCACAACCAAGACCAAATCTTGATTATCATCAACTTTAGTGTCAACTAGAGAACCATAGTTTGACATACAAAAAATTGCATCATGCTACATGAAGTTTTAGATAGCAAGGTTACCCAGAGTAAGCTTTGAGAACAATTTCCACTATCAAAAGATTAGACTTCATTATACTGCATTGACTGAATTCAACAGATGTCCCAAAAAGAAGTAATTCCATATCCTGATCAAGGATAATATCCACACTATGTAACATCATAACACCTCAATAGGATAGATCAAGGTTGTACATCATCTGTAGCACAAGCTTCCAGATCCAAGGTTTTGAAATCAATGACAACAATGCTAAATCATCTTCAACAACTTCTCAACAAGCATCCCTAACACTGCCAACCCTATCAACAAATTTGTTTGTGTCTATCCTAGTGCCTTGAGCATTCTTGGCTTATTTTGATGATTTGGACAACTATTTTAACAAATCTTCCTCTATATTCCTTTTAAATAAGCTTTTGAAGATGATTGACTCATTTTGAAGGTTTTACAGAGCAAACTAGGGTTTCTAAGGTTTCTATACCAGGGTTTGTTACTTAAGTATGAAAATTTTTACAATATATCTTGAAAATCCCTATTCATGCAATTCTTGTAAGTATACTAGAGAATGCAATTCAAAATAAATAATAAACTTTACTCACCCATTTGCATGCTTAGATACCATAATTTTAATTCATGATAAAATTGTAGAAGATGTTCCAAGACTTTGGAATTTGTCCTAAAAAATTCTCGATAACTTTTAGCAATAATGAATTACTTTATGAAAATTTACATATAGTGGTGATAGGAAATATTATATTATTGCAATTAAGGAAAACAAATGGAATGAATGCCTATATGTATCCATTTTTCCAAGTTATAAAAATGGTTGTTGATCAAAATATGGTGTGGATAATCAACAACCATCACATTTGCTCAACACATTGCAAAAGGAATTTGAAAATCCTTTGTTGAAGTTGTGATGCACTATATCCATGTGACACAATCAGGAGACACCAACTATTGAGTATTTTCAAACTAGAGTAAGACACATGGAAGAAGAGAATACCATCACATTCTTGAGAAACTTTGAGTTGATAGAAACTACTATGAACTAAGAATTTTGTGACCAAATAAGAAACAACCATGTGTAAAGTGTTTTTTTCATTTAAGTGAGTGTGGTATCACAACTTTGGGTAGCTTTTGGAAGATTTAAATTATGATGTGAAGAGAGCATGCATTTGAATGAGGTGAAGACAAGTGTCAATCTATCGGGCTATCAAACTTTAAGAAAAGTGTGACAAACATGAAATTGTGATGTGAAGGAAATTTACAACCAAATAAGAGGTTGAAGATGACATTAAATAGTAGCATCACAACTTTCATTTGCAATAGAAGACATAAAATCATGATGTATTAATTGAACATGGCGTACAATTAGAAAATGATTCATAATCCAATAGCGAGGATCACGTTAATGGGTGCTCAAAAGGTAACTTAAGTGTTTTTAGAAGCACATGGGGTAATTATCGATAAGCAATTATTAGGGAATGGGGCTGGTTATTGAATGAATATAAAGGCATGAGGTAGTCACTTAATTTATTTTGAATGGGCTACAACAAGTCAACTTCAAAATAGAAGAAAAGAAACAATGCCATGTGAACACCTAGGGTTTTAGACTAAAATAAATTCAACATAAATAATCAAAGGAAAAACCCAAGGAATTGGCTTAGTTCCACCAATGTGTGTCTCTTTTTGTTTCTATCACTTCTTTTTTCATCTTTTTTTTTTTAACTCTTTTTTTGTATCTACTCTTATTTTTTCATATATTACACTACCACAATCATCTTCATCCTTCATATGATGGTGTGCTAGTGGCATTGTGACTCCTAGCTTACTACACCATTTTTTGTTTCTTTTCTTTCATTTTTCTTCAACTTTGAATTTATGTTTGTTTGTTGCTTCTATTTCTAGTATTCTATATGTCAAACCATCATGTTCACCCTCATCCTTCATATGATAGCATGCTAACAACAATGTATCTCTTAGATCACTATGTTATTTGCAACTTTTGTAATTGTGTATCAATCATTATGGCCATATCATATTGTTATCATGATTCATCATATCATGATGCACAATATTAAGTGCTACAAAAAAAAGGGTTTATCCTTGTATTTGATATTACTATTCAATATAATTTATCCATCATCCATTCTACCGTTGACCTGAGCATTCCTCCTTATTCCACATTATGTGTCATTATAGTTACATTACATCATTGTGAGATTTCATCATCCAACATGTATATCCATGCAATCTAAAATATTATCATTAAATCATCTTAGTAACATCAATCCATATGCCCAATCCTCGTGCATAACCAAATCTATATCCATAGAATGCAATCATCCCAACATGATTTCTCTTAAGTCATCTCTTATCCTTTATAACAAATCTTTTTCTCATTATTTGTCTTTTCAAGGGACCTCTTGGGCTCCATTTTCACAAAAACTCTCCTAAGGTGGCATCACTTCCATCATCACCCCTAAGAAACTAAGGCAACTTGCCACCGAAACTTCACTCCCATCCTAATTTTTATTCTTCTTTCACACAATGCCACTTAGTTGTGACATTGTATTAAAGAGGGGAAAAATGTAGACATATAAATATTTCCCTAGTGTACCTATCACCAATCAACCAAATAAATCACCTAGATAAGTCCCCTCCACCTAAGGTCTCCCATACTTAACTAAATAATCTTATTATTTAATTATCCCATTTTTCCATCTCACCTCACATAAATAAACAAATAAATAACTACCATATCACACCTATTTTCCACCTCACACATTGCTAAAATAATTAAATATTATTATTATTTAATCATGGCTATATTCCCTCAACCTATTCCAAGAATAAAAGATACCTAAGAACACTTGTCCTTATGGTTCCAATGTTCTCTCCACCAAATCCATGAATACAGGCCTCCTAGATGTGCATGTACCTTATCTCTCTCATGGTTACAACCACTTACCAAATTTTGTCAGTGCTTCCTAACCATCCACATTCCAACAACCTCCATCTCAACCCTCTATTATCTTCTTGATTCTAAGGAAATCATTTTAATCATCCTCCAATGTTGATCTCTACATCAGATCTCAACCATCCATTGCCTCTCCAAAAAGTTTATAAATTAAGGCACCCTCTCATCCATTTGGGATCCATCAACTTTGAGCTAAGTACATGTTGTAAAATCAGGTAGTCTTCAAGCAAAGGAGCATCCACATATCAACAATCACTTGGAGAAAATCATTCAACAATGGATTCATTGGTAAATTTTGAGTTTATTTGCATATATTATTGTGTTGTTCTCTTCTTTTGAGCTCTATCTAAAGGTTTTTTCTTGATTTGAATAGGAACTTGCATGATAGTTTGTTCTATTTGCATTTTCAAATAATTGATATTACATTTTGGTGATTTTTTTGGGATTTGTACACTTATCTAACTGAATTTCATGTGTTTGAATCTTGTGGTTGGTTTTGAATAACTAATTTTTGCAAGAATTTAAGAGGTTTCATGGATAAACTTTTTATAGGTGCATATGGGAGAAAAACAAGGTGCATGGTTGCATCTAAAGTAGCTAAGAAATAACATATTTCAATATTGTTTTTAGACCCAACTACTTCATCTATGCTGGTTGATTGCTAATTTCTTTGATTACTTAATCAACCTATATAATTAAAAATAAACAAATTATTTATTTTCCTTATATGTGTTATCCTTGTGTTGTAATATACCTTTTTTTTTATTAGTGAACTCTTTTGACTGGAGCTATGAACCAGTGAGGCTACATTTGGGGGACCTCATCCTAGCATTGGATGCTCTACACAACTATCACTCCCACGAGTGTGGTAGCCTAGTAGGGGCACAAATCCTGTGAGCACACCAGCCCAACGAGGGAGTGGGCCCTAGACATAAGTGCCTGCCACTCTTGCAAGCACACCAACCCAACAAGGGAGTGGGCGGGCCCTAGACACAAGTTTTTGGTACGACGACAAGCTCCTCCTCTTCATCAGGGAAATATTCAATGGTTGGTCCAATCACGGGCTTTCCTCCCTCTTTTTGGCCTCAGGGCACAATCTTCCTCCTTCGTTGGCCTAGGGCGATCTTCAATGCTGGTCCAAATCTGTCAATAGTAGCAACAATGCTACGGGTCAAGTTCAAAGACTTGAACCCTGGTGGCCACAATAACAACACCACCATTCATCCAATGCACCACAAGCTCGTGCCCTTGTGTTGTAATATACTTAAGGATATGATATTATAGTGTATTACATGGTAATAAATAAGGTTTAGAGTGCATATACTCTATAAGTCATCCAAATAGTTAAATATAATAAATATATTTATTCCACATGTGTGGGTAAGTGGTAATGGTAGGTAGTTGGGTAGTATACAATGTAGGCAAGAAACCCATATAAAAGAGGTGAATACTATTGCATGCATTTGTATCTCATATTAAGATATAGTGTGGAGTGGCTTCCTTCCAATAAGGAGAATTGTATGGTGTTTCCCTACCTCAAGGGTTTGATTTATATTTTATATCCATTTGATTATTTCTATTATTGAGTTGTGGAATCTATCTCCCATTGTTTGGAGCAATCATATTATTCTATGTGATGGTTTTAACACAAGTATTTGGGATGATAAAAAAATATGGAGTGATTGGAAATCACTCTTGTTTGGTTGACTAAAAACCTATCTTATTTGCTTTATATTCTAAATTTGGCCTTTTTAAATTAAGCCATATTTACTGCACTCCTCTTTCCTCATGTCTTCTATTGTATTATCCCACAATTGAGATTATGTTTTGTTACATCATGCTTTTCATTATCATTTTACCTTCTATATATTAAGTCTTATGTGTTGTCTCTTGAGTTGTGCACCTTCCACATGTTTTTTGGGTATATGATAGATGCACTTTTCCCCCATGTTGGGGAATCCTCTTTATGTCACTTATCTTATATTCTTTAATGATGTTCATTTGGATATAAAATATGATTATCCCATGCTTACATCTTATATGATATAATTATTAAATGCTTACATGCCTACACTTTACATGACATTTAGCTATGCTTACATGTTCTTATCTAGAACACTTTGGCAATTAGTGCTTGGCCCTTATCAATGGAGATAACCTTAAGGAACACCTTATAGTTTTTCTTAGATGCTCTTGCATGATTATATATTTTTATCTTATCTCATTGTTGACACACATTAATATCTATGATCTTGTTACATGATTATCAAGCTTACATAATCATGTCTTTCCACACATTACTTGTTCCCCTCTCCTCCAATTCTCTACATCATTCACATGCAATCAATTAGAGGGGGCATATAATATCACTAACATTATTTCATGATTATGATGACTCCTTCATAACCCTCCAATACTTTCTTATGGTTGGAATGACTCCTTCCTAGACCCACAATACTTTCCTATGGTTATGAAAGCTCATTCATAACCCCCCAATACTTTCTTATGGTTATAGTGGCTCCTTCCTAGACCCACAACACTTTCCAATGGTTATGATGGCTTCTTCAAATACTACACTTTATTTTGGTTTAAACTGGTCCACTTGTGATCTTACATTCACTCTTTTACATTTGCACATTGATTATTGGCATTGCTAAGTTGTTGTACATTCTTATTTTATAATTTTATTAGATGTTATCCATAAAATTCAGTGGTTGTAAGATTATAGATGGAATTATCATTACAAGGAGCATGCGTGGATTGTCATCCATATCCACATCTTTTTTATCGATGTCTAACATTTACTTTCATGTTGACTATCTGTTTACTTTAATAAGTATGATTTATATTAGTTTTTTTTCTTTGAGGGGTAAACACTTTTGACCCAAAGCTATGAATCGGTGAGGTCACAAACGGGGGACCTCATCCCCAATATAAATTCTCAACAATTACACTTTAATGGGGTTTGAACCTTGATGGAAAGAATAACAACACAACAACTCAACCATCACACCATGCCACTATTGGCGTATGATTTATATTAGTTTACATGTAAATCAAAATGGAATAAAATTTTAAGGGTGCAAAGTGCATTCTTAATATTTTCCCATTTATTTTGGACTCACTTTGACCCTTTATTCTAATGCAATGATCAATTGTTTGAATGATAATTTATGTGCAAGAGTCATTTAACTTGTACCTTGTCTAGTTATGAGTCCTTAATCCTTAGTATTCTTTCTAGTCCTAGCTCAAAATCATAAGTGCAACACCAAATTAGTTTAAAATTGCACATGCATGATCAACCCTCTTTTTTCAAATCCAAACTAATCATGGATCTAAGCTAACTTTCCTCCAACTAGTAATTGCTCATTGATTCATTATGGAATATTCAAATTTATATGCTAAGGTGTTGTATAAAAGAACAAAGACTTAGTTAATTTCATCATCTAGTAACAATGCATTTACATATCACTTTGCAATATCTAGAGCATTGCATCACCATCTAAGATCATAAGGACGAATAAAGACATTTTTATTTACACTTGGTTTATCTTTGAAATTGTTCTAGATCATTAAATCAATAATTGATCAATGTCTAAGGTGGGAAGCTAGTCAAATTCCGCCCAACACTAGTTCCAATTTCTAAGCATTACCATTTCTAGTAGAGGTGGACACAATTTTGAAGACCTAAAGTGTAAATATCAAGGTCATAGTTCCAAGTTCAAACAACAAAAGCATAAGGGTTGAAGGTGCACAAATCAAAACCACAAGTGTGGGATTGAACTAGAATAGAGCATAAACTATTTCTTAGTCTATTAGAGCTTGACAATTGTAGGTCCAATCTAGTAGAAATTGACATATGATCGTAGAGCATCAGTTACAACAAAATATCCACTTGTTGCATTTCAAGTTAGTACCCTTTATTCTCTTTCCCAATTTTATGACATATTTGAATATTTTTTCTAAACCCTACTTTATTCAAAATAGTTGTGTATTAATTGCTTTGATTAACTAAACAACCTAGATAATTAGAAAATGAACTATTTCATTTCTTTCCAAATTTTTAACATTAAGTTGAAAATGATTTGTGCATATAATTATGTTGCTAGGCATAACTACAATAACAAGGGGGCTTGTAATGGAATGGGTAGATAAAAAAAACCTCTTCACATCAATACTCATTTACATATTAAACACACATTACGTCTAATTGTATATATATCTATATAAAAACTTCATAACCTAACATAAATATCTTAAATACATTTGACTAATTCTTTTAGAGAGATATCAACCTTGAAATACCTATATAACTTATAACACAAATCTAATATAAATATATAAAAAATATATCTCTCAACATCTTTTAAATATATTTAAAATATAAATATAATAATACTTAAAAAATACAAAAATATCATCATTAGGTTTTTAGTCTTTTGGTGAAGTTGAAAGTTTAGAATGAAACTACCAAGAATTAAGTTTTGTTAAGTGCAAGACCCTAACACCATAAAGAATGAGGTTGAAGTCTCTACATCATACAAAACGAAGTTGGGACTTCGACATCATAAAAAACGAGATTGAAATTATTCTTACCACAGATAAAATTCTTATTTACAAATTAAATAATTAAACAATTTAATAGATTTAATATAAAACCCTTTAAAAGAAATCAAAATATTTATCTTCCCACCCCAAAAAATAACCTAGAAGTAGAAGAATCCACCATCCTAACACTCATGCCTAAAAAACAATATTTCCTCGCATTACCTATAATTCAATTTCCACATAAAATTTCAAATTAGTGGTTTTTCAAATAATTTCAACCTCCATAGCGCCCACTGAAAACTTCCAGTTTCTCGTCAATAGACGGAACTCCTGTATTCAAAAACCGTATTTGACATCTATAGTATAAAAAAACCGAAAATGAAATTCTAACAGAGACAAAGATTATACCTTTTTACTCTCTCTATCCTCAGTCCTCTTATGTTCTTTACTTTCGCAGTCATCTTTTCGAACTGCATTCTATTCTTTTCAGTTTTGATCAATATAAAAAAAAATTATACCTTTTTACAGTTGAAAATCTTCTATACTCGCAGACCCCCACGAGAGATGATATACGCTCATTTCGTATAACGTCTTTACTAAGGCAGGACGATTATTCGAATCCCTGAAACATTGCCAACACATATTTCATGTGACATGTTAATAAATCGTCTTCCTGCAGGCATTACCTGCAGATATTTCTACAGGCAACTTGTGGCCATGTCTTGCAGCCTAAATTATCTGCCAACAGACGGACATGTCGGTTCACTTCACAAATACAGGGGAAATGTTAACACAAATAATGTTATACCACAACAGAAATTTTCTCGCGTCTATTCCACTACCATTTTCCGAAGCACAGAGCAGTTGAAGGTTTTTTTTGGGTCGTTGTTTCAAATAATCCTAAAACATAATTTTGGTTATAAATTAGTTTCTTTCGCCCTTCGCGAAATTTTTTGGAGACGACAAATTGAATGTCCGATTCGGGCTTTTGACAGAATGGAATTTCGCAAAGTGTTTTTCATTTTGGCGACCGTGCAGCTGACAGGAGATTAGCGGGGATTTGTAGAAAATACAGCGGTAAGATGATTTTTCCCGTTTCAACACAGGTGTTAAATTTTTTATTTAAATTCTTTCAAGTAACATAAATTCTTCAATAACTGTTATTTCATGGGAGGAGTTATTCTAAACTGAGTTTTAGTAAGCATTGCTAATTCTCACGGTTATTTTGACCTAAATATTTTGAACTTTGCATCAGTTAAGCTGTAACTAGAAATTTACCGTTCAATCTGCGTGTGTGCGTATCAAAAAATTAAAGCCGTAATTGGCTAATACTAAAACAAGTGTTTTACTGTTGAACAATTTATTGCAAAAGATATTGGGGAATAGTTTAGGTCGACAGTTCGATTGATTAACGCTTAGCTGAAACTGTTAAACTCCTTATTTACGTGCTTTATTAGTCTTCAGAACTTTACAGTCTAGTTCAAATCTAGTAATTTTAGCCTATTCTCTAAATACCTAAAGTGACGTGGGAAATTATTTTTCATAACTGAATATGGTATCTTAAATCCGTTAACTATTCTTCACAAATCACTTAAATTATGTATTTGTTAGCTGGCCTCACAATCTTTGAGTATTGTGTTAAGTTATTCTTCATAATTTATCAGGCTTGCATAAATTTAGTTATTTTCTGCTTAGGGTAAAGTCCCATGCAGGGGGGCTTCCTAAAAAATTTCAGTGGGTGTTGTTGAGATTTTTTAGGAATATTTTAAATCTGGTGGTCCCATGAATTTAATTTTGCAATTCAGCTTAAAAGTTTGAACTCCACAATTTAAGGAATAGACTGGAATACTTTGATAAAAATAAATAAATAAATAAAAATTCTCTCATTTTTTATTTTCTTTTAGGAATTTAAAATTTTATGTGATAGACAAGTGGCAAAAAAATTCCTGAGCTGTAGGGGCGATTTCTAGCCTCACCTCAATTTCACCCACTGAAATTTGCAGTCCTAAAAGGTAGGGGCTGCTATTTTTCCTGTAGCATAATTTTTTTTTGCTTCATGGGACGGCTTGCTCCATGAAAATAGATCCTCAAGCCTTTCCATAAGACCGCACTGTTAATCTCTCATTATCTGTGCTCTGTGCTTTAATTTTCTTTGTAATTTACTATGCTCCCCAAAATTTAATTATTTTTAGCTTAACCTGTAAATCTCTGTCATATCGTGGCAAATTATTTTTGATAATTATGTAGGTCTACTTAAATTTATAAATTCTGGCTTAACCTCTAATCTCTTCAATAGCGTGCCAAATGCTCAATTTATTTCATAGTAGGCATGCTTAAATTTAATAATTTTAGCTTAACCTTAATTCTCTGCAATATTGTGCACAATTGTTCTTTATAACTCAGTAGGCTCGCTTAAATTTAAGATTCTTTAGTGCAATCTCTAAATCTCTTCACTAGTAGTGTGTCGCATTATTCTTAAGAATTTAGTAGGATCATTGAAATATAATACTTTAGCTTAACCTCTAAATTTTTATGACAGTGTGCAAAATAATTCTCTAAAATGATATGCTAGTTAAGTTTAGCTAATTTTGACAAAATTTATTTTTATTTTTATTTTTGCATTTGGCAGCCAGTTAGATTAAAATAACGGTGGACTGATTAATCTTTTATATTGATGGAAGTCTCTGTAAGAATGAGCTAGATGATCTTTTAGACTGTAGTAGTCTAATAAGTTGCCGCCTTAATAGTTCCCTTCAACAATTGCTCTCAAATGTTTTTCTGCAGTTGGCAGCCAGTTAGATTAACCTTTTATGTTGATGAAAATCTCTGTAAGAATGAGCTAGATGATCTTTCAGACTGTAACAGTTCAATAGGTTGCCATCAGAGTAGTTCTCTTCAACAATGGTTCCTTCCAATCGAAAGAGGCTAGACATAGTCTTTCTGGTTGTGCAATGGATAAATCTCATGTTATCATGTTGGATGATTTCTAAGACTTTCATGGGTGAACTGAAATAGTGTAGTACTCACAAACAATACCCAGATAATGACCAGTTTAGAGTAAGTCTTGGATATTAAATGACCAGTTAAATTCGCTAAATTTCTGTGATATTGGTGCAGATGATTCCTGAGAGTGAGATGGTTCCCTGCAAAAATGGTTCTCTTGGGAGCAACTTGTAAGATAGATCCAATCTGGATAGCGAACCAGTTAATAATAGCTAACATCATATGATCTACTCATCAAATTAATGCGTTTGAGCTTATATGCTTTTTAAAAGGCAAAAAGAAAGCAATAAATTAATTCCTCAAAAAGTACAGTCGAATTTATTGCAAATGATTTTACTAGAATGATTTTTTTGACAAGAATGAATGCTGCTGAGAAACATATTTCTTAATTTATTCAACATGTGTTTAATCATTAATGCAATCCAAAGAACTTCACAATGTAATTTAGAAGTAGCCTCTTTCTGAAGCAAAGTCTGGAGAGATTTTGAAATGTGGACTATTTTTGAACTGGCTTGGCAAAGTCTGCAACCTGTTAAAAATTTGTAGATGTTAAGTGTGCTTTATACACTTCAAGTTTGGTAGGCCTCTACCATGCTAGTTTCTAGGTTTTCCTTGCAATTTCTTTAACACTTTTTATAGCTGTCATCAATTTTCTGTTCTGTTTTGAAGATATTTTAGTAGTTTCTGGCTTTAGTTGTTGAGGTTTTGTTCGAAATTGGTCTGATGTTTTCTGGAGAGTTTCTTGCTTTTCAGAAGATCAAGCTTGGAAAAGAAATTGTCTTCACAATCTGATGAAGTTTATCACGGTTTAGCAGAAAGGGAGAAAATGGGTTAAAATAACCCCTTGCAAATGTTTTGAATTTAATTCAGTTAGAAGGATGGTGGTGATGGTTTACTGATGAGAAAATTAAGGGGATATTCATTTGTAATAACAGTAAGAGGAAATCCCTTGAGAACCAAAGATTTAACTTTGCACATAATGCTAACAAAGCCTTTGCTAGCTCTAATGAAGGGCATATTGTGGACCAGAAAGGGAAGGGCGTAGCTTGCCGTGGACCTTGAAGTGTTGACCGTCTGGTGTCTGATTTAGGAAGGTGCCAAAAATGAGAATTAAGATCCAGCTATTTAGCTTGAGCCAATTCTGATTCCAGTGCCAGTTGCTGATCCAATTAAGCATGGTCTCAAATTCGATGAAGAGGTAGAGTTAAGTATTGCAACAAAATAATTAATTTGTGAAACTTGGAAGATCAAAAGTTGTAGCTATTGGCATACCATTGCTCAAACTTCTGCTACTGATATGATAGTGGCAAATAGTGGTTCATTGTATCTTCTTGAGAAATTGATAAAGAAAATGAAGTCAGTGGTTGTGGCCTACTTTGTAAACATGGTTAAGTCAAAGAAAGAACCTAGACCAACAGTTCTGGATACGGTGGTTTGGGTCCTTGGTTAAAAATGTTGGTATCGCTTTGCCCTCCGAACTTTAGTTCCTTGATAGATTCAAGAGGATGATAATGAAGTGGATGGACATGATGGCAAACATTTTCTATGATTTTTGGTATTTTGTAGTTACTCTTGTTGGTCTTGTTAGAATCACCAATGGACTCTATCCTTCAGGATCACGTGCAAAATTGTAATGTCTCCTTTTCCTAGGCAATGGTCAAATGCAGTGGTTAGTCTACCAATTGGTCCTTGTAGGCTAACAGGGTGTTCAGGGGACCCTTGTGAGGGAAATCTTTAGCTCTTCAGCAGACCCTTTGGTGCTTATTTCGGTATTCTTCAGCTTAGTGTCCCAATTTATTTGTAGTGCGCCTTTCGGATGTCATTCAGGACCATTTGATGCACACTTACTATTTTTAGTAAGTCACTCGGATGTGTTGCTCATACTTACTATTTATAGTAAGTCACTCGTATGGTCAACTAGCAAAGTTTCTATTTTTGGCATGGTGGCATAATTATATCTTGGAGTTATATTGGTTAATATTGGTCCTATGCATTTAATATTAATAACGTCAAATAATAAAGTTAAATTAAATAATTTAACTTTATGCGTTATTAAAATATTTTAAAAAGGGACTTATTATAAAGGGGATACAAATGATTTTTAAGTATACTTTATAATATTTTAAAAGGGGAGATATAAGTGACTTTTAAAGTATACTTTATATTATAAAGTTGTGCACGAAATTAAAAGTAAATTAAATGTAATGAAAATCAAATGTGAATTTGAGGTGAAGTCGAGAATTATAAAAAGGCATTTGAAGCTCATTTTATTCATTAATGATTATTATTCTTGTGTTGGAGAAAATTGGTGAAGAGCTTTAGCAAGGGTTTATTGGTTGAAAGCTAAGTTGCCGAATCGGGTACGGGTACGTGGGTACGGCAAATTTTTTTGGGGGGTTGGGTACGGAATCGGGAACATCTGTACAAAAATATAATAAAATATATATATATATATATATATTGCAACCTAGAAACAAAATAAGTTTAGAATGTCATATACCAATACATATGATATACAAAACCATGACAAATTTCAATTTTTGAAACATAATATACTAATTTAAATTCAGTTTTCAATATCAAAAGGATCAAACTTGAATGTCATGATAGATAATCATTGTTTAACATTTACAAAATACAAATAGTAACCAATTCACTAATTTGGAATTGCATCAAATGGCTCATCATCAAGACTAATATCATCATCAACATTAACATTAGATGATGGAACCACATTAGCACTTGCACTAAAAGTATGTTGACTACTTGACTCCTCAAAAATTGAAGAAGATTGTGCAATTGCAGCCAAAGAAAGATCTAGGTCAGCTCGCTCTGGTTCTACATCCCACATCTTTGCTGCCCCTTCTTTGTACTCATCCTCTTTGTGAGTAAGAAGGCGCAAGTTGGAATGAACATAAACTAGCTCCTCTGGTTTGTGTGATGCCAATCGATTGCGCTTGACTGAGTGGATGAAGGAGTATGTACTCCAATTCCGCTCAGCTGAAGAAGAACTAGCAACCTATTGAAGCAAAGGGAGCTCTCATTAGAGTTGTTAAATTAAAAAAATTGTAAATCAAACTTCAAATTTGAAAATAACGCATTTTAGTTTTAAATTTTTAAATGATAAAACTTAAAAAGTTAAAACTTACTTGAGATAAGACTTTTATTGCAAGAACTTGGAGGTGTGGCATCTTGCAGCCATTGAGGTACCACCAAGAGTGAGCATCCTTCTTATATTTGTCATGGATAGCAGGACTTTGATTATTAGAGTCACAAAAGCTAGCAAATTCACTTGAAACGACATCTTCCATCTCAGTATTAGGGAGGAGTTTAACAAGAGCTTTCCTAAACCCATCGTTGACTTCTATATCATGGTATGGTGGCAATCTGTTTGGTATAGCAAGGACTTGGGGGCTGTAGAATTTGGGAATCAACGCGAAGGCAAGAAGATGGAGTGGGGTGGTCATTTTGTTCCACCGGTCAACACAAATTGCATGCACCTCTTTGAAAAAGGTTTCTTCAGGATCTTGCTCTTTTTCACATATGATGCTTTTCATCTTCTCAAGCGTTGAGTCAATGCCATCATAAACCTCCCCCAAGCATGGCTTATCCATGTCAGTAAAGCGTATCATGCTCAAAATGGGCTCGGTGGAAGCAAGAAGATATTCCGCTCGATCCCATCAAATGTCATCTAGAATCTTATGTTTTATATTTGCTGCCCTCTCATTGTTTGATTGCCTCCATATAGCCTATGAGTGGCTAATGACCATAGCAAAAAGCGCCTCTCGCACCTTCACAAGCTGTCTCAAGACGATTGTGTTGGATGCAAATCTAGTTTTAACCACCTATTTTAAAATAAAAGGTAAATAATTAAAATCTATATATATATATATATATATATATGTATGTATTCTAAATAAATTATTGAAGTAAAACATAACATTAAAAAAATGCATTGTTTGAAGTTTGAGTTACCTTCAGCAGCTCTAGTTGCAAGAATGATCTAAAGATAGCTTGTGAAATGTGGTGATTTGTTATGAACATTTGGATCTCTTCAACTTCAGCATAGACTTGTTTGATCCAATCTATTTTTGTACCCAAATTCTGTAGGATGAGGGAATGCACAACACAAGGTGTCGAAAATATATGTTGGAATCGTGACTCAACTATCATACCAGCAGCTCTACAATTCTTCGCATTGTCCGTTACAACTTGAACAACATTTTGAGGCCCCGCTTCATTAATGCATTGTATAAGGATGTCAGCAATAAATTGTGCATCCTTGACTTGCCCCTCACAATCCACAACCTTTAGAAACATTGCCCCTTTAGGGCACCTTGCAATCAAATTAATCAATGGTCTATTTCTTGCATCCTTCCATCCATCATAAATAATACACACCTGTTTCTTTCCATGAGGCTTTGATGGGATATAATGCATCTTCTATATGTTTTAACTCCTTTGACAATATAGTGGTACGCACCTTCTCATAACCTGGGCTTGTGTACCCCTTTGGAGCTTCATTTGCTTTTCTTATCATGTCTTGCCAATAAGGTGATCGAACAACATTGAAAGAGATGCCATTTGCATAGAGGCATCTTCCAATGGCTTGGTCAGCAAGTTGTCTTGCATCATTATTAAATGCCTTCTCCAATGGTCCCTTTGCTCTCTTCGAAACACTACCCTCACTGGCATTTCCATCTTCATTTACTCTAAAAAAGGGATGGCTTTCTACTACAGTGACCGGACGACCAATATGTCTCTGATATGAAGTAGATGGCATCTTTGAGTCCTTTCCTGTACTCGATGGAGGCATCATTTTTTTTTGAACCCTTGCATCTGCTTCCTCTTGCTCCGCAATATATTTTGCTATTTTCTCAGGTGTTATAGGCATTTTATTTTTTCCTGGACATGGTTTAATTCCCTTCCCAGTAACTCCACACAAATGTGCTTTCACCCGGCTATAAGAACTAGTGTATTTCGTTTCACACTCAGGGCATATCCAAACACAAGTCCCCCCACTTGGAACTTGCTCTACTATTTCTACATGTCTCCATAGCAGTGAAGCTGGATCAAACTTGAATGAGGGATTACTATTGCCAACGAAAGCTGAACTATTTGCCGTGATATTTAGAAAATAGAAACAATCTCTAAACCTACAATTACAAATTTTAAATTTAAAAATTGTTTAAGAGAATATATAAATCTAAGCAATAAATTATAAATTTTTTAGGTCTAAATTGTATAAATTATAATTTTTTTAAATCTTAAATTGTATAAATTATAAATTTTTTAAATCTAAATTGTGCAAATCTAAGATTCTAATTTCTAAACAATAAAATAATTATAAATTTTTTAAATTATATAATTATAATATATGAATACTATATTTTAAAAATAATATATGAATATTATATTTTAAAAATTATATATATTACTATTATATTATTATTTATTAATAATTTAATAAATTATTCATATAAGAATTAAAAAATAAGACTATAAATAAAAAATCCACCATAAGGCTAGTATATTATAATATTAATATTTATTATATTAATTTTAAAAAGGGTATTGTCTTATTTAAAAATTATTCATATAAGAATTAAAAAATAAGATTATAAGACTATTAAATTATATTATTAACTATTTTAAATTTTAAAACTTACCCTACCTACGTTTTCGTTTTTAAAACAATAAAAAAAAAAGCAAAACTTTATCGTACTTTGTTTCTTCTCTCCGCTGTGTTTCTCTGCGTGTGGTTTCTCTGTGCGCCCTTGTTTCTTGCTGCCTTGTTTCTTCTCTTCTTCTCTGCGTTTTTTATTTGCCGTCAAACTCCTTGCATTTTTTGCAGTCGCCTCTCTGCGTTTTTGTGTGTCGTAAATCTGCGAGATGAGACTCACACACTAAATCTGCGTCTTTGACAAGTTGTTTCGCCCTAAAATTCACAAAAATTGAGGTAAAAGTCAAACGGTGGATGGAAAAAAGGTCAAAAAACGCGTTCGAGTTGCCATGTCAGCTGAAAAACGTCGGGAATCACTTTTGGTTTTTTGGAATCGAACCCACAAAGCATTTTGTGATTCTTGTCTGATTCCCAGGCGATTCGTTTCAGTTTTAGTATTCGAAACGATTCCAAACGGGAATCGCTCAGCAGAGGGTGCCGATTTGGTAACATAGGTTGAAAGCCATAGACTTTTTGAGGACGAAACCCCTTAGGAAGAATAGCTTGGTACAGGAGTGAAAGATGTCCCAAGCCAGCTTGCAAACAATTCCATTGCAGGGATTGTGCTTGTGCTTCAAAGATTTACAAGAAAGCTTCAAAGCTAGGGTTTGAAGAATTTAACAGGAAGTTTGATAAATTACAGGATATTAGATATAAGGGGTTGAATATTATCATTGTTCATCTTTCAGTTTAGAGGTTTATACTTTGCTGGGACATTGGCATTGTACCCTTCATTTGCTGGTCAAAGGACATTGGGTCACTTATATGCTGATTAAATCTGAGATATCCTAATCTGGGTGTGAGGCTTATGGTTGATGTTGGAGGTGTGGAGTTCCTTATTGTTGATTACTGAAGGTACAAAGTTGTATTTCAATCTGCATTCCTCTAGAGTTCACTGGACGCTATTTTAGAGGTATTGTGAGGGCTTTTGGAAGGGTCGCAGCCTGGACGTGAGTCTGATATAGCTCATAAATTATATTAAACCTTGCTGCTGTTGTTGACATCAGACCTGTACGTGCTGATTCTCAGGCCAGAAGTCTTCAATCTGCATGCTGCTGTACATTTTATGGAGGAGTTACCAGGTCTGAGTGTTCCTTAACTATATTCTAAACCTTAAGTAAAGTCTGTCCCTTAGTTTCAGACCTGATATGTATCATTTGAGCATTGTATTTGCTGCAACAGTCATATTAATACTAGTTTGCAGATTTTATATCTTGGTAACAACTTTCTGAGTATCCTCATATATGCACCAGATCTTTGTTTGTTCGGTTGAGTCTGTACATGCCTGTAGTTTCTTATTTCCATGTACATTCATAAAAGGCAGTCAAAATGATGAAGTAAAGTTATTATGTTATGTCATTGAATTCCTTTATGCATTATATTGTGATATTGTGGAAAATTTATACTATGCAATGAAATATGTTTGACAAAATGTCCCACATTGTCAAACAAAATTAATTGAGCAAATTCGCAAAGCCAAAACTCAGGATTGGGGAGGGACATTACAAAAACCAAAAGATGCCTTCCACAAGAGAGCAGCAATAACAAAAATATTGCTTGATTATGGGCACAATGGATTTGATTAAACCCCAATATGTTTACATGGATTGAATTGATTAAAATGTACATATGATGCCTTGCTTATATAGGCAAGGTTGAGAGATAGGATAACACAAGATTGTGACAAGTGTCTTAATCCTATGACATGAGACAAATAACATAACAAATATGAAATGACCTAGGACTCAAGAGGCAAATGAAATAAGACAAGATAAGATCTCATTGACAACTAAGACTTCTAGAAAAAATTTTAGGACCTAAGTAAACTTAACATGTGAATAGGACCTACTAGGTGAATGCGTTAGGTAAAACACCTTATTCACATCAACACCCCCCCTTAAGTGAAACTTAGGGAGGAGGAAACAAATGAAAATGATGCAAAATATGATGATGGGTCCCAGCTATGAGGCCATGTTAGGTACCCATGTGCAATGCAATCTCTCATAACTAGAGAAAAGGAGAAAACCCAATGGGACAAAACTCCTCCCCAAAAGAGAGAAAAAACAAGAAAGTGAAAGAAGGAAAGAGGACTCAACATGACCCCCCAAAGATTACTTCTATCACCAATATACCCCCAAGGATTACTTATATCACCAATATACAATCAATAACCCCCCCATAAGAGGGGGAGAGAGAGACTATGTAGCCCCCCCACAATGTGTAATCTTCTGCAAAAATGGTGAATGCTTGAAGACAAAACATAATCTAATGCCTAAAAACAACATACCTTACCTTGGGAAGAAAGACAACCAAGTACAAATGCAGGAATACTTCCCATTCTAGTTAGGAATTAAAAGGGAAGATGAATCCAAATTTATGAATATTGTGTCTTTGAAATTTGCTTTTGTGTTGCCATGTCCGTGGTAGATAACAATGCCACAATCAAATTAGGTACATGCCCAGCCAATGAAGAAGGTGACAAATTAGGATCAAGTGATAACTGATGTTGACCAAGATCCAAAGACAAATATGATGTGGCAATAGCTATGATGGGGCTGTTATCAAAGATGAGAGATAATCCCTCAAACTTGTCCACCAAATTTGATATGTGAGACTCCACAAACAAGTTTGAAATACCTGTCAAGTAATCATCCCAAAATGATATATTTGAAAGACTATGATTTACTTGCTGAAAAGAATCACTGGAAGCTCTCGAAGAAGCATCTCTGAACTATGATGAATCAACAAAAGATGGATTTGTGATCTCAATAGGAGAAGTGGAGCTGTAGGAGAGGTCGCTTGATTGTCAAGTCACTCAAGTGTTGCATCATATTCAAGCTCCTCTAAAGTATCATCAGATTATCAACACCATCAACTGGAATGAGGCTATCTAATACAGGATCATTTGGGAATGGAGGATTATCTAGATCTCCATAGATCTCCCAAATTGTAGCCCAAAGTGTGCTCGGGCACTCAATCTCTGAGATTCGCCAAAAGATATCAACACCAATGGTTGTACCAATTAATCCTATGATATGATCATTTTTCATTACCCCAAACTAATTTATTCCAATGTGTATCTGGCTCAGGGATGAGTCCATAAAGATGAGGCAAAATATTGAGCCACCTACAATGTGTCAGGATGCCATTTTTCCAAGATTCGTAATCGTCCTTAGTTAGAATAATTACAGAAGGATGTGTTGCATAACTCATGATTATAACAATGATACACTCCTCAAATGATAAAATCAAAGATCAGTACAAATCAAGTAGTTGAAATGAAGTGATTTGATCAAAACAAACCTTCCCAAGTACTAGCATGCCCAAGTAATCTCTAGAATGCAAATGTTAATAAAATATACTTGGGACTGAATCTGGGAAAAAGTGCATGGATGGCTTGATAGCTATGTTCCACCAAGTTTCTAGTACAGTGGGGGGATGGTGGAATTGTGGGACGCGTTTTGGGGATGGGGGGACGGCTATATATATATATATAGGGAAATTTCAGATATTTATATGAGTAATGATAATCATGTTTTACCCCAAAATAAAATTTTTGCTACACTTAGGCATTTTGAAAAAATGGTCAAATGTCTTGTTAAAAACTGTTAGAAGGTCGGAAAATGAAAACTTGCATGTCTTGCATGGTGCTCAAAAACTCAAAATTTTCAAAATTTGAGGATCTGTATTTGCTCAGAGTGAAGTTTTCTACAAAACGCAGGTCTTAGTTTTTTGGCCCTAAATTTTAGGAAATTTTCTAAAAGTAGAAAGTTTCTAAAAATAGACTTTTTTCTGGGTTTCTTCTCAAATGGATGCTGGCAAAAATTTCTAAAAATATAATGTTTGACTCCAGGGGTTCAAACTGATTTTGATTGGCTCCAAATACTTCCTCTTCAGGCTGGTCCAGTCAGAATTGTTAAAAGATCAGTTTTTCTCTAATGGGTCTATTATGCTTTTTCAGAAACTAAACTAGAGCTCCAAGGTCATTAATGGAGGTCGCTCAACTTCTAGGTGTTAGATTCGAGGTCTCAAGCACTGCACAGTTTAGGAGATGGCGAAAAGATGCTCGAGGAATGAAGAACGAAGGAGGGGAGTTTGAAATTCTTGAAAACAGTGAAATTTTGACTAAGTTTGGAGATGCTAGGCACCCCTGCCTAGTCAAGACGCCTAGCCAATCATGCCTTAGAATATTTTTCAATCTCAGCATTTGAAGCTTGAGAGACGAAGAATGAGGAATGAAGGAAAGTTGAAAACTTAGAATAAAAAAATTCTCTGGCAAGCTTAGGCACCCTTGGTAGCTAGGGGTGCCCATCTTTTCAAGGTGCCAAATGATGGAGTTAGGGTTCGTACTACCAAGATGATTTGTTCATAATCCTTCTGGCTCTACAGTGAATCCAATAGCAAGTCCATCGGATCAATCTATCGGCCGAAATCTCAGATTGAACAGAGGAGTTTCATCAAGGAGCAAATTGGAAATTATCAAGAAAAAATCTATCTCTAGGAACTTTGGGCGGCCTAGATAGCCAAGGGCGCCTAGGGTTTTAGAGGACTTAATTTAGAGATTAGGGTTTGCAAATATGATCATTGTCTTCGGAATTCTGCTAGCTATCCAGTGGATGTCTCAACTCAATCATTAGATTCGTCTGTCACCAACAGTTGCAAAACAAACGGAGGATGGAGCATGGAAGATCAAGTTTGAAGGTTGAAAATCAAGTAAAAATGGTTGAGTCTAGAGATTATGGGCGCCCCAGGTAGCCAGAGGCACCCAAGCTTTTGGGCATTCAGAAGTCAAAATTAGGGTTTGTTGCCTCCAGTAGCTCTCCTTCAAATTTGAGCAAGCTTTTCAGTGGATATCTTGGGGAGCTCATTAGATTTGTTAGGTATCAGATATGTTAGGTCAAACAAAAGGTAAAAACACTTGCAAAATGAGAAAAGTCAAAAGAAAGATGAAAATCTCAGAAAATGTTCTTTGGAGGAGTTGGGTGCCCCAGCTAGCCAAGGGCCCCCAAGCTTTTGATCCCCTAAAACTGCTTTTCCGAGCAAGTCACTTCTAGAAGACCCCCCTCAGAATTCTTCGAGCTATCCAACGAATCTGACAGATAGTTCATTAGGCTAGTCAATCATCCAGAAACGAGAATTCATCCGAAGATCAGAGAATATTAACAAATTGAAGAATATCAAAATTTGACTAACTCTGCTAAGGATGGGCGCCCCAGGTAGCTAGGGCGCCCAAATTTTTGAGGCCTCAGATTCAGTTTTCCGAGGTTGCAGTCTCCAGGACAATCTTTCCATATTCAATCAAGCTCCGCAACGAGATCATCAGCCAGTTCACAGGATTCACTGAGCTCCTAGAATTGAGGATCAAACTGAGGTCAAAATCAAGCAACAAAGTTGAAAATTTCAAAAAATGGCTAAGTCTGCCAAGAAGGGCGTCCAAGTTTTCATGCCTTAAGAATTTTTTTCAATTTTCATCATTCATCATTCAAAGCAGTGTCCACATTCGATGAACCTGCTCAAGATTGGCTTCAAAAGATTTAAAGCTAGACAATAAAGCGTCTTTTTCATCCTCAAAACCTATTTAAGATGGCTTTGGCATTCATTATTCACAGATTTTTGTAGGTGGTGTTCAAAGGAGGAGATAGATAATTTCTTTGTATCAAGATTTGAAGGCCAAAACGTGGTGCTTGTTTAGAGTTCTTCATATTTTCAAGATTAGCTCACACAAAGGCTCTCTTTTGCATGCTTCAAATTTCTAGGGCATCAATTTTCAAAAGAAGGAGGTCATCTTTTTCAATTTCCAACAATCTGGGTCAGCTTGGTTTTTGATTCTCTACAACTGTGGAAAATTTTATATTTTTCAAGAACCTGCTTTTTTCATGCATGCTCAAGAAATCTTCAGTATTTTCAAAATCTAATCAACTGGGTCTCTCTGAAATGTGATTCTACACAAAACCCAGCTCTCAGCTTTTTTTGGGAAAATCCTAAAATTTTAGGGTTTCTACTTTTTCAATCAGCCATCACTATTTTCCAAAACGGACGATCTAGGTCTTTCCGAAACGAAGTTCTCTACAAAACCTAGGTCCCAGCTTTTTTTGGGAAAATTGCTTTTTCAAGAGAAATCAGCCTTCAATTTTTAGCAACTTGTGCAAGAAGTGTCCGAACATAGTCAAGTTTACAGTCAAAATTTGAGTTTTTCAACATGTAGTACTCTCCCATGGAATTCAAAACCAAGTCAGTGTTGTATCACGATTTCATAAAAACTTTTGAAATTGATTTACATCATATAAAACCAGTATTCGACTTGCGTGCTTTGGAAGACGCGGGAAATATTGCAGTTCGACATCTTGGTCATTCTAGATTGCTTGCAACAGCTTCAATTCCCGTCTCAGTTCAAAGTCTAGAGTTTGTAATTGCTTGTGTCAAGCATTACAATCCAACAACATGAGAAATTCAAGTAGTGGATGGGAGAATTGTTTGCAGCCTCAAGCCAAATGATGTTGAGAAATGCTTTTCAATACCACCTTGGCTGAAAAATTTGGTCATCTCAGTCGAAGAACATGAAAAGGTGTGGTATGAGCAAAATGACAAGTATTGGAAAAGAGTTGTATAATACTCTTCCATTGAAAAATGAGGAGAAGTATCAGAAGTATAAAAGCTGCAGAAGAAACAGAGGAATGTCAGAAGATGTTCAACATAGGGTAAAAAGATATGTTGAAGCAAGATGCTATATTTATCAAAAGGTCATCACTCTAGTTGCAGAGCCTCTGAAATTATCAAGATTTGATAAAGCAGGTAAAGATGTCAAAGATTTTCTAAGTTCGATTACAGAAGGCAAAGAAATCCTGGAAAATCAGAATATTGCCTTAGATAGTATCAATCCTAACAATGAGGCAGTTACCAGCTTTTTGCCAGTTATACTTTCGCAAAATGTAACGACCTATCCTATACGTAAAATAACAATTCCTTAATTTTTATAACTTTTAACAAAAGTAAACGAGTAAATAACATTGTAATAAAATTTTTCTTTTCTTTTCAAATTGAAATACATCATATAAAGCTTTTCACAATATAATAACTTTTACCATTTCAAATTGAATAATAGAGTATGAAAGCATAAGAGTACATACACAGCTTAAACAGCTTTGGCACAAATAGAAGTGAGACGGTCCAAGATCTTCCCTTTCAAATCTTGGTTCTTCAGATGTCTGATTGTGGAGGAGAAACATCACTCGGGTGCTTTTCCGCCAACCACGGACTAATATTGCGGTCCCCCGCACATTCATTTTTCAATGAATAGCCCTCCCTTCGTCGAAGAGATTGGTTGAGTAACCGATTCCGTTAACCAATTGAGCATAGTAGTGTGTCCTACATAACTAGATTCTTGTATCCCACAATCCCAAACTAGTATGTACTTATTGGATCACTGTGAACTGACAATGTAATCATCTCCCAATCTAAGAGGATGTAGGTACATTACATTACTATGGCCATAGTATTTTGGTTCAGTAAACGACTGAGTAAGTCATCTATCACTTACACTACTCAGGGCTGATTTGACTTTGGGCTACCTTACTCTATGCGTAGGCTCTGTCCTTCAATGGGTTCAGTTTACCCCAGACTTCCTACCTCAAACAGTCTACTAGAAATGAGCCAATAAACAAGTATCTAATATCCTAACTCTTGATTCCGGAAATCTTTATCCTAGGAGTGAAGCTTGTCAGAGTTAACCTAATAACATAAGCTAAGGATCATACTTAGTTTGACGTCATTTCGTCCCTAGTAGATATTAATTACTCTACGTATTCTCCATATACGGAGATCATGCAAAATTGTAAACTCAAGCAAATGCACATAAAAACCCTTCATAGCATAATGCATATTAAGTTAAGCTACCCTAAAGCTCTTTAAACAATTGATTCCCTTCTTAAAACCCCTTTTTCCATAAATCCTTATTTTAATCTGTCAATAAAATATATTGATTTTCCCAAGCATTTACCCTTAATTGCATTGATATTCCTTATTCATTTACCCTTCAATTACAATGAAATCCCTTATGCATTTATTCTTTATGAAGCTTATCAAAACAAAATTAATTTGCTATGAACTATTTGCTTATAACATGCTAATTGCAACTAGCAAACTCAAGAATAAAAGAGAACATCATTCAAGCAAAAATCACAAATTAGATAACATGCCTGTGATAATGAGCTTCTCTCCCAGCACTGTTCTGGCAACAACTTTCAGAATTCCCAACTGAAGATGGCAGTTTTGCAGATTATCTCTCTCTCAAATATAGACAACTCTTTCAAATCACTTTTTCTAAATAACACCTCTCTAATAGAAATTGCTATTTCACTCTTCCTAAAGGTATTTTAGCACAGACTATTGTTTGCAGCTGTTAAAGGCTTTAGTTCGCACGCTCTAAGTAATATGATGGAATGCAGCAATATCAAACTCATAGCAGCTAGAAACTAAACAAGATAGCTCTCAAATTCGCCAAAGACAAATTGCACAGGGATATCTTTCAATGGATGGCTGGGCAAGTATTTATAGGCCCGTATTTGCAATTGTTTCCTCCATTTTGGGCATGTAGAATGACAACCAGGCGTATAAACTCAGTCAAACGTCACTTGGCAAGTGTCTAAACCCTAAGTCACCTTACAAAGGAGTGAATCGACCTCCATAGAGCCAGCAAACGCAGAAAATTTTAACTCAAATCTTAGAAAACGCCACCTACAGGAAACACGTTTTTGCCAGGCGCATAAAAATGATGACTCCCTTTGCTGCGTTTTTGGTCAAGTCTCAGCTTGTTACAACACATAAACTTTGTTGGCATTCCCTATTTTCCAGTTTTGAAAGCTTCCTCCATTTTTGCTGCGTTGAAGCTTTCCTTATTTCCACGTGAAAGCTCTTTGCTCAGTTTTGTTTATTTTTCAAATGTTTGCATTCAAATATTTGTCTCATAGAAAAGTTCGATACTTTTATGGAGTTCTATATTTCCTTAAGACTAGTGCCTACTTTTTTTAAATATTCCTCTCCAATAAATTGCATATGTTAAAAGATATAATTCTTTTAACTTTATTATTTGGAGTTCAATATTTATTCATTTAAATATTTTTAAATATTTTCACTTTGGAGTTTATAAATGTTTTCACTTTAAATATTTAATATTTAATATTTATATATTTTATAATATATGTATTTTATTAAGTATTAATATATTTATATATAAATATATATTTTTCTGACATTACCATCGTAATATATATATATATATATATATATATATGCATATATTAACTTAACATTAATACATATATTCTATGCTTTATAAAATATATAAATATATAAATATTTACACATTTATTTATGTATTTATGTATATATCATAAATTATAATCACATTATTGATATATACATTTACACATACATATATATTTAAATTTCCTAGACAATAATATTAAAATATTATTTTCACCACAGATATTAGGCGGGGTGTGTACGTATATACATGTGTATAACCATATATACTCTTGTGTATACGTATGTATGCGTATATACATGTCGACACATGCGTATGAGCACATCCATCTGCTTAACGCACGTATGTATCGATATGTCTATACATTTAGATACGTGTACACAATGTATACATGTGTATACGTACCCACTCAACCTTTAACACATATCTATCACATCGTTCATACAAGGAGTCACAGTATAGTAAGTCTGACATTCAAACAATCATAACTCATAAAGCACAAGGAAGTAAATCAAACTCCTAAAACCTATGGATGACTTATCAAGACTAACTTATCTGACTTGGTTCCTCTATACCCTTCATGATGTGTGTGTGTATGCTCAACTGATTAACATTACCGGTTAAACGACCAATACCCCTCTCCCAAGTGATATTTCCTCTCTGACTGGAGGACTGGTTCTCATACCTGCATTCACAGTTATAAACTCACGGCAGTCAAATGCTCACAAAAATAGCAGTATATATGAATTCTGTAAGATATAACAACATCACACATTAACTTCATAATGCACTTTTTCACCATGATTAACATCAATTAAACAACATAAGAATGAGACAATCATTAATGTATAAAAAATCATATTGATAACAAGGTGCATCATATCTTTATTCATTCATAAAACTGTCTTTACAAACACATAATCCTTATCCAATACTAATAGCCTAGTAGCTATACAATCGGGGTGTAACACAAAATACCAATTGATGAATTATCTTATTAGGAGAACAAAGATCTCCAAAGATAGATTTAAAGCAGCAGTTAACTTGATGCTTTTTCCGAGTTTTCCTGCTATTTTTGTCTCATGCTTATCTATTCTTTGTGAGAGAGAAATGAATCAAGTTGTAATAGTTGGCACTTTCCCTGTTTTTTGCTTTTAGTAGGTTATTAGATAGTTGTCATGTTTTAGTTTTAGAAATAAAGCTTGCGAGTTGGCAAGTCTTGGTTGTAAAAGCAAGGAGATTTTAGGGTTCCCTAATCCTCGCTAGTGTATAAATAAGGGCAGCCTTGCTCATTTTTTCTTTGACTGTTATTGTGATAGCAAATTGCTGAGCCTACTTTTGCTTGCAAGTTGTTATTCAATGTTTGTTCACTTAGTGTAAGAGCAAGCTTGCATGCTTGCCTTTTGTTGCAAGATATTGTTCAGTTTATGTGTTTTGTGTCAAGTGTATTCTAGTTGATCGCTAAATTGTAAGCCTATTATTGCTACAATCTTGTTGTCCCAAAAGTGTAATCTTTGTTATTTGAAATTTGAGAAAAGGAATCTTATGCTTTGCTACTTTGATCTACTATCTCAAGTTTCCGTTTTATGTGTTATGCTTATATAATCTTTATTTCAGCTTGCATTGAAAAGTACAATGAGTCTTCAGGTGTATGTTGGAAGAGAGTTTGTTTAAGTATCTTTGTCAAGATCATTCCTTGTTTACTTTTAACTCTCAAGCTCTGAGTTTACTTGAGTTGTTAAAAGCATCATTAGAGTAGGCGTAGTCGTAGTTGAAATTCAAAAAGAGAAAATCTCAGCTACGATGCTAGAGTTTTATAACCTTGTGCTCTTAGCCGAGAACAAAATGATTGGCAAATTAGTTTTAGTTTACTTTCTTTAAGCAACATCAGCAAAGAGGGAGCTTCCCCTCCTAATTTGGGGAGCAGTTAATCTATGCATAGCTGTCTATTTCTAATCCGCATACTAGAGGTGCGAATTGAATCGCCAACAAATCATAACAATGAACATTGATAAAGTTGCAAATGTAATCACTAATCATATTGACATATACATTATAGAGTCGAACAAATTACTACTACAAGTACTTAATTGCTTCCATAATTCATGTCAAATAGTCAATGTGCATATGATATAAAATTTTAAAAATAAATGCCCAAAGGCTACAAGTTTGCACTACAAATATCAAAATGACAAAGTCACAAATCTCCAAAACATAGTAATAGAAAGTATGATGGCTGCCTCTACTTGGCATCTGCCAACATTGCATCAAAATCAGACCCAGAGTCTGAGTCATTGCCAATATGAGTATGAGAGGTTGGCTCATCTAATGGAACTCCAACCAATCCCTCTCGTGTCTCCTCCTCATCAATTTGGGCGGCGCCCTTTGGATCAACATTTCTCTGTAACGCTGGAGACTGTCGATAATCAAGAGTTTGACGATCTTGGAGTCGCAAAGCGCTATGCACAACCACTAATTTCTTTGCTCGTCTAGAGGTTAGCCTATTCCTCTTGATAGAGTGAATAAAGCTGTATGTTGACCAATTACTCTTTGCAGCAGAAGAACTAGCAATTTGTGAAAGGAGACAAAAACTAAATTAGTGATTTACTAATTAGGACATTCAATTATGATTATATAAATGTTCGACACTAATCAAATCAATAAATTATGTTAATGTATTACCTTTGAAAGGAGGTGAATAGCAAGTGTCCTCAATTGTGGTGCATCCTTCCCATGTCATAACCATCATCCAATAGGATCCCTTTGAGCTAGTGTAGTTCTATCTACCTTGGCCTCTAGTTTGCTGAATGTTGGACCACGAAGATTATAAAAGTCAATCCATTGTGTATAAAGTAGACTCGCCTCCTCAATTGAATACATTTTTGCAAGGGCCCTCATAAACCCATCTTTCACCTCATCGCCATCACAAGGAGGCATCCTGCTAGCCCTTGGTACATACCATTTGTGATTAAGAACAAAGGCTGCCATATGAAGTGGGGTGTTCATAGTGTTCCACGATCGCATCACAATGGGCTTAATTTCTTGCTCATATAATCCCGAATTAGGATCCCTATCATAAATTGCTTTCTTCATTCTTCCAAGCATGGAGTCAAATGTTTCATAAATCTCTCCAAGACTTGGAGAGTCTATATCAACATATCTTATGACATCCACAACTGGTGAAATGATGGAGCAAATATATTTGCAAACAAAAATTTGAAGAAAGACAAATTAGAACTTAGAAGATCACAAAATATTAATAATAAAATCATTATATATATATATATATATATATATATATATATATATATATATATATATATATAAAATCAACAATCAATAACAATTTTTTTACCTCACATTGGACCACCAAGTATCATCAAGAATTTTTTGTTTGATGCTTCTCCCTTCTACAGTGCCTTCCATAGACCATCTATTCCACTCTGAATTAACCATCATCAATTGTAGAGCTTCCTGCACCTCAAGCATCCTCTCTAACAAAATAAAGTAGGTAGCATACCTTGTCTCTACAGGCTTGAGAAACTCCTTTGAAAATGTCCTAAGGAGAGCAAGTGAGATGTGATGGTTGCAAATAAACATCTAAATGTCTCTTAGCCTCTACAACCACCTAGTGCACCCAATCTATCTTCCCTATGTCTTTCAATGCGTTGTTCAATGCATGAACAGAACAAGGGGTCCAAAAAATGTGCTTGTAAGCACTCTCAACCATCAAACCTGCTAATTTGCACACACGTGCTGAATTAGTGACCACCTGCACAACATTGGCTGCCCCAACCTCCTCTATGGCATCTCTCAAAATATGAAATTGGAATTCTGCATCATTGCGCTTCCCAGAACAATCAATGGCTCTAAGGAAATACGAACCAGTTGTACATGTGACTATGATGTTGATAAGTGGCCGATGTCTAATATCGGTCCACTCATCCATGATAATAGAGCAGCCCGTCCTAATCCAACATTGTCTCATGTCCTCCATCACCTCAATCACCTTAGAATATTCTTTGTCAAGGAGTGTAGTGCGTAGTTTATTTTCTCCAGGGTAGGTGAATGAGGTACCAAGAGCTGCCACATCTTTAAACATTTGTTTGAAGTAGGGAGAACGTGCCACATTGAATGGGATGGCATGGGCATAGAAAAATTTGGCAATGGAGGACTCTGCCACATCTCGTGCTTGCACATTGAACATACTTGCAACTGTATTTTGCTTCTCACTAGAAGTACTATCCTTCCTCTTCACTTTTGTGGAAACATGAACACCACCCACACCACTACTACCACTACCAACACTAGGACGCGTCCCTGGACTTTTGCCCCCCGTACCCGTACCTGTACCCGAGACGTTTTTCACATTTCTGATTTTATTTTCTGCTCTTAAACAAATAATTAAAGTGAACATACAATTGCCCAAACATGACAAATAAACATGCCAAATGATGCTACCAATTGATATTCATATCAAACATGAAATCCACCATGAAAAACACAAGATAGGGCATCCAAATGCAACAACAAATTTGATTTTCTGAATTAAACCCTGCTGCTACAAATTGAATGTTCTGATCTGATTTTTACAATGGATTCTAGGGCACAACGTGCCAAACAATGCCCAAAATTCTGCTCTACAAATTAGATAAACTATGATTATACATACCAAATATATGCAAAATAGTCTTCAAATATCAAACCCTAGATGGGAGAAATTTCTCCTTGCTAAGTGCTTAGGGTTTGCTGCTCCAAATATGCAAAATCGCCCTCCAAAGGTGGGCGCTCAGGTCTGCTCCAAGTGGCGCTCCAAATTAGGGCAAAACCCTAATGCAATCTGCTCACAAAATACCACAATAATTTTGCTCCAAATCTGATTTGCAAATTTGATTATGCAATGATGCTCCAACCTCCAATGTCTCCAATGAAGTGCAAATAGAACTCCGTTATGAGTCCTCCACAAGATGAGCTAGGTTTTCGTCCAACTCATCATATTCACAAGGGTTTTCATCCTTGGAATAAAGCTCAACCAAAGTTGCAGCCAAAGAGAAGAATCCCCAAAATGAGAAATACGATATGGAATGGATGCCAAATAACTTGCACTTTACTTTCTTTTATAGCCCTCCCAAAATACAAGGCCGACCTCCTTGTAAAATACCAAGCACGAGTAGTAAACTGAAGCAGAGAATACTGATGATATTTTGTAGACACAGCCACAGTAAGATAATTTAGTACTGAAATACACCAGGTATGAATAGTCGATGAAAAATATATTGATTATATATTGCAAATACAACCACAGTAGCACAGTAAACACTTCACTTGAACAACAAACTTAAGAATGCCTTGACCTCCCAAAATGGCGTGCCGGTCATAGACCAAACAAACTATCGCCAAAAGCCACAAATGTACCCTTGAAATTTGTCAGTTTCAGCTCAAATTTGCAGACAAGCAGCTTGACGTGCTCTGGATGCAGTGTAACAATTAGAACTTCAAAAGTGCTGAGAAAATGTCCCAAATTGAGTACTTACTAAAAATAGTAAGTTGTCAAAACTCAGTGAAATTTTGCCGGGAACTCGCTGGAAGCTTACTGACTGCAATGCCAAACTCAAACTTCAATTCGTTCACTCAAATCAACCTCGAACTGGCCTGAAGAATGCAAACCCTAATTCTCAGACTTAGCCAAAATTTCACGTTTAAGCTTGAAGGCAGGCACGTCCCGGGAAAGACAGACGAAACAAAAGAGAGACATCAGCAAAACAAACCAAAAACCAAGCCAAAAGACCTGAACAAAGCAAAAATTAGGGGGGTCCCCATTTGCAATGGGGCGATGTGTGAAAAGGTCACAACAGGACCACTGTGATAAGGATGCATGATTCTCGAAAGAACTACAGTCATTTTGCAACTACTTTTGGCTCCATTGCATCAAGCAATTACAAATACTCCAATGCCTAGATTGCCTATGTCATGTAGAAACTATTCAACTAGGAAAAGAAATACAATTGGCTGATTGGTACTTAATGGAAGAATATATTGTGCTAATATTTTATGGATCGAAGTACAAACATACAAACTTCCAATACATGTGACGAAAGGGTTTTGCTTTGAATATGTAAGGCGGATGTAGAGTACGGATGAACTACACTTTACCGGTGGGGAAGACCTTATTTCCTTCTTTACCTTTTTCATGTGGAGGGATCACATTGAGAGAAAAGCATTTAGTGTGGCACATGATCTTTTGAATTTTTTTGATTTTGATGCTATTTGTTACTGGCAGTATGATCCATGTGACACCATTAAATCAATGATTGTGCTCAATAAGAATGCTAGAAGTAGAATTCAACATCAAAGTAAACCCTTGCTTGAAAACTTGAGAAACAAGGATTCTTGGGATGAGGTCAAAGTAGAAATGGAGAAAAGTGTTGTTGAGAATGGTATTTCTTTTGAACAATTTTTAGCAGAAATTATGGCATTGCATCAAAAGACAATTAGGAGGTACAACAATTTTTAAGAAAAAAGTCATAAACCATCTAGTAAAGTAAAAATGCCAGATTCTCTAGAGAAGGAAGTTACAGAAAAAAATTTGGTCATGATAAAAAAATACTGCCTTTTGGTCTATGAGGAAGGACCTATGATCCAAGAGCTCTTGAATATGGAGATAACGAGAAGATGCGAAGTTTAGCAAATTGTGGAATATAGAGCATCCGATGAACGAAGAAGATAAAAAGTGATGATGAATCTAATGATGATAGGGAAGAAGAAAGCCATGTCAATTTCAAACTTGGTTTAAGTGAGGCCACAAAAGAAGCATATACTTCAGGAGTAAGCCATAGCTGAAAAAATGGTTATGAAGGTGGTGGTGTGATCCAAGAGCTCTTGCAGGTATGGAGATACTTGAAGAAGATCGCGAGTTTAGCAAATTGTGGAATATAGAGCATCCGGATGAACGAGAAGATAAAAAAAGTGATGATGAATCTAATGATGATAGGGAAGAAGAAAGCCATGTCAATTTCAAACTTGGTTTAAGTGAGGCCACAAAAGAAGCATATACTTCAGGAGCAGCCATAGCTGAAAAAATGGGTTATGAAGGTGGTGGTTTGGGGTCCCAAGGATAAGGAATTCCTATAGTAATAGATGTACAATATAGAAAACCAGTTGATAAATCTGGCCTTGGAGCTGATAAAGTAGACCAAGGGAAAACAAGTAGAGCCGAAACAATTCAATTTGTTAGAGCTTCAAATCCTCATCGTCATGGTCGGACACAATCACAACTAGGACATGCCCATAGTGGAGAACTTAGTGCAACTGGCACTGCCTCTAGTGGTGATGTTATGGGTAGTAGTACTAGTAGGCGATGTTATGGGTAGTAGTACTAGTAGTGGTCAACATGTGCTACAACAACAAATTACACACAAGAGGACAACAAAAAAATATACCACAGAAACACTAGGTGATCAAGACATACAGAAGAGGCAAAGGATTTTGATAGGTCCAAGTCACACTACCAGTGGATCCACCACAAAGAAGTTATTTCTAGGCACTCCCCCAATGCCAGTTAGTTTGGCTGCAACATCATTAGCAACTGCAAGTACTCCTACTCCTTCGCCATTCAAGCATTCCATTGTTCCTACGTCCGTAGGTTTTGATTACATTGAAGAGTTTAAAAAGAAATCATAATTGAATAAAAAAAGAAGAAGCAACTGATGGAGTGTGTGTCTGCTATAACTTCAGAGCCTGCAACAACCATGGTATTACTCACATTTGACAAAAGTAAAGAAATCATGGAGTACACAATTCTTGTTCCCACAGTTCAAAACAAACCAGCAAATCAGATGGCTCCATTTGAATTCCAACTGAACAATATTCAATTGGATTTTTTTGGACTTAGATATAGTGACAAAATTAATGTATCAAAGAAGAACAATGAATTGGTGTACACATCATTGCTAAAGCAAGATAGAGAGAAAAAAAAGGTTGCAGACTCGAATTGAAAAGTTATAGGCTGACCTAGCAAATGAGAAGGCAAACAGGAAAACAACAGATAACAAGACCAATGAATTAGAAAAAAGAATAAAAAAATCTGCCTCTACATCAACAAGCAAAGAGGATAAGCAGAATGAGACTGTAGTGAATGAATTGAAGCAAAGGCTAGATGAGAGCAACAAGAAATATGATGAGGAAAAATCCACTTCAAAAAAATTAAGACTAAGCATTGCGAATGAAAATGCATAGTGGGAACAAAGATTGGAAAAGAAGAGAAAAATAAATGAAAGATTGGAGGCAGAGTTGATGGAAGCAAAAAATGAAATTAAGTCTTGTCAAAATAAGTTATCTACATTTTGTAGAGAAACAATGAGGCATATGAAACAAAAGATCTGGGATGAAATAATGCAGGGGATTGATCATTTGTGTGACATGTTTCAATTGATTGATGCTATCATACAACATCATAATAAGCTCAACAAATATTTAATGGACAACAAAAATGTGCTGGCATTAGAGAAATCAACAAATCAAATTCAACAAACAGTCTACAAAGCCAGTGACAATGTTTTGAAATCAAAAGGGATTACTAATCGGCTTGCTACATCAATGACGTCATCATTTGTTATTGAAAAGTGTTTGAGAATGCGTGAAACAAAAGAATATTTGCATTTGGTTGCAGACAAGATGAAGAAGGTGGATGAAAAGGTAAGGAACTTCATAGAGCTTGGTTTGCCAGAGGCTTTTGACACAAATGAGCGATTCGTTGGAAAGAAGATTTCACAAAGAAGATGGAGGATGCAAGGAAGATTGATTTGGACCAGTTTACTCAGAACCCAAATGTGGTGAAGTATTTGGATTTCATCAAACCATTGCTAACCCTGAATGCAAAATTGACTGAAGAATCCAAGACAGGTTCCAATTTGAATCATGAATTGTTAACAAATCTTCAAGTCAAACAACATTAGTTAGAACAAATGACAATTCCACTACCTGAAGAGTGGAAGTTGCTAGAAAAGGTGATGCAGTGATTTGATTTTTGATAATATGAGTTTCAAGTTCCAACTCAGCTCTGTGTAGAGTTGTCTTTGAGCCAGATTTTGCATTGCCAATGCCTCTATGCATTCCTTCATGTGATAATCAATTTAAAAGCTCAAATTCAAACTTCAGTAATGTGTTGATGTTCAATTATCTGTATTATGGGTTTGGCTGATGCAGTTAGGATCTTTTGGGAAAAACTTTGATTTTCCTCATTAGAGCAAAAACTCCTTTATGCTTTCAAGTTTGTTTTATAGTTATTTTTCAATATAGAAACTCATATGGTGAAGTTCATGCAGACATAATCTTTGTGTTGTGGTGTATGCATTTATTTTGTTTATTCTAAATATCTTGCCAACGGTTATCTATGTTGGTGTTCTGGATGTTTAATAGATTGCATTGTTATTGGATGTTTATCTTTGAATGAATGCTTATGGCAATGGTTGAGTTCAGTTAAAGAAATTTATTAGTTCTGAAGTGATTCAAGTCTTTGTGCTTTAGTTTATAGTTTGATATTTCATATTGGCATGCCTTTCAAAGCTTTTTGGTTAAAAGCTACACCTTTCTTTGCTTTCTGGTTAAAAGCAGCCTAAATTTCTATTAATTGCATATCATAAAAGGTAGCTGCCACCTTGTAAAATAAGTAGAAAATCGGTATGAAATTTAGGTGATTTGGTAGTTTAAGCTTTTATAGTTTAAGTTGTGTGGATGCCTTTATAAGTTATTTATGTTGAACTATTAGTTTCTGTTAGCTTATAACTTATAAGTTATTGATGTTGAACTGTTAGCTTTTGTTCAAGGTATGGATTAATAATATTCCTTTCAGTTATTTATCAAAGATTGTGTGAATGGCAATGCAATAGGGATTTATAAGTAGTGTGATAAGTGTTGTTCTTTAAAACGATGCAAAATCACATATCAAATTCAATACCATGGAATACAATATAAAATATCACAATTTTATGGAATACAACATAAAATATTATCAATTATAGTTTGGGATATGATTCATGAAGTTCAATATAAAATAAAATGCAATTATAATATAATAAATGGAGTAGTTGAATGCCTTCTAATAATTGAAGTGAATGAGAGAAGTGTGGAGTTGGGTGGTGGCATTGATCGTATGCCTAGCATTTATGGCAAGGAATGTGAATTAAGTTATTAATCTTTGGAGGAAATACTTTCTCGATGCTTCTCTTATGTGGCGAATAATTGGTGTGAAAAAGGTGAACAGAAGGTGGTGGCTCTATAGCTGCAGCGGTGATGGAGGCCGGTTTCACACTTACAACGAGGAAACAACTCTCACCTTTTCATGGAGGAGCATCGGCGAAGAGACTGATGGGTTGTTTCCTGTACGGTGATGAGTGATTAGTGTAGGCAATGCAACTAATTCTGGGAAAAGGATTCGATGACCTCAAGCACAGATACATAATGAACATGGACATATATTCGCTGATTATGGCTTGGGGTTTAGATTTGGGAGAGCCGATTGAAGTTGTGAAAAAGGTGATGAAGACACTGGTGCATGAGGATTATCTTGAGGACATGGACTCATTGCTGGAATGGGTGACTCCGGGTGTAGGAGTGGATATTAGTGAGGGCATTGACAGTGACGAGGAAGAAGAAACAGAGAAATGCGTACCCTTTGTGAAATGGCCAGAAGGAAAACGTAAAGCCAAATGGAGAGAGGGAGCAACACGTGGGTGGGAAGCTCTTAAATTGATTGTGGAATTAATAAAGGTTGAGGCTGTAATCGTGAAGGCAAAGGCTCAAGCAGAGCGTTTGGAGAAGAATGAGTAGCGACCACAGAGGAAGAGGAAGATGAACGGGGCCACCATGAAATCTGTGGCGAGTAGCTCGTCTAGAGCTTTACAGTAATTTAATCCTCTATCAGGCATTGTGAGTTTTTGGCTGTTTGTAGTTAGTTTTTGGGGTTTTTTTGGGGTTTGCTAAAATTGTGGGTAATGAAGGGAAGATGTTTTTTGGTTTGTAGGGTAGTTAGTAGGTATTCAGAAAAGTCGATAAATGTAATTTTGAGTGAAATTTTGATTTTGATGTAGTTGTTAAGGGCTGATAGTGAAGTCACTGTAGATAAATTGTAATTTTTGAGAAATTGGGGTAAAGTAGTTGAATATCTGGAGGATAGATGGTTTTTCAAAAAAGTTTAGAAAACGATGTAATATGACTTTATCAATAAAGCAAAAAATATTATTACTGATAAAAAAAATAAAAATCATTAAGTGCAATGATTCACAATTTCATTGAATACAATATAAAATATCATCAACTGTAGTATAGAACAATGGAAACTGATCCATGAAGTGCAGTATAAATACCTAAAAGTTGCTAATTGTCATCCATTTCCCAATCAGAGTCAGGGTCCTCAAACTGACGTTCATCATCAGATAAAGTAAAAAGAGTCGTCTTGAATTTGATTCCGAGTTTGCTCTTCATTTTCTTCGGCTTGTGTCTCCAATTCAACATTCATTGTGTGATTTGTGTCAATGTCATCTGTCCCAGTCCCACTGCCACCGGTACCAGTGTTTGGAATTGGAGTGTTGCACAACCCGGTCCTTCTTTCACATGTGGACCTCCAGATTGCGAGTGCCCTTTCAAAAGGAAAATTAAAGACATTATACGTAGTTCCTTTCAACTTCAAGCAATTTTCCAAATTCTTGTCTAGTTTGTTTCTTAACTTTGATTTAAAAAACCCCAATGTACTGAAAACTCTCTCATCCTCCACCGACCCCAATATCATTGTTTGACATAAATCAACAAGTTTGAAATATTCTGATATCAAACCACGCAATATTTCACTTTGACCTAAGTTTGTCCAAACCTTTTTTATTGATCCCGTTCAAAGGCCTTCTCCATGCCCATGGATTTATACTGGTCCCTCATAGCTATTGCAAAACTCCTAGATTGTTTACTAAGATTAGCTTCATTTAAAATTCCTTCTATTTTCTGCTCATCGTATGTTACACTTTTCGAAAATTGTTCGATCAAGATTTTTACTTGATCATGAAAATATTTTGGGTTCTTTCGGTTTGCCCAAAATTGAGGATACACAATACCCATGGCTTCAAGTATTTCATGTTGAGGGAATCTTTCATGAGTCTTTGAAGAAAGAGATTTTGCAATTTCCTTTAAATTATCACTAACAGATTTAACAATGCCGTTAAAATCTTCCTCCTTAACAACTACTTCTCTGCTAGAGCGCCTGGCTGTCTTACAATGGTACATTGGTATCTCATATCCACGTTCACAGATACATAAGTGCCCACTTGCATTAAACTGTAAATAATTATTAGGATTATTCAAATCAGTAATTTTCCGCCACATGAAATAATTTGGGCCATCTTGTGTTAGATCTAGATATAGATGATTGAGGGCCAAGCATGTATGTTTACGTAGATTGGCATATCCATTAATATACATAGTTCTGTCTTGGGATTTCTTCACAAGATTGTTCATCACATCCAGCATGGGGAGAAGACTAGTTAAAGTCAAGAGTGTCTCTATATTGCTTAACCTATGTAAGAGGTCAGGAGCTTTGACTACTGTGTTGTGATGCTCGTACATCACTCCAATCAAGGATTGATATTCTGAAAGAACTCGTTGCGTTGGTCCATGCAGGGAGATCCATCTGGTATTGACATCCTTGAGAAGCTTGTTTCCTGGTGTTATTCCCTCAACAAAAATTTGAAATTCTGTGAAACGTTTGGGACTTCGGCAGAAGTATGTGTGGATCTTGCAGACTAGATTTTTCAACTTTTTATACTCTAGGAAACTTGCTTACAATTTTGAATGCTAAATTCATTTTGTGGGCCATGCAGTGAATGCCAAGCATGTATGGTGCATAAGTAGTTTGTAACTTTGTGCAAACATTAGTCCTTTTACCTTGCATCACTACAACTCCATCAACTCCTACACACACCAACTTTTTGGCAATTGTCAACTCATCCATTTATGCAATTTCATTCAAAGATTTCTTGACTAGTTCAAATATATTTTGCGATGTTGAATTTTCCTTCATTTTATGAACACAGAGAAGATGAGCCTAGCGAACATGTCGTTCTACAGTATACAAATGCATACAGACCCAAGAAGTATTGTCTACTGCAGTAACTTCATTTAAAGATAATGCAATGAAATTTGAATCTTTTACTTTCTCCTTTAAATCTTCCTTTTCAATTGTAGCAAGATAGTTTGCCCATTCCCATCTAGCGTTTACTAACCAATGTGATAAGGGATAGTGAGGAACATTCAAAAAAGATAATAAACCAGAATATTCTGGGTAGTCTGTCATAGGACGCCCTCTGGACAAACTATGGAAAACAACACTCATCTGAATAGTTTTTGACATATTTGCTGCTTCCATTGCTTTTCCAAATTGATCCTCAAGTGTACCTTTACATGCAACAATGTTCGACATTCTTTTTTCACGCTCTTCATAATCTGTGGCATACCTAACATGAAGACATTCTTCCTTTGATTTCCATCATACGATTGATTGTTCCTTTCCATCTATGATTTGTTTTTCATAAACTTTACCGATATGCTTTTCTATAGTGTCAATCTTTAGTTGCAACATCTTGGCTCTTCCACATTTCCAACTACAAATCTTACATTTGGCCAATGTTGCCTTTTCAATATTGTTTACATTGTCAATCCCCATTGGTACAATGAATGGGTACTTTGACAACCAACCAAGTTGAAAATTCCTTGTCATTTCCCACTCGTGTCCCATTTTTGATTTGCTTCTTCTCTTCTTACTACCAACATCATCATCCTCATCCAAGTCAATTATCTCATTCTGGCTAACGAGGCCCAGGGTATCCCTTGGAACATTTTCTGCGGTATTGCCATCCTCATTTGATACATTTTGATTTAACTCAATGACAATCTCAACTTGACCTTCTAGTGGCGGTGAGGTATTGTGAATGCTACCAATATTTGGTGGAAGAGTTGATGATGTAGCTCCATCTTGACCTGATGGATCAAAAGCTTTGGAAATTCCAAAGTAAGACTGTATGGTACATCTAAGTTTTTGGCATTTTGATGCCTCCCAGTCTCTTCACCACCCTGAGGAGCGGCAGGAGCCTTACCCTTGCTGCTCGAGTCGCTCGACATATTGATCTCTCACTTCGAATAAAAATTGCCAATTGGAAAAAAATGTCTTCTTGTTTAAGAAGGACAAATAATATAGATCCCATTCCCTAATCGATATCATCTTTAAGACTGAAGCAAGAATGGAAAAGAGATAAAGAAAACTTATTATTATAACTAATAACACTATGAAGAAATGATCACTCACCTTTAAGTCTACGTTTTTGGCTTTTACTGACTTTTGAATCGAGAAGTAGAACCTTAGAACTGAACAAAATGTGTAAGAATAAAATTATAAATGGCACTTTCGATTGTGTTTATATCAATCCATATTTGGCGAATTGCGCGGGATTTTTAAATGGTATATTAAAAATTTGGCAAATTTCTGCATGCTTATAAAATGATACGTTGTATTTCAAGGCGAAATGTGTCCTCAAATGTAATTATTTTTTAATGTTATTGGCAAAATAGGTCCTCATAAGCAGCTATTTATAAATTTTAATTGGCGAAATGGGTCTTCACAAGCAACTTTTTGTAAATTTTAATTGGCAAAATGGGTCCTGATACAATGTTGTTTTAATAGTATTGGCAAATATGTAGGTGTTTTATTACATGCTTCCAGGATTCCAGGCGAAAATATTAGACGGTCCATTTGAAACGCGTAGTTTGTTATGGCGAATTTGTTGCTTAAATATGGCTCATAAAATAAATCGTTGGTGAATGGATATGCATTGTACCGTTAGTTCGTAAAATTTAGGGAATTTGGACACCCTTTTGGGTGCGAATAATTCGCCAATTTCGACTTGGCCGATTTCTAGAATTCGCCAATTGGCGAAGATTCGCCAGTAAAGTTTTCCTTGTTGATCAACCTACCTACCAAAAAAGCCCAAAATTCATTTGTTTGGATCCTCCAAAGCTAAAAAGACAGACAAACCTTGAGATGCAAATGCCTATGAAAGATTTTAATACTTAACGGGATTATATGATTGAGTTATACTTGAATTAATCTCACATTGTTGAGAATTGTGAGACAAGGTGATTTATAAGGCATTACATGCTACAAAAACTTCACCAATGGGGAAGGCGGCTTGAGGGTCAAAAACCCAAAGAGATGGATTTCATTCACTATTCCTCCTCCAATTAACAAATGCTTAGAAGTGCTTGTGTGCTAAGTGTGAACCCTTGCCTTGTAATTTTTATCAAGTTACACAAAGAAAAATTTCACTTCTGTAATGACAAGTACTATTCATGGAGGTCATTTTGAGATGACTTAAAACGTGGATAGGGCAAATCCCTTAAAATTTTAATTAAAAGTGCTTGTGAAAGCTTTCAATACTAATTACAAATAAATGATTGAGTTGTACTTGGTTTAATCTTACATTGGCAAGAATTGTGAGACAAGATAGACTTACAAGGAATTACATGATTCAAAAGCTTTGCCAGTGGGGAAAGGATTAGAGGATGAAAATACCAAAACAGTGGATCACATCACCCTTATTTCCCATTTCTAACAATTCTTAAAGGTGTTTGTTAGGCAATCAGCTACTTTATTTCTCCTGAAACTTGTTACTGAGTGAATATTCATTTTGCTTGATGATTCTTAAATTGTTGTCATAGCCTATTAGGTCAAGGTCCCATATGGCACAAAGTTTATACTTGTGTATGCAATGATTTTCTAATCTTGTTATAGATAGGTCAAATCTTTGAAGTTTAAACATTGCACTATATCATTTCTGAATATTGGTAGTGATATCGGACTGAATCTCTGCAAGGATGTCTATGATTATTCCTCCAAAGTCTTGGTAAGGAGCACACTAAATATTTCTAACATCAGAATGCTTTCTCCCCATTGTTTTTAGGAAGGTTCTATTCAATCTCTATACCAGTGTACGTGATAAATGTCTGGTGAATTGTCCTTTGTCAATTTCTCTATAATTGTTGACCAAATTATACCTCTGCAATGTCGGGTGTCAATTGACCATAAGCCCAGGCATTGCATGCTAAGTGATTTCCCTCCTAATATGCAATCAATTTGTCAAATCTCAGTAATAACATGCCAAATGGTTTCTCAAGATCATTTATAGGTAAATTGTAAGACACTAGAACCAAGAAGTAAAAACAGCCACTGCAACCAATTGTAGCACTCTTTCCTATCAAAAAGCTGTTGCACTTACTATGTCTGTTTTACAGAATATAGTTGGTTTGCATTTTTTTTCTAACATCTAAGTCCTAATTTGGAATTTTCTTTGTCAGGTAAAATTCTGTGCTAAGAATGATCATTTCAGCTTTGCCATCTTTGATTTTCTGTAATATGTTTTGACATGTAACACAATGCATGAAAGCTGCCTTTCTCATCTTTTTGAATGGCATTAACTAATCTTTTCCTTCTATTCTTTTTGGATTCAGAGATATCAGACCTAAAGGACATTGATGATAAAGATTATTTAGCTGTATTATCAAAGCAACCAATGCAAGGGGCTCCTGCCAATGTGTTTCCTCAGCAAAATCTTGTTCATTCTACGGCAATTGTGCATTCTGATGCTGTTATAGGAGAGGTGCTTCAAATGTCCCTTTTCTTTGTGTGTTAGTCAAGGTTTTGATATCTTTGGGATGCCTTCATCTCTTGTTTGCCCTTAGAATTATGTCAATTTGAATATGATAATATATCAAAGCAAGCTAGTTGATTATTGGTACCAGTCATGGCTGTATGTTTGATATATTAAACAAAACTTATCTTTGGGTAATTGAACATGCTGTCATTTTTTATTTGCTAAAATAAAAATACCATTAGATTTATTTTTGATAAAACATAATACAACAATTAGGTTCATGGAGTTCCAAGGTTCAAGTCATTGCCCTGATATGAGTAAAACTACAAAATTGACAACACTACCATTCCAGCAAATACTGATATTGCTAGATATCATGAAAATCCTAAAATGGCCATTAATAGGCCTCCAAAGATTAGACACAATATTCAGATTACTATTTCCCTATTGCACATTGGTTGAAGATGTTGTGAGACTACCAGGGATGACTGTAACATGCTTAACAAAAGTTCTATGCATTATAGCATTCACAAATATAACTGAATTGAAATCCACACATGAATATTACAGAAAGTGATAATGAGAGAAGCCAGCAAGGAGACTAAAGATAGGAGCTCCCAAGCAGCATTATTCATTTGCTCTGCCTATGTCACCAGGTATGTCCTGTGACTCAAGATATAAATGATTACTTGAGCATGTCCTTTTATCCTGCTGCATCCATTTTACCACAAATACAACCCAGCTTTATAATAAACTTTTGCATGTTTGGGAGGGCCTAGAAAATCTAAATATACAAAGACTGAAAATTTGATTTTAAGGTTTGGAATGGGCATGTGGTTTCATCTCAATCAAACTGAGGCTTTGTACAAAGGCCTCCATAGATCTTAATGAAAGCTGTATAATTGAAAGGTCTATCACTGATGGCTTGACCCACTCACTCGCCCAGTGAAGACAAATTTTCATATATGTTATTGCATATCATTCTTCTCCTGCATAAGCTGTGCCAAAGTAGATTGGTTTTCCCAGTGTTTAGGATTGCCAAACTTACCAAATTTGGATATTTTGAACAAAATCTGGCTGGATCTTGATTGTTTGGGCCTGTTGGATTTGTCTGATTCAGTTCAAGGTTTTCAATTCCTACAGAAATTTTACAGGTTTTTTTTGGAAAATTCTAGATATTTATTCGACCTCCTGAATGAATTGAATTTTTCAAACCTGGTAACTATTTTCAAATATAACACTTCCCTATCGTTTCCTAAGAATATCTAATAGGTGGAAAGATTTTGTTTCAGGCAATTACAGTGAATATTATTCCTCTTGTATAGTGCAGGTCCTCAAGGTCCAATTTTGTGTCTTCCTTCTGTAATCTTGAAACCAACATAATTTTTCCTTATATTTTTCCAATCTTCCGGTATGGCGTGCTAAGCACTAGTGGAACAAGTTTGGTACTCTTTCTACCAAATATCTTTAGCCCATTGGTTAGACATAGCTTGTTTCTTTGGCCTAGAATTGGAGACTTTACTGCACTCCGTTATGCTTGCCTTCATCAGAGAAACAATAAACCAAAGTAATAGGGAAAGCATTTGAAAAAATTGACTACAAGAAGAAAAAAATGAATTAAACCTACCCAATCAAAGGCAGGCATATATATACATTGAAGTCCATGTCATATCAGAATGAGGCAATTTAAGGTATATCATGATGAGGCAATTTGTGTATGGGATATCTAGTACTTCTTACCTTGCTACTAAATAGCAAATTTCTTTTTTACAAAATGAGGCTTCACAATACTCCAATTTCTTTCAATGGCACAAACAATCTAGGGAATGATACATCATTGTTATCCACAGATTCCATACACATTATTGAGGAAGGAGGAGATATGAATACTTTAGAATCAAGGAGATAAATTTCAATAGTGAAACATATATTGACAAGTGTGAGCAAAGTCAGATGCCTTAAACTAATAATTAATCTATGTTCCACGGCCTGTCGGGGACGGGGACAGGGGGACGGCAGGGGACGCGTTTTCCGGGACGTTTCCTAAGGGGCAATTTTTAGGGGACGGCAGGGGACGGCGACATACAAAATACATATATATATATATGATTTTTTCAAAATTTATTAATATATTAGAGAGAGAGAGGGAAAGAGAGATAGATATGTCAATAAATTAATAATTGATAACAACAATATCAATATGTAAGTAAATCGTGTGAGTAGTACTATAACAGCATAAGAAATGTCATTAAAGCATTATAAAATTTATCACAGCAGTATCAAACATCATAAAACCAAGGTCTATCAATATGAAATATCCAAATGTCTCAAACATGTATCCAAAAGTCTCAAAGTTCAAACATGAAAATCAAAATATTAAATACAACAGTCTATGAAATTAAGCCTCATTCAGGCTATGAATATCCAAAGACTCAGAACTATCTGAGTCACTATCATCCTCTGGCAAGAGTGGAACTAAAAGATTTAATATTTAGTCTTTTTCAGACTTTAGCCCAAACAATTAAAACATTAAACAGTTGGTGGGCCCCACGCGAAGGAACTAAGCCTTTAAAAAATCATTTTTTAATTGTTTTTTAATATATTTTGACTTGCAGCCTGTAGGGGACGGCTAGCCATCCCCTATCCGTCCCCAATTTGTCCCCAATCCGTATTGCGGACGGGGAAATGTCTCCAAAGTGAAGGAAACGTTTCCTGGCATTTCCGATGGATTTTGCATTTTTGGGGACGGCAGGGGGACTCCCCTTTGCGTCCCCCCGTCCCCGGGACGTCAGGGGACAGGGATGAGGGGTTTTGGGGCAGGGGACGCGTCCCTGTGTAACATAGTAATTAATTGATAGGACTTATCACAAATATCTGTGACAAAATAGCCTTTTCAATTTTCTTTTTCAGAAAGAAAAAAAAGGAAAGAAATTACATTAATGCCCCCAGATGGCCAAATCAGGTCAACAAGACTTGAAAGTACAAGTTGTAGAAAAAAACTATAAATAGACATGATAAATAGCTTGGAGAGTGAAAAGAGGCTCCAAAGAGAGTCTATAAACTAATACCAAAACCAAAAGCTTAAAAATAGTCTAGTTATTAAAGGGATGAACACAAAGTAGGTAAACCATAAACATGTAAAAATTATAATGTCATGGATGGCAAAATTATAGACAGCCATGAGAATGGATACCTTATTGCCAAATAAGTTAGGGCTAATGAGGGCGATAGCTAGAGGCAAATACTTCATCTAATTTGGATCTCACAAGGAAGGGCCAACCCCTCATCATCAAACTCGTGTGAAATAATCTACACAATATTTGACGATATCCATGTGAGAATGGGTAGGATGAAGTAGACCTATACGGTGATCCTAGGGGAATGCAAAAAATATCTCCAACAAACTCTTGTGATATTTGATGGGACCATCGATACATTGATGACCTTGATTGTGAGATCCTTAAAATAAATGTCAACCAAGGGAGCATTCAGACTTTTTTCAAGGTGTGTATTGTATACAATGTACACCCTTCTACAAGAGAGATTTGGATCTACCCTATCTACAAAGCAAAGAAAGGAAATATACTGAAATAAACATCTAGTCTAATACTACTCTAACAGACTATGGATCTCTTCAACTTCCAACAAGAGGGCCCTTCCTTGCTACATAAGAAGGAGATTACCATGCCCTAATCACTCCATAATCAAGGTCAAGATGAAATGGAATGCAAGAGAAATGTTGTTATTCAATAAATAAGAGCTGAAAGCTTATCCATCCTCCTCCCCTTCATCCTCTTACCTATGACATTATATGGATACTCATAGTGGCATTTAGTTATAACCATAGTTGCCAGGAGACTGTACTGGTACTGGTACTGGTATGAATTTTTTTAAAAATAGGAGACGGGGGTACTTGGAGACGCCATCTTTTTTAATATAAATAAAAATTAATAAATTAATAATTTATAGAAAATATCATGACATTGAACTTTGAAAACAAGAGCAGCAGTAAAGTTTCACAGGAGATGCCAAATTTTTCGTTTGGAGACGTTAGGAGACTCAGGAGACGGCGCATCAAGTTTCCAAGCTATTGGAGGCGTTTCCGGGGGCATCTCCGGTACCAGAGATGCGTACCAGTCTTCGGAACACGTCTTAGGGGGCAAGAAATGCGTCTCCTAGCAACACTAGTTATAACATCTGAAATAGTAATGCTGCCTTTACTAAGAGATAAACAACTCTTAAGCAAGCTCATAACAACTTATTACACCAGATTTATTTGTTTTCTATCTTTGGTTTAGATGGTTCTCTTTTGATAGTTATCCAACAAATTGCCAATTCTTCATCCAACACATGCTTTGGCTTGTAGTAGAAGAAACGAATCTCCCTTGGAGCATAGTGCACTCACGTTGATGATGCACAACTAATCATCCAAAAAGAAAGATTCTCTTGCACAACATGTAATGGCCCTAGCTGGAATTTTGTATAAATATGCAATTTTCCTATGTTACCCCAAGTTTCCGGGACGGGGATGGCAGGGGACACATATTGGGGACGGGGACAGGGACGACAAGGAGGCCAATTTTTAGGGAATGGCAGGGGACGACTATTAAAAAAAAGGGAAAATTTAAAAAATATAGAAAATTTCAAATATTCATATGATAAAGCAATCATCATATACATCATAGAACCTTAACACATAATATTAGAGTTCAATTGATATATTCATTTCAACAAGCAAATGAAGTTTTAACAAAATTTAATTGCATTTATTGACAATGTGGCATGTGCATATATTATATAAAAATTACATCAAAATGCCCAAAGGCTGCAAGTTTCAATTAGAAAATCAAAATGACAAAAATATAGAAATATCAAATATGTAGCAGTCCCTAATGATGGAGACTTGAGCTTCTTTTGCCCTTTGCTCACTTCTCTTTCCTTATCTCACTTGGTTTCCCACAATTGTGCTCTTCTTCTTTCACTCGTCACATCACAAATGAAACAAATGAGTGTTTTTTTTTGTTTTAATGGTATATTGTTGTTTTTAGGTTTTGGTTTAAAGCATGCGGGGGATTCGGTTGGGGAGTGGGAGCACAACCCTTTTCTTTTTAATAATTTTGTGTTTAAAAAAAAGAAATCAATTTATAACTTGCTTGGTTGTAGGGGACAGATAGCCGTCCCTTGCCGTTTCCTATGTTTTGACAGACGTCCTTGGGACATTTCCGAATTCTTTTGGCCAATGGGGGACAGCGCGAGGATGTTTCCGAGACATCACTGCGTCTTCGGAATGTTTCCGATCGGGGACGCCCTGTTGATGTGTGTTTTGTGACCGCACCAAACAGCAGAATAAAGTTTCCAACGACTACTCTATTCTCTCTTGATCAAAGTATTCAGCATGCTAAGATTGCAAGAAAGTTCACGCGTTCAACTCCAAGGTTCCTTTTATGCAGTGGAATAGATTCAGTTGGTTCGTTGTGATTTGTTGGTATCAGGAGGGGGACTTAAGTAATTGTTTGACAGCAAGCGATGATCAAAGAGAAAGGGATCTTCAAAAGCTTCGAAAGATGTATCAATGTAGCACAGATTTCCTAAACTAACCAAAAATGTACTGAATTGAATGGCTGCAGGGATTAGAAAATTTATATCCTAACCTAAGTGTGGGATGTGGAGATCAACTTCAACAAACTTCAACTAGACTTCGCTTTGCCTCACTTTGGATAGCTTCCATGGAGTTGGTACAATCTTCAAGGGAGTGGCTAAAAGTATTCAAATTACAACTCAACATAAGGACACCATCACAACGATGCATGACAACATGTGAATCATAATTGAAGTTAGATTCAAAAGGTTCTAGTTGACCAGGCAAGGCAAACCCACCATCAATAAATTTGCTAGTGGTATGGATTAGACGAAGCTCGCTTAGATCAAACACCATGTTTCACAACTATTATCTACTTGCATAAAATGAAATCTATTTTATTCTAGGCTACTTTAAGTTCTACTTTAAAGTTCTAAGTGATTCAGAAGGACGGAGAAGCCTCGCTAGCTACCCACAACAAAAGATGAAATCACCATCAATGAAAACTCTTTTTATTATGAGAGTGTTCACAACAACTTCTTACAAAGCATTCAATGAGAAAACTTTCCTTCCTCTTCAACCTATGCTATGCTATGAAACTATGCTAACTATCTCTCTATGCTCTGCTATTCTATGATCTCTAGTCTCTAATCTCTACTGAATGTACAAATGAGGGGGGATGCCCCTTTTATAGCTGGCCAAGTCCAATGGATGACTCAGATTACAATCAGATGGATGGCCTAGATCGTGCCACCTCAGCCCTAAACAATATTCACCCTAAAAATAGCCACAAAGAGGAGTGGGGCAATAAATGAGCCAAAAGATTCCCACTCACTCCCAAAATAGCACAGGCAATTAATGCCCACCATCATCTTCCAGAAGATCATCATCCAGAAGGGCGTTTCCATTTTCCTTCTCCTTGGCTGCAAATTCAACGAATTTGGCCAGCACTGCTTCAACTTCCTGAACTGAAATAGGCGGGATGTGATTAAGCTGAAACTCGAGCACTGTAACTGTCTGCCTATGTCGAGTGCAAGATTTCCTCTAAGCAACTAGAGCATCCTGAGTATTCTGAATAATCTGGAGAAAGTCGAGGTGTTTTCAAAATCATCCTGAACAAAAGTCCTCACCTCAGAAAAGAAAGGCTCCAATCTATTCTTCAAACCATCCGTAGTCATCTCCTCCGGAATCAATCTCCTAGCAAAGATAGCCTCAAGTGTGTTTAGGACTCTGTCCAAAATGTTTCCCATAGCCTTCCTGACTCTGACTGAATTAGCCTGTGCCGCATCCAAGAAACCTCAGCCTGTGACCACTGAAGAATACCAACCGGTAAAGTCATACCTATCACCTTCTTGAATCACGCCTCCCTCAACCAAAGTCTGCAATGGCGTGTGCATCAAAGCCTCTAGACAAAGAACAACCCTGTTTTGATAAATGTGAGCCTCACTCCAAGCCTGATCAATTGTGTCCATGCATGGCAAAATGTCAGAGGCTTGCTGATAGGAATGAGCAAGATCTTCCATAAACTTTTCTGTCTCAATGCAAACACTAGCAACCCACTTATCCGCCTCCTGTGCCATCCTCTTCAAGTCCTCCAAACCGCTAACTGATTCTCTTGGAAGCTCGGTTGGAAGCTCAACTGCTGGGTTCTCTTGCCCACAAGGATGAGACAAGTGCTGTACATATCCAACCAATGTTTTGTGCTCCTTCTTCAATCTTTTGTATTTGCCTTCGGTTTGGAGCAACATGTCCTTGAGTGCCTGGTAGGAGTTATCACATTCTTCAATTGTCTGTGCTCCAATAGGGCGGCCTAAATCCATAGTAGTGATCGCATAATTTTCCGGAACAACTTCATCTCGATCGCATTCAACCCTCGGTACAACCACGTGAAGTGTGCGAGAGCCATCTTCATCCGTTGAAATCTTTGAGAACTTTCTCGCCTTCTTCTTCTTCGGAGGTGCACTGATTCTACTTAGAAATTCTTCCATCTCAAGTGCTGGATCTGTTTCCTCAATGGGATCCTTTCTCATTCTGTCCGTTAACCAATCAAGCACTGCCTGTTGCAAGTCAGAAATAACAAATGGCTGCTCTTCCCTTGCTTCCTCTTCACGTACTTCTTCCCTATTTTCACTCTAATGAGGCTCACCAACTCCTGATCCCTGAATTTCTTGTCTCGTAGTAACTTCATTTTCTAGAGCCGCATCGATCTCACGCTGGAAGCGAGTATCTGTTGCCGTTTCTTCCTCCTCCTGCTGATTCTCTCTTATAGGTGCATTGACACTTCGACTGTATGACTCTCTATGGGGTGGCAGATTTATTTCCTGTAACTCCCGTTCTTCATTCAATCTCGCTCTCTTATCTACAAACAGTGAAACTTCCTAAACACTCAGAGAGTGAGTCCTCAATGGCGTATGTGATGCCTCCTCAACTCTTTGAGGCTCTGACTGGACTGGTTCTTTTCTTCGTGGTTCTGATGCCTGCTTCCTCTTCCTGACTGTGGGTGGCCTATGATCTCCCATTAAATTATAAGTGAGAGGAATTGACCTGCTCTTAAGTCTGTTCACATGCCTCTCCACCCATCCTCTCGTGAATGTTAGGACTGGTATGCATAGTGTATCTAAATCTGTAATCTTTGGCTCTATCCAATTTGGAAGTGGGAGTGGTGTATTCCTCGTTGTCTCATAATCAAACTGCATAACATTCACATCTTCATCAACCTGGTTTGGCACAGGAACAATTTCACATTCTCTAATCATGGTCAATGGTATCCTTGAAAACATCCGTCTTATGTCAACATCATCCAACGCACTTGCCCAAAAATCTTCAATGTGCGCCTTATGTCTGAATTCCTCAGACAGTATCCATTTGATATTCCTATGAGGATCATAATACTGCCTGCTGGTATGATAAGAGGTGGAAAAATTGAAGCTCGTTTTCTGCTTCCTTGGCTGCCTGCAATGTAGGACAAGCTTCATCTGAATTTCCCATGATGATAGGGAAGTCAAGTCCTTTCTTTTTGTTCTTCTGAATCTTATTGTAGGCAATGAGCTGCCTAGATATCTCTAGCATCAAGATTCTGTTTGTGGGGTACTTGGGCAATCTGTAAGGATATGATGAAAACCCCTGCAGCCTAATGTAAGTGAATTTCGGAAATTGGATAAACCAACATCCGTACCTCTCAATTAGCTCCTGTGCTTCCCTTGATATTCTGTGATGAGTTCTCTGCTGAAGTGTCCTCGTTATATGCATCGTGAAGGCATCATTGACTCTTTTGTAGTGAGAAGTGCTTGTCAAGTGCAACTGTGGACAAGCTTCATGTATCTTGAATTGTTCAGAACCACACCCAATCGGCTCCTTGTATGATATCCCCTTGTACTTTGTCATTCGAGCCAACATATACATGATATATGAGCTCATATAAAATGCCTTTGTTCTCCTCAAACTTCTGAGTTGTTCATGCAAATTGTCGCTGATCATCATCGCCCAGTCAACACGTTCTTTGCCTTCCAGCACAACGTTGATGTAGTAAAACATCAATGGCTCAAAGATGAATGATTGGGGGCTCCCTCCAACTTTGCCGAGCATCATAATCAGGTCACAATATTCTTGCTTCAAGTCATTTGAAATTATTTGTTTTGGCAGCTTTGTGCGAGTAGGCTTAGGCTTTTTCATCCAAAGAGAGTTTATCATGTCAGCGCATCTCTTGAATGTAGAAGCATACATTCTTTCAGCTCTTTCTCTTGTCTTGTAAACCATCTTCTCATAGGTAGGAATTTCGAATGCTTCTCCAATAGCTTCAGGTGTGAGGTTGGCAAACAACTTGCCATCTGGTGAAACAATAGTTCTTCGCTTTGAGTTGTAACAAATGGCGCACTCCATAATCAGCTCTGGACATTGAATTGCTGGTGGAAAACCAGCAGCTGCATAAAGTCCACTTTTTATGATATTGTGCGAAGTAACTGATGGGTGATGGCTTCCTATCCCCAGCATTCGCCTTCTGAAAGCCTCCAGATTGAAAGAGCCAAGATTTGTATCAGTCAACTTTCCCAACTTCGAAGAAAACTTCTACTCTGGAAGGAATGTCTTGCTCAACTTCTTGATTAGTGTTTGTCTGGACGCATTTGCCTTGCTGGATTCAACATTTGTATCTCTTGCAGTTGCACCTCTATTTGCTTCAGCCATCCTGCGAAAATGAAAGATAGTCATTAGAAATTTAACTTAAAAATAATATCACCTCAAGGCTGCCAGTAGATAGAGCGAATTTAAAAAAAAAAAATGAGAAGCTTTAGCATTGAATCTTCGAACTTCAAACCTCAACACCCTTTCAGCAAACTTCAGCACTTAGAAATTTTCTGCCTTCTTCAACTCTTCTTCTCAACTTCAAATTTCTTCTTCTTCAGAGCTCAAATTCGCACTTAGCAATTGGATGAAGAAAATGAAAATTTTCATAATTCTTATAACTAGGTCGAATTCTAGAAGGCCAATTTAGGCAAAATCATTTATGAAATTTTTCCCTCCTTTGGCAGTCACAACACTTGTCACCTAAAATTTGGAATATTTGACCTTCTGGAATTTTGAAAATTTCACCCTCTATCATAGGCGTACTTCATCACATTTGCATTTTTGAAATTATCCTTTGAAAATATTAAATCCAATGCCTTAGGAAAATTAATCCCAAAATGACTTGAGGCATTTATCTTTTTTTTTCATCTGCCTTAGAAATGATTTCATCTTCACTTTGGCTTGGAAAAATTATTCCCCCTTAGAAATTTCATCAAAAATCACTTAGGCATCCATCTTCAATTTATAAGCCAAGGCACTTTACTTTCAAAAATATTTCTCCCTTTGCCTTAGAAAATTTTATTTCGTCTAGAAAATTTCATCAACTAGGCACGTATTGTCCACTTTAAAATCTGAGGTAAGGGATGAAAAGTTTCAAAATTATTCCCCTTGGAAAATATCCAAGACCAAAAAAATTCCCCCTCAGAAAATATTTTTTTAGCTATATTATTCATGTGCACACATGTGAAGGGGAACATTTAATTTTTCTGCCCTTGAAAAATATTTATCACTAAGGTTAGCACATCCCTCATCCAACCTCGGGCACATCTTGGAGGAGCTCATAAAATTTATTTTATCCCCCCTCTAGTATCTTGGGCGCATATTAGGGGGTCCACTTTCATCCCAACGCATAAGAAACTCCTCCAGCTACCTCACCTTGATGGGCGCATTTCAAGGGGTGAACTTCTAGTTTCAACGCCTTAGCAAAGTCTCATCTCTCCTTCAGCACTTGGGCGCATTTTGGAGGGGGAGCTTCAAATTCCGAACACTTAGAACTTTTTTCTACTCCTCCTTACCAGTTGGGCGCATATTGATGGGTGGGCTTCCAGTTCTTCCTTACTTAGAAAAATTTCCTTCCCTCTAATCTAGATGGGCGCATTTAGGGAGGTCTACAGGTTGGGTGCATTTGATAGGGTGCTAGGCAACTTTTCATCACTAAGAAAATTTTTCATCACCCTGCCTCATGATGGGCGCATTTGAGGGGGTCAATTGCCAGTTTCACGACTTAGAAGAATTCCTCCATTCAACTCATCTTAGGCGCATTTGTGGGGTGGTTAGGCAATTTTGATGACTTAGCAACTTTTCTCCAGCCTCCTCCATCAAGGGTGCATATGAGGGGTCCTCAAGAAATTTTAATGCCTTAGAAAGTTTTTAGGCTTCCATGATGCCTAGGGCACATACAACAGGTGATGCTTCCATTTTTGATGACTTGATCATGTCTGAACACTTAGTCAATTTTGTAATTGGTTCGCCCTAGCTTTCTATTTTTAGTAACCTTTTGATTCTTGAACCTTTGCAACTCTGTTTGACTTGAAATTTTCCAAGCGTGATCCTCGTGACCTGTTTGACCTGTTCACACTTGTCATCTGTGCTGACCTGCCATTTTTAGCCCTATTCTGGGTGTGACTTACTATAAATAGTAAGTACTCGGATTGCGCTCAAATTTTACCAGTGGACTTCTTGAAAGATGCTAATCGTGATGGGATACATCAATTTTTTTCATTTTTCTCAAGCTGTACCCCTCATTTTGAGTCTCGAAGTTTGAAACCCTAATCTGACTTGCATGTGCCTCAAATGACTTCCGTTTGACCCCGTTTCTGTTGCATGTTGCTCTGTTCGTGAAACTGAAGTGTTGGGGAGCTGCTGGAGTGATCCTGCTAAAAATAGTAAGTGCCTGAAAAAGTGACCAACCACCTGTCGGATGGGTTTGCATGTCACACTGCTCGCGAGATCTCAAAAAACCCAGAAAAACCCAAAAAATTGGTCTGCATGTGGGCCCCTGCTAAAAATAGTAAGTTCCTGAAAAGTGATCAACTTGTCTTGCATGTCACATCGTTGCGAAGCTCTCAAAAAACCCATAAAGAATATCCAGACATGCATCGAAAAGTTACACATGCAAACCCTAAAAATTGCTCCCGAAGGCAGAACTCCCAAAAGGTCACCATCTCGGCTTGCATGTTATACCATTGTGAAGCTCTTGAAAAACCCAGAAAGATTATCCAGACATGCATTGAAAAATCACACATGCAAACCCTAAATCTCTCTCCCGAAGCCAGAATTGCTAAAAATAGCAAGTTGTCAGAATCTGCTCAAATTTTGCGTGCAAGCACTTCGAAGTGTCTTAAGTGTGGTGTAGCAGTTAGAATTTCAAAAGTCTCAAGAAAAAGGTCCCAGATTGAGTACTTACTAAAAATAGTAAGTTGTTAGAATTTAGTGAAATTTTAATGGGAACCTGCCTGAAGCCTTCTGAACGCAGTCCAAAGCTCAAACTTCAATTAATCAATTTGACCCCAAACTAGTCAGAAGAATGAAAACCCTAATTTCACAAATTTAGCCAAAATTTCCATTCAGACGGGCACATCCTCGGAAAGATAGACAGAATCGAGAGAGACTGCAGGAAAACCAACCAAAACCAAAGCCAAAAGACCCAAATGAAGCAAAAATTAGGGGGTCCCCATTTTGAATGGGGTGATGTGTGAAAAGGTCACAACACGCCCCTAAATATGCTAGGTATGTGTCCCCGGGTAACATAGCAATTTTCTGATTTGTGCAAGCTGAATTAAATATAGAATATAAAATGTAGATGCTGAATTCCAACGAACAAGATGCTGATCAGCAGTACAAATAGTTGCAATAAATTTAGGAAACCCTCATTTATTAAAATATCATAGATGACGCAACAGGTCTGACAATCAACAATGCTGTTTAAAATTTGGAAACTCTCAAATGCCAAGCATAATTAATGGTGATAGCAGATCTGAATTTTAATGGTTGGTATAAAGATGGAAACCCTTATTTGACAAAAGACATCATTAATGAGAGTAGATCTGAATAATTAAGTACTTTTATAGAAAGTGTGATTCTACAAAACCCTCATATACAATATAAATTTCCGAAAATGAATTTGCACTCGGTAATCAATATATCTCGTTTGCTTCAGTACAAATAACACAAAATCTACTCACAATATTCCTGGACAAATGTATGGATTAGCAGCAAGTGATCAGTGGCAGCAATAGAGGAATCAACAACAATGGATGTATGACAAGTTGGGGAAATGGTATGGTGCTACTTCTAAACAATACAGTAGCAAGTAGTTGTTGGTATATGTAGCCTGATCATGCTCTAGGTTAAGATTTTGGTCACTTTGCCCGATGCGGTTTCCCCCCAAATTAATAAAGAATTCGCTGCTAGTTGCATAATTATCCTGATACTTCTGAAATTGCTGCTTTTCAGAACCAGTGGTTGCATTTGGAACTGCTGGTTTTGCACAAATGCAATAAACTCTTCTGTTTTCTGCACCAAAACCTTTGCTTTCTTCAACATAAGTGTTCTTCAAGCTGTGCTTTACTTTCCATGGATATGGTACAACAAACTCATTTTCTGATTCATATACAGACCATATTTGGTTTTACAGATTGATGCCTTTGACTAGAACAATTAGTGCAAGAGGGTGGTGAAGGTGAATTAGTTCCACTGAAGAAAGAGATATGTGCAGGAAAATGGAATAAAAATTGAAAAGCATGGCCCAAGAAGAAGAGAGGGTTCTTGAAGTTGATGAAGCAAGTTTCACAAAGTTGGAAGAAGAAGTTGCAGTCATCTCCCACTGCATGGGGAAGTTTGATGAGATGGAGGAGATCATGAAAGTGCTCATGGGAATTGTGAAATTTTCCATGGGGGTTCCTTATGAAAATGAAGAGGTGAGCAAAGAGAAGGCCCAAACCCATGAGAAGTAGGCCCATGTGATCCAAGCACCCTTAACTCAATCTCCATTCAATTGGTAATTTTATGTTCTAAGTTCTTGATTAAAATTACTAATAAAACCATCCCACATTATATTGTAACCATCTTTTTTTCAGATCACAAACACTACCATTGAAGAGCATTTTCCTTCAAATATAATCCAACAGTTTTGTTTAGTTGTTACTTGAAAATGCACTCTTCGCAAAATATATTTGCATTTGACTTTCCTAGTGAACTGACATGGGTTTTATTAGTGGAAAGGCTTCTCACTGATGATTACTACTTATCCATGACAATAACTCTATAGGATTACTTATAGGATAAGTCAGATTTAGTTCATTTTATCCTTTGCATCCTCTTTTATCAAAAATTCCTTCCAAAATCTACAAGGGCGAATGGAGGTTAAACTTTTGCTGCCATAATTGAGCTCTTTAGAGGTGTTGGTGCCATCAATATTGATTCTAGTCTTTGTAGTCTATACTAGATATCCTCTGTAGTATTTCTTGGTTGAGGTCCACGCTCCACATGGAATTTGACTTTTGAATAGACAAGACAGAATTCATCAACTGTTATTTCTTTTGTAGTGATAACAAGTAAAAACATGCATGTTTCAAGCAAGAGGATCTATTTTTCTTTATCATTTCTATAGGCTAAGGATTCTCCCCATTCTTTCCATTACAGTAGAATCTTTTATTCTATGTTTTATGCTTTTTAACTCTTGTAGCTTGCACTGGGGGCATCCAAGACATTTACTGCATTTATGTAAATCCTTCTTTCAACTCTTGCAAAAGATTGATTCCAAAACAAAACCTCCTATTTGTCCTATAGTTAAGACTTAAGAGCAAGTGAGATTAATGGCACACTTTTCCAAAGGAGTCATTTGTTCAGACCAAGAATTTTCAGTTTCAGAAATTCAACCTACAAAGTGCAATTTATGAAGTTGCTTTATTAGTGTAGAAATTGTTGGATGGACAACTCATGATGGTGTCATGTCTTCTATATTGTCATGGTCATTGAGGAGAACATCATTTGACAAGTCTCATGTGCAAATGAGTAAAAATCCCCAATAATATTCTCAACAGAATTCATCTTCGTATATTATATCTCCCAGTTTTCTCTACTCCAGTACAAGGATAATCAGAGGAGGATGGTGATGACCAAGAAACTGAATAGTCAAACTATGAGATGTATTGCACTAGAATCAAATTAAAACATTTTTACTTTAAATGAAAAGTACATAAAAAATAATGTCTTTTATATTGTTTATCTTCTATATATTAATTATTATTAAGAATGTTATGCTGCGAGCATCAATGATGTCAAAGATACCTTTCAATTTGCATTTATGATAGGCATCCATTCTTTTTTAGTGTTCTTGCACTGAAATGATTGCTGATCCTCAACTTGACACTAATAATTCTGACAGCAGATGGTGAATGAATTAGCAGAGTTTGAATGAACAATAAGTTCCTTCCTTTCAACAAGACTAATAAGGCACCATTAACCTGTAATTTTGATTGGAGTTATTTGCAGTGTTTTCTGACTGTGGATTAACTAAGATCAATTTTCATCAGATGCTCTGACTAGTTACTAATTTGTTGAATTTTTCTATTGCAAGTTTCCACACGTTGATGCCTTATTTGATTCTTCATTATGTTTCAGCAGTTCCCTCTTGTTCTTTCAATGTTTATTATTTT